>CM019710.1:6293185-6665213 GCA_009760885.1 Achatina immaculata
AGACAAAACATAATTTGTATCACTGGCCAAACATAAAATTAAAAAAATCACACACCAACAGGATAAACACATTCAAAAGTTATATGAAAACACAAAATTAAAAAAAAATTATTAAAGAAAATAATACATTGTACAGATGAAACAAAATTGTACAGAATAGACAAACAAACAAATGAAAATTTACACCACAAATGACACAAAATAGAAACCAAATAATTTCTGCAGTAAACTGAAATGTAAAATTTCTGCTTGTGTAAAATATATATGAGATACAAATCAAAATTTCAATTAGTGACACAATCAAAATAAAATAAGTTACAAATTATGCTTTTGATAAAACACAGAATTTTATCAAACATTTTTATCAATGATAACTCAGTAACATTATAAAATTTATGTATTACCTCACATGCATGAACTTGTAAAAAAAAAAATTCAAGTATATAAAATCAAAATATTATATCTGGTAACAGATAAATAAAATAAAAATTATTTATGTTTCAAATGAAATACTGGCAACATTCATACAACATTTACAAGAAAAAACCCCCCAAAAAATAATACAGTTTATAATACACATAACACAAACTAAAAAGCTGCCCTTTATCCACGTATGTGTCCAACTACATCATTTGATGAGACTATAAAATAAATGTTTAAAATGTTTTGAAAGGTCCATCAAAACTCCCCAGGTATCAGAAAAGAAAACAGACACCAGACAATCACCAGACAATTTGACAGCAGTTAACCATGTGGCAACTAACTAAAACCAAAAGGAAATGATAAACAGAATTCTCTGAATCTGTCATAAGAAAACAGAAGTTACAGAACTTGACACCTGTCAAAGAAAAGGGGGGGGGGGCCTGGGTTGAGGGGAACTGACTAAGTGGCACATGAAAAGAAAAGCAAAAGACCAGATCACAGTTACCAAGGACCACACAATAAGCTTGATAACAATGCTCACTGGTACTACAAATCTATCTCATGAGTGGTTTTTTTTTGGCTAAAAGTACCACACATCTATCTCATGAGTGTTTTTTTTTTGGCTAAAAGTACCACACATCTATCTCATGAGTGTTTTTTTGGGGGGCTAAAAGTACCACACATCTATCTCATGAGTGTTTTTTTTGGCTAAAAGTACCACACATCTATCTCATGAGTGTTTTTTTTGGGGGCTAAAAGTACCACACATCTATCTCATGAGTGTTTTTTTTTTGGCTAAAAGTACCACACATCTATCTCATGAGTGGTTTTTTTTGGCTAAAAGTACCACACATCTATCTCATGAGTGTTTTTTTGGGGCTAAAAGTACCACACATCTATCTCATGAGTGTTTTTTTTTTGGCTAAAAGTACCACACATCTATCTCATGAGTGGTTTTTTTTTTGTGGCTAAAAGTACCACGCATCTATCTCATGAGTGTTTTTTTGCTAAAAGTACTACACATCTATCTGACAAATAAATACAACTTAACATTTCTAAACATATCTGCTATCATAAAAATGTAACTTAAAATTTTTAAAAAAAAGGAAAACCTCTAAACCATTACTGGAGCTAACTTGACAAAGATAATGACAGGAGACAGACCTGTCACAAAAATCTCATAGCAAAACCTCAAACTCCGAGATCAGAAGTGCAGGACACAAAATATCAGAATCATAGTCTCCACGATCTTAAAATGAAGTCATTATTATCGTAATCCTCAAAACTAATTTTGGAGCTTTGAAAGTTTAAATATAAGTATATGTTTTGCATCATACAAATGGTCCTATAACATACAAATACATGAAAGCTGTTTATTGAAATAAATATAGTACCTTTCAGTGCAATTGGCTGCTGCTGGTTGTACAACTGGTTGATTGGGTATGGCTCATTAAGATCTTCTGTAGATCTCTCTAGGCTCTGAGATCAGGAAGAAAAAGTTAATAAGAATAATTTAACCACAGGATTTAAAAGTGAAATTTAAAGATAAATCAAGGCAGATTTATAAGATAGACATTAAATATAATCAAACGAGGTTTAAAGAATGAAGATTAAACATAATCAAGGCAGATTTACTGGAAGAAGATAAACATAATTAAGGCAGATTTACAGGATAAAAATCAACCATAACCAAGGCAGATTTATAGGATGAAGATCAACATAATCAAGGCAGAATTATAGGATGAAGATTAACCAAGACAGATTTGTAGGATGAAAATCAAACATAACAAAGGCAGATTTATAGAATGAAGATATACGTAATCAAGGATGAAGATCAAACATGATGAAGCATATTTATAGGATAAAGATAAACATAATCAAGGCAGATTTATAGGATGATGATAAACATAACCAAGGCAGATTTATAGGATGAAGATAAACATAATAAAGTCAAATTTATAGGATGAAGATGAAACACAACAAAGGATGAAGCAGATTTATAGGATGAAGATGAAACACAACAAATAAAGGATGAAGATCAGATAAACAAGGGAGATCTGTAAAATGAAGGAATCCAAGAAATGAGAAACAAGAATCTACCTAAGGTAAGCTTGTTTTGTATCTTATATTTACACTTTACATTCTACACCCTCACTTTAGTATCTTATCTTATTTTCTCTCTCAACATGCATTTGTTGCCCACCAAAGGTACAAACCAAAATATTACACTTGTACCATCGTTACTGTAACCAAATCTTGCTTCTAGCAAGTTTTATGTATTACTCTGCACAGCTTTGGAGCTATGTTTTGTTTTCACATTACTGGGCATATATCTATCTATCTATCTACTGTCCTGCTGACTGGTAATGCTTTCCCACAATTCCCTGTCCCAAGTGCTGAGCATAAGCTGTGCTGGTATTCTCTGTCCATGCTATCTTGTTAGTCCATCCAGCATTTTCAACCTTGATCTTTTTTAGCTCTCTATCTTTTCCATTGTCATATATGTATTCTAGCTTGCCTTGCTGTAGAACATATCCTATACATTTGGATTGTCTATTTCTGACTTAGATACATCATATTAAAGAGATTAGCATGTTCAAAAAAATACCTGGTAACATTTCTATATAGAGAAATATCATTAGTCACCATCTGTAGCCACTGGCAGCATTGAATCTGTAACCTTTGTGATGCTACTAAAATGTATCTCCCCAATGAAGACTTGCATATGTGTCTCTTACATCTTCTTTTACACCTTACATCCTTCCCGTGCCATTAAATGTCACACAGGGTTCTCACGGTAGTTTGCAAAGTTTTCCTGTCTTCAGCGAGCTTTTCAACCTCATCAAGGGATGTTGTGTCTATCAACTTGGCCTCTCTTAACAGTGTCCTCTTTAGAGTTTCATGTGGCCGACCTCTTTTTGCTTCTGTCTTCTCTCAAACTTTTTCACAGAATTTGCCACTGACTACTATATTCCTCAGAGCATCCCTAAAGAAAACTGACTGCCTTTTTTTATGGCTGGTGCCTGAGTGGCACAATGGTAAGTACACCCATCTCTCACACTGAGGTTGGTGGTTTAAGTTTGGCTAGGGGCACCCTGGTCACTCAGGTACCCAGATCCAACAGTCTAGAGGAAAAAGTTATTTGTATCTTATAGTCATGGCCCCTCAGAACCTATGTATGGTTCCCCCTCTGATAGTCATAGCCCCTCAGAACCTAGGTATGGTTCCCCCTCTGATAGTCATGGCCCCTCAGAACCTATGTATGGTTCCCCCTCTGATAGTCATAGCCCCCCAGAACCTAGGTATGGTTCCCCCTCTGATAGTCATAGCCCCTCAGAACCTATGTATGGTTCCCCCTCTGATAGTCATAGCCCCTCAGAACCTAGGTATGGTTCCCCCTCTGATAGTCATGGCCCCTCAGAACCTATGTATGGTTCCCCCTCTGATAGTCATAGCCCCTCAGAACCTAGGTATGGTTCCCCCTCTGATAGTCATAGCCCCTCAGAACTTAGGTATGGTTCCCCCTCTGATAGTCATAGCCCCTCAGAACCTATGTATGGTTCCCCCTCTGATAGTCATGGCCCCTCAGAACCTATGTATGGTTCCCCCTCTGATAGTCATAGCCCCTCAGAACCTAGGTATGGTTCCCCCTCTGATAGTCATAGCCCCTCAGAACCTAGGTATGGTTCCCCCTCTGATAGTCATGGCCCCTCAGAACCTAGGTATGGTTCCCCCTCTGATAGTCATAGCCCCTCAGAACCTATGTATGGTTCCCCCTCTGATAGTCATAGCCCCTCAGAACCTATGTATGGTTCCCCCTCTGATAGTCATAGCCCCTCAGAACCTAGGTATGGTTACCCATCTGATAGTCATGGCCCCTCAGAACCATGGTATGGTTCCCCTTCTGTTAGTCATGGCCCCTCAAAACCCTGGTATGGTTCCCCCTCTGATAGTTATGGCCCCTCAGAACCCTGATATGGTTCCCCCTCTGATAGTCATGGCCCCTCAGAAACCTTGGTATGGTTCCCCCTCTGATAGTCATGGCCCCTCAAAACCCTGGTATGGTTCCCCCTCTAATAGTTATGGCCCCTCAGAACCCTGATATGGTTCCCCCTCTGATAGTCATGGCCCCTCAGAAACCTTGCTATGGTTCCCCCTCTGATAGTTATAGCCCCTCAGAACCCTGGTATGGTTCCCCCTCTGACAAACCCTAAGTTTCAGCACAAACCATGAGACTCTTATCTCTATAAAAATACATTATAATGACCTATGACAATTTCATATCCACAAAACTGCATGCAAATTAAATACAAGTTTTCATAACATAAAGTTAAAAAGAAAAAAAAGAGAACATGTTAAAATGTCATGGATTTCATAATAACTGTAATTAGTTTGTCAAGTTTACAAATCATAAAGAAACAATATTGTTAATTCAAAAAAGACTTCTAATTATTGGCAATTACTAGACAAACTGTTCCAAAATTTACATGCACAAAAAATAATACAATTATAGAAGAGCATACAGACTGTTATTATGTAACTTCTAGCTACCAAAGAAGGAAAGAAAAAAAAATATCACTAATCTGTTAAGAATCTAGCAAAATCTGACAGAAGCATTAGCTCTGTCAACTCCAAACTTCAATCAAAGTGAGGTGAATGAATGTGCCATATTTCGCATAATACTGCTATAGTGTGACTGTGGATCTAATAAACCTATAGTGTGACTGTGGATCTAATAAACCTATAGTATGACTGCTGATCTAATAAACCTATAGTGTGATTGTGGATCTAATAAACATCACACAGTGCGACTGTGGATCTAATAAACATCATATAGTGTGATTGTGGATCTAATAAACCTATAGTGTGACTGTGGATCTAATAAACCTATAGTGTGACTGTGGATCTAATAAACCTATAGTATGATTGTGGATTTAATAAACCTATAGTGTGAATGTGGATCTAATAAACTTATAGTGTGACTGTGAATCTAATAAACCTATAGTGTGACTGTGGATCTAATAAACCTACAGTGTGACTGTTGATCTAATAAACCTATAGTGTGACTGTGGATCTAATAAACCTATGGTGTGATTGCTTTAATCACACAAAGGACTTTGTTGCATGCAGGATAAATAAAGTCTGTTACATCCTGTGTTATACACTAAAGAGAATGAAGTAGCTACTGATCTAGCTGGCCTGCACGGATAATGATCACTGCTAAGAATGCCAAGCATTTAATAATCCTCTTCAAACATGTAAGCAAGAAGCTTCAAATAGTGTAAAGGTAAAGGTAACCCTGACATGCCTTAGAGGCACATAGGGATATGGTGTTAGTGCCCATATTTTCCTTGACCTGTCAGCACACTAGAGGGTGATACGGTCAGTATCACAATTGGCCACATTTACTTTCCCAGATTTCTCTGGTACCCAGTTTTAGAGGCTGGGTGAACCCCGGCCCCTCCCTCCTTTCTTTCTGATGTGGTAGCACCAGAAAAAATCCCCACTGCTGGGACTTAAACCTATACCATTAGATTAGCAGACCAAGCATCTAACCGCTCAGCCAACCAGGCTGCCTCCAATGGTGATTTCATCAGCAAGCAAAAAAAAAACAATGTTGCACTGACTATCTTTCACCTCTAACTGCACTGACTATCTTTCACCTCTAACTGCACCAACTATCTTTCACCACTAACTGCACTGACTATCTTTCACCTCTAACTGCACCAACTATCTTTCACCACTAACTGCACCGATTTATCTTTCACCTCTAACTGCACTGACTATCTTTCACTACTAACTGCACCAACTATCTTTCACCACTAACTGCACCAACTATCTTTCACCTCTAACTGCACTGACTATCTTTCACCTCTAACTGCACCAACTATCTTTCACCACTAACTGCACTGACTATCTTTCACTACTAACTGCACTGACTATCTTTCACCACTAACTGCACCGATTTATCTTTCACCTCTAACTGCATTGACTATCTTTCACTACTAACTGCACTGACTATCTTTCACCACTAACTGCACCGACTATCTTTCACCACTAATTTCCACACGCAAAAGAAAAATGTTAATACATTATTCAAAACCAAACATCTGCTGTTTCAGTGTTTTAACACATAAATCAATAACACAAAAGTATACTTACTGAAAACTGCTTTTGTACACCTGAATTGACAAACAGTATTATGTATATAACAATATTTATATATTATTTACATTTATGTATAAAGTAATTATAAGCCTTGGGCTTATATTTGTTTATAAGCTTAGAGTTTTCACTGAAATGAGTCCTGCTTAAGATAGACTCTTTTTCTGGTCCACGCCAATCAGACACTGGTCGTCACTGATCTCCACAACCATTCATCCTTTGCTCTTCCTCTAAGACGCATGTTGGCCCGTGCTCCATGCCACTCTTTTAGTCCGCCAGGTATCTTGTTTCTTTGTCTCCCAAACATGTCCTACAAATCTGGACTGTTGTGTTTTGAATTCTGCCAGAATTTCTCTCTTTTGGCCAGGCTCTGTTTAGAACCTCTTCATGTTTTCTTGGCTGTCCATCATATTCTCGCCATTCTTCTTTGGAGCCACATCTCCGCTGCTTAAAGTAGATTCTGAGTGCCCTTGGCTACTGTCAATGCCTCACATCCATACAACAATATGGGACTGATGTAACACTGAATAATTCTCTTTCTGGTCTTCATCGACAGAGCTTTATAGCACAGAATGTTCTTCATTTTCATAAATACTGACTTGGCCTGGGCTATTCTGCTTCTTATTTCAGTTTCTCATCATCCTGTGACAGATTTTTAACAAAGCTTAACAAACTGTGGAATATAATTTTATTAACTAATCCAGTTTGATTCAATAACACATTGTTTTTTTGTTTTCATTTCTTCTCGAATTCAAACTACTGTGTGACATTTATATCAATCTTCTTCTTCTTCTTCGTTCCTTCTACCACCAAGATCACCCCATGATCCTGCTGAATTTACTCCTGTGGTCCTCGATGTGTCCCATGGTCCCACTGTGGTCCCCAAGAGGCCCACAAGAGATCCCCGAGAGGCCCACAAGAGATCCCCGAGAGGATCACAAGAGGTTCAGAGTATCGCAAGGCTTGGGACTGAATTCTTGGTGGGTTGCAGAAGCAGGATTGCTTGACACCATGGTTTTCGTTGCACCAATTTAATCTAGAGTTGGACTTTGTCACCTGAAAACCTTGATGTGGTTTGGATATCAGCATATTCCCGTTGGGTGAGAGGTGGTTGCCCATCCAGCCTAGAGTTGGAGTTTCTCACTGGAAAACCCAACGTGTTTTGGATATCAGTATATACCCTCTGGGTGAGAGGTGGCTGCCCATCCAGTCCAGCGTTGGACTTTCTCAATGGAAACCTCAGCGTGATTAGGATACGCATACATCATCGATGGGTGAGAGGTGGTTGCCTATCTAGACTGCACTAGTCCAGTGTCTCCGACTTCAGCATTTTGTGGTCGTGGCCGCTACCCTTCCTAGTTGTGACCAGAATGAAGCTTTCGTCCAGGAGGACGAATCCTCGCCACTAGCAAGTTTCACTCCTGGGTTAAGGCGGTTTAGGCGTACTATCCCAGCATGGGCGTGTTTAGGACGTGACCAACCTCTAGAGTGGAGGTACCGTGACATGAGTAGTCATCAAGTTTCACCCCTCGGTTAAGCCGGTTTAGGCATATTTCATCAGTATGGGTTATGTTGGACGCGGCCGGCCTCTATTGCAGAGGTACCGTGGTATAAGCAGCTCTCGCCGCGAGACTACTGGATATACAAATAAGCTTCACTTTATCCTTTCCATCATCTTTTCACAGGGGCGCTGCACAGCAACCCTATTTGCTTTTTCACATTTTCTTCATTGGCCAGGAGGAGTTTCACTCCACGCGCAACATCCGAAGAATCTCGGCAGCAGTGTCTTAGTTTAACCCCTGGGTTAAGCCGATTTAGGCAATCTGCCGCAGTATGGGTGTAAATAGGACGTGGCCGCCTCTATAGCAGAGGTGCAGTGATCTGAGTAGTACTGACCTCAATAATACTGGTTACTTCACTTAATCCTTTCCTTCACCATTTCCACGGCAGCTCTATGCGCAACCCTAGTCGCATTTTTCTTCGCTGGCTGGGAGAAGTTTCCCCCATGCATGGCAGCTGAAGAATCTCGCCAGCAGCGGGTTTTCAGAGTTTTCCTTCTCTTAGATGAGCTACCAAACAAGACTCTCATCTACCCAAAACGTCTGGTTTTCAGGCGCCAGATATTCGCCTTTGCCCCTTCTCCTGTCAGTTTGAACAGTTCTGCCATGAGAAAGCCAGGAACTGGACATGGACTGTCAGAGGCTATTTGAGATGCACGCCTTGGAGACATTTAACTGGAGTGGAGAACATATCCCCACCCCACCTCCTGCTGTAACAGTCCTTAGAACTGTTTATATCAGATAATATGAATGAAAAATTTAACCTGAAATAATATTCTTTTCATAATTTCCTAGGTCTGTGTATCTACATTACAGAATTTTTCATCAAACACTCTTTTACATTTTGTAGATGGGGGTGAAGCCACTGTGAAACCTGCCAGCCAGTGACCCAGCATAACTGACATGTCAGTGTCAGGGTTTGTGAACCACAGCTGACCAACCTCTCTGTTGGTACCCCCCAGTAACAGACCTAGCCTGGCTAACAGGGCAGGGATTGTTAAAGTCCCCATGGTGGTGGAGTCCGCTGTAACCTGCAGCCAAGCCAATAATATGCTGCTCCTCAATATCTTCACTCCATCGGATGTAATGAACACCAGCTGGCAGTTCCCGGGAGACAGAAGAAGAAGAAGCAGGAAAGAAGAAGAAGAAGAAAGAAAAAAGAAGAAGATATTCTATGTATGTGATGACCTGTGCATGCAAATAAGTCTAACGTTTGTTTATGTGTATAATTTTGTTTTGTCACCCATTTATTGAAAATGGCAAACTCCCTCAAACAATCTACATGGCCCACCAGCCATTCTCACTGTTAGATTTCGATGATTTCAAGTCATTTAGCTTGAGTAATATAAAATTATGAAAAATATCATGAGTGATCAGAGCCCACTTTCATCATTAAACCAACCTGACATGTGAAGTCACATTGAAAGCGTCATCTCTTCTGAACTTTCTTGAGAAGACGGAAAGTTAAGACGGAAATCACTCGTTTGACTAGATAAAGTATCTGCTCGCTGGCTAACTGGGAAGGCCACATGTAACACTCACCATCCAAGCCGGGGTCCAGATAGCCAAACTCGAGGTGCTGATCTGCAGTCGGTGTGCTGGTTAATTCCATGTCCACTGGAGCAGCAGATCTAGCCATCTCGATCTGACGCCGCGGTGACAACTGGTTGTTGGCGGTGGTTGTCATGGAGTCCATAAATAAGTCTGCTTCGGAGGGATCCATAAACAGGAACTGTGTGAAATATGGAGACAATGAATTACAAAATGTACATGTGTCATAATAACTGATCTCCATGTAAGAACTACGTACAAAAATCAACAGTTTACCAGCTTCAGTTCATGAAGCATAGTCCTGACATAAAGCAAGCAATATAAAGTTTAACAGACCTAACATATAGCACACAGTGTGAAGTTTAAAATCCTAACACACAGCACATAGTATGAAGTTTAAAATCCTAACACACAGTACACAGTGTGAAGTTTAAAATCCTAACACACAGTACACAGTGTGAAGTTTAAAATCCTAAGGCACAGCACACAGTGTGAAGTTTAAAATCCTAACACACAGTACACAGTGTGAAGTTTAAAATCCTAAGGCACAGCACACAGTGTGAAGTTTAAAATTCTACCATATAACACACACATTATGATGCTAAACAATCTTGTATACAGCACACATTATGAGGTTTTTAGCAATACTGTAACACATATGAGATTTAGCAATACTATTATATAGCACACACACGAGGTTTAACAGTCTTGTATATAGCACACATTGTGAGGTTTAACAATACTATCCTATAGCATATATGTGAGGTTTTAACAATCCTATCATACAGCACACATTATGAAGTTTAACAATCCTATCATACAGCACAGTCCTGAAATAGTCTTTATATTATGATGTTAAACAATCCTATCATACAGCACAATCCTAAAATAGTCTTTATATTATGATGTTTAACAATCCTATCATACAGCACAATCCTAAAATAGTCTTTATATTATGATGTTTAACAATCCTAACACGTAGATGTGTGAGAGAGGGAAAAAAAAACAGAAATCAATGATAGATAGTACAAACAAATAAAACTCAACATTACAACATATTTCAAAACCTCCTCACAGCATCAGATTACAACCCCTCTACCTCAAACCTCGAACACCTATTCCACCTTCTCCTGGCTAGATTACCATTATACCACCCTCTCCCCTTTCTGTAGTTCCCCCCTCCTTCACAACACATTACAAGTCTCCGTTTAAATATTCTCAACACTCCACCATGCACACTTCTGGACACAGCCTCTTATAAGTCACAGCTAAGCGTTCCATTTATTTTATTTATTCTATTTTTTTTTCCATTTCTACTTTTTACATAGCATTCATGTGAATTTATATTTTTCTTTTTTCTCTATTTCTTCGTCCTGTGTGTTTTTGTGCGATTAAGGTTCACACTGAAATGTCACAACTGTGTGCTAATTAATTAATAAAGCTGTTCCTACTTTTTTTCCTAGTTTATACATCAAATACTCCTATCCCACAAATGACAATGCTACTGTCCAATATGTGAAACAGGCTGGTTTTTTTGCGGCCCTTCCTATATAAAAGTCTGTAGTGGTCTGTTAATCAAAACGGAGCTGCTCTACACTTAATTCTATCACAGCCAATAATAAATACCTCTGCAGTCACCGTGCCAGAGTTGTAGGTCATGTTCCCAGACTCTGGGTGCAGTCTCAGAAACTGTCGGCTGCTGGGAGTTTTTCGGATGTCCTCTACGTACACAATGGCCTCACCGATGAATTCATCTGAAACAAACAGACCTCTTCATTACTCCACTCTAAGCCTGAGCCATCATGTCTACAAAGTTTCAGTGTTCACACATGCCAATTTTTACCTGACAACAACGGCTGCAAACTCATTTTAGGCTGCCTCTTCAATGCCTCCCAGGTCACATTCTTACTTACATCCTTCCCGTACCACTAAACATCACATAGGGCCCACATGGTAGTTTGCCAAGATTTAGGCCACATTCTTAGTAACCCCAAAAATCTGTCCCCCCTCAGCTGGTTCCTTTTCCCCTCACACCCCCACCCATCCCTGGATCTTCTCTGTACCCCCTCCCCCCAGTTCAGGAGCCAATGATTTACACACGCTTGACATTGTTGTCCAAACACATGATATTTTATGTATGAGTCAATCATCATCATCATGTGCCGTGCCGAATGGCGTTGGCTATTATGCTTCTCCAGAGTACGTGATCCTTCATGCAGGCCATCAGCTCAGTTGGTGATCTCTCACACCATCCCGTCAGACTGTCCAGTATCATTTGTCTTGGCCTTCCTCTTGATCTTCTTCCTTCTATTTTTCCTGTTGTTATAATATTTTCAATGCCCCCTCTTCTCACTGCATGTCCTATGATGTATGAGTCAAACAGTAAGCAAATAAGGCTGTGCTAGAATGACTGCAAAATTACTGGGGTCAGCAAACTGCTTCCTAAAAGAAGTGTAAAGCTGAGATCAAAGTATCTCAACCTGCTGGCCAAGTGGCACTAGACAAAAAAGAAAGGCAAACTGATCTCTGACCTGACCTCTTCTCCTTGTACAATGAAAACATAATGAGAAATATAGAGAGCTTGCCAGGAATATCAATTGGCGGGTACAACCATAACAACTTAAAATATGCAGACGACACAGTTCTGACTGCTAAAAGTGAAGGGGAGCTACAGGCTCTTCTGGACATTGTGGTTCATGAAAGTAAAAGTAAAGGTCTCAGCCTGAATAAAAAGAAG
Organism: Achatina immaculata; assembly: GCA_009760885.1. Lineage (NCBI taxonomy): Eukaryota > Metazoa > Mollusca > Gastropoda > Stylommatophora > Achatinidae > Lissachatina > Lissachatina immaculata. The sequence goes on from CM019710.1 coordinate 6,305,621, forward strand.
ACTGAAGTGATGGTCATCTCAAAGAAAAGAATACCACCAAAATGTAGCATTACAACTGAAGGCACAAATCTGAAACAAGTTGATAGATTCAAGTACTTAGGAAGATTATAACAGCTGATGGGAAATGTCACAACAAAATAAAAAAGCAGTCATGCTCAGACCACATCAGCATTCTAGAAAATGAGAAACATCTTGTGCAACAGATCCATATCAATGGAAACATGATTCTGAGTACTTAAATGTTACATTGAGCCAATTTTGTTTTATGGATGTGAAGCATGGTCCATGAATAAGAGAGTACAACGAGAAATGTAGGCCACGGAAATGTGGTTCATAAGAAGATGTTGAAGGTATCATGGACAGCTAAGAAAACCAATGAAGAAGTCTTAAGAGAGGCTGGAGTTAAAAGACAAATTACAGCAAAGATCAGAGGCAGACAAGTGAGATTTGTAGGACATTTTCTGAGAAGAGGAAAATTGGAACACATTATGGCAACTGGAAAAATTGAGGGAAGGAGAGACAGAGGAAGACAGAGAGAAGTTACTGGATGGGCCGTCAATGTGGCTAGGAAGAAAGTCACCGGCGGATCTCATAATCAAGTCTAAAGACAGGGAATTGTGGAAAGAAATGATCACCTACACCACGTGCCACAGCACTTGATTGACTGAAACTGATCTGACTGGAAATACCAAGGACCACAACCTGGAGGAGCATTTCTGCCAGGTCCAGCTATTTAGTACATAACTGACATAAATTCTGGGTTGAAGGGCCAACACCTGGCTACTGGATGAAATCCTTACCTTCTATTTTGCCCTTGTCATAAACTTCAAGTCTAACCTCCTGGGTATCTTGAGTAATGTCGCTGTTAGGAAAGGGGTAAAAAAAAAAACAAAAGAAACACCTTTAAGTAATAAACATCAATGTAAGCATCATGATGATCACAGATGACAATTCTAAATAAAGGTTGGCTACATATTCCATCTTGTTTGGATGGTAAATGTGCACAAGCTGTCTCCTATACATCTCTTGATGTTCTCTATCTAAACGCGGCACAGACAATTTTTTTTCTTTTTTGGTCAAGGATTTTGGTACACTGCTGCATATAATCAGAAAACTCTGCTGTTGAGAGCAAAACAACACAACTCTTTGGATCATCAGAGAAGTTACTCTTCCCCTCCCCCCTTCACAAGTGTTTTGGCTCATATATAACTTCTGACACAATAAATGGGGTGGGCCTTTCTGAGACATAACTCCCAGAGGTGTGTGAGTTGTTGGTTTATAACCTCTTCATGAGGCTGATGATACTACATCTTAACTTACCAAAGTTCCTTCCTGTTTGTTCAGTGGATTTTTACATGCTTTGTGTTTTAATCTCTTCAAAATATTTCATCTGTCTTGTCTGAAAAGCTTTTCTCATTGGTTTTTATGTTCACTTTCTGCTATTCTATCACTTTCTTACTTTTCTTCCATTCTTTATCAAATATTACAAAACTGTAAAAACTTAGTCTCTGAATATCTGAGATAATGTTCTATGCACTACAGTAATTCCCAAACTTTTGCAGGTAGCCAACCCCTTGCCCCCAAGACAATGTCCCTAGAGCCTCCAAAAAAAAAAAAAACAACCTTTCTTCACTCAATTCGTTCTGATGCCTTCGCTGCTCAACTCTCCACCACAGACCCCCTTATCATCTTTCAATCACACCATAGAGTTGGGGGGGGGGGGAGAAAGGAAGATGGACACATCACCATTTTAGAGATACTGGTCTACTGTCTAGACTGGAAATATAGAACTTCTTCTTACCTAGAACAAAAAAAAATTATGTGCTATACAAAAGAGATCCTCCCATCCAAACTTCAGACCTACAATATATAGATAACAAACATATTTAACTACAGCATAGTTAGAAGTCTTTAATAGTGCTCTACCTGTCTAAAGCACAGATCCAGTTATAGTGCACATCTGTGTGCCTGTAGTGGAAATCTGCCTACACACAGTTCAAATCTACTGCATAAATTTATTAATCTATGATATAAATTGGTAGCCTGGTTGGCTGAGTGGTTACACACTCTTTCTACTAATCCGGCGGTACTGGGCTCAAGTCCCAGCAGTGGGGGATTTTTTTCTGGCACCACCACACCAAAAAGGCCCCGGGTCTGCCTAGCCTCTAAACATGAATACTAGAGAATCTGGGAAGGTAAATGCGGCCAGGCATGATACTGACCCAGGCCTAACACTGTATCCCCAATATGCCTTAAATAAAATTTCTGCTTCTATACATTAATGACATAGAAACAGAAATTTTACCTTTACCTTTTTATGACATAGATAAATCTTCCAGGAGTGGTGAACAAAGAAAACCTACAAATCCATCTACATATGCATTTCTACCAATTTATATTACAGTTTTTTACAGAATAGGCTTACCCCTTCTGCATTACAGATTTGTTTAACTGCAGTGCACACCTACCTGTGTAAAACATAGATCTACCTGTGTGTAATGTCTTATTTAACAAGAAAATTTTCTGTCTTAAACTATAACCTGCTGCCTATAGTATAAGCTCCAGTCAGGAACTCAAGTATGCAAGTAACACTGAGAGCATTAACTAACTATACATGCACCTAGTACTGCAGCTAGGCTAACTAATATATAAAACTGTTACCCTACAAAGATTAGTACTATGTCCCTCTATGGGTATCTATCTATCTATCTATCTATCTATCTATCTATCTATCTATCTATCTATCTATCTATCTATCTATCTATCTATCTATCTATCTATCTATCTATCTATCTATCTATCTATCTATCTATCTATCTATCTATCTATCTATCATCTATCTATCTATCTATCTATCTATCTATCTATCTATCTATCTATCTATCTATCTATCTATCTATCTATCTATCTATCTATCTATCTATCTATCTATCTATCTATCTATCTATCTATCTATCTATCTATCTATCTATCTATCTATCTATCTATCTCTCTATCTATCTATCTATCTATCTATCTATCTATCTATCTATCTATCTATCTATCTATCTATCTATCTATCTATCTATCTATCTATCTATCTATCTATCTATCTATCTATCTATCTATCTATCTATCTATCTATCTATCTATCTATCTATCTATCTATCTATCTATCTATCTATCTATCTATCTATCTATATCTATCTATCTACTATCTATCTATCTATCTATCTATCTATATCTATCTATCTATCTATCTATCTATCTATCTATCTATCTATCTATCTATCTATCTATCTATCTATCTATCTATCTATCTATCTATCTATCTATCTATCTATCTATCTATCTATCTATATCTATCTATCTATCTATCTATCTATCTCTCTCTATCTATCTATCTATCTATCTATCTATCTATCTATCTATCTATCTATCTATCTATCTATATCTATCTATCTATCTATCATCTATCTATCTATCTATCTATCTATCTATCTATCTATCTATCTATCTATCTATATCTATCTATCTATCTCTATCTATCTATCTATCTATCTATCTATCTATATCTATCTATCTATCTATCTATCTATCTATCTATCTATCTATCTATCTATCTATCTATCTATCTATCTATCTATCTATCTATCTATCTATCTATCTATCTATCTATCTATCTATCTATCTATCTATCTATCTATCTATCTATCTATCTATCTATCTAACTGGTTTAACATTTTGACTACTTAACAACACTCATGACACACAAACATTTTTTTTTGTTATTCATTATGACCACCATCTTTCATCACCTATTTTTTGTCTTTCAGTCAGTCAGTCATTTGCATGTCCCTTGCAGAACATTGCCTCCTTAATAGCTCTCCCGTAGGCCTCCCGGTTTTAAGCAAGATACCCTGCTGCTGATGGGTCCATTCACAGATCATCAACAATGTCTTGCAGCCATCTTCATCTTGGTCTTCCTCTCTTTCTTTTTCCCATTATGTACCCTTCCAAGACTGTCTTCTCTAAATTATCATGACGTTTAATGTGTCCAAAATATTTAAGTTTTCTCTAATCTTCCTTACTAGCCAACCTTCTTCAATATTAAGTTCTTGTAGTATGGATAATATTTGTTATATCAAATCTTTTTTGTGTCCATGATATCTGAAGAACTCTTCTGTAGCATTTACATTCAAAGGCATTTATGTGTTTCTTAGATGTTTTGTTAAGTGTCCAGGTCTCACAAGAATATGCTGTGATGGGAAAGATGCATGATCTTAAAAATCTTATTTTTGAAGTTCTGTCTTTTTAAAAAATCTTTACACTAGTTTAAAACTGTGAACTCACAGCTAAGGAACAAAAGCTCTTTCATAATGCAATTTAACGACTTACAGTAGGCAATGGTAACCTTTTTCTGAAAGAACTAGTTTGGAGCATTTTATCCACAGCCAGCATGGGCATGCTTCACTGGGCGTTGGAATGGAAGGCGGAGCACGTATGGGAATGCCTGGAGTGTGGGGGGATGCCAGTCTCTGATTATAGTTACAATGATACCGTCAGCTCTGTGCGGCGCATCAGAAGCACCATGAAAGTAAACAGTTCAAGACAAAGACAGAAAAAAAAAAAAGAAGAAATAAACCTACAAGAGAAAATGCTCATCCCAGAAAGGAGTCTGCGTGTTCTTGACCACACTTGTAGAGTAGCCCTGTACAGGTTCATCGGTGGACACCATGCAAACTGTGTTGGCTGCCCCTGTAAAGTAGATATGTTGTTGACGAGAGCAATAGGAGAGGTCTTGAGCTAAACAGCAACAAGACAGAAACAAGGCCAATATTGAAAAGAATAAACTTACCACAGTGCAACATCCTACCAAACAGCAAGACATTAACACAAGTAAATAAACTCAATTACCTTGGAACAACAATAACAGCTGATGGTGAGTGCATAAATTAAACAAAATCATGATCAGGTAAGGCAAAGGCAGCTTTTTATGCAATGAAAAATACACAACGAATAAGAAAATGTTCCTAAAAGTGAAGAAAGGAGTATTGAGACAGAGACATTACTATATGGTTATGAAACTTGGACAGTCAACAACAAAAAAATGGCAAAGAAACTGGACGTAGCAGAGACGTGGTTTTGGAGAAAGACGCAACAAATACTCTGGAAAACAAATGAAGAGGTACACAAATTTTCAGAATAACAAAAACTAGTTAAAATAAGAAAACAATTTTTAGGTGGACTGACCAAGTGGCACGGAAAAAGAAAAGCATGTGAACTAACTGGAAACACCAAGGAGGAGACGAAATGAAGAACCATGATACACTATCCAGCATGGCACATAATAATAATCAATTACTACATTAAAGCCATCACAACCCACAAAACATAAGTTATAACATCAGAATGTAACAGTTGTTTTGTTTTCAAATCACAAAGCTATGAGTATACTTCATCACTGCAGTAACTCCCCAAGAAAGGTTGGGGGAAAAAAACCATCTGCTTGGTTTGTTCTGTCTGCCTTTTTTTTTTTTGCAGTGCATCTGGCCATGATAACATCTTATGAAAATTCTGATATCCTATGTTACTAGTATTGCTGAAAGTATTATAAAAAGTTAAATCTTCTTCTTCTTCGTTCGCACTGTCTGTCTATATCTGCAGTCCTGTCTCTTGGATAAATTTCACTGTTTTTTGTAACTCATGTATGGAACCGTAGAGCTTATCTTCTTTAGTGGTTTCACTGGGCCAGTAATTATTTCTCAGTGTCTCATAGTTGATGCAGTTCTGGAGGATATGTTCCACGATAAAAAGTTAAATGAATTTGATGATAGTATTTATGCTGTCAGACTGATTTTTATATGAATGTCTCATTTTCCTTTAATGCACTTGAAGATATTCTGGTGTGCCTCACCTTGCAGCCTGATATTCTCCACTGTTTCTAAACAAAAGAGGATCTGGTACCTATTTTTTTACTGCTGGGTTGTCTAGAATGGCTGTGGGCCTCTAACATACGGAATACAATCCTGCATCACTCACTCTGCCATGCTGTCAGTACACAGCTACAAGAAGATATCACAGCAAAGAATTGGGAAGGCCAGAGTAGCTTCTCTGCAGCTGAGAAACATGGAAGGAAAAGGGAATATCCCTGATTAACAAATCTTAGATTGTTCAACACAAATGTCAGACCAGTCCTGCTATATGAATCAGAAACATGGACAGCATAAGCCAAAAGTATCAAGGGACTGCAGACCTTTGTTAACACTCGCCTAAGAAAGATCCTTCAGATTAGATGGCCAGATAACATCAGCAATGAAGAGCTATGGCAAAAAAACAAATCAACCCACAGTAGTGAAAGAAATAATAATAAAAAGATGCTGAATATGGATAGGACATACATTTCGAAATTTACCACTAACATAACCAGACTGGCTCTCACCTGGGAGACACAGGGTAAAAGGAAACATGGAAGACCTAGAAACAACTGGCAAAGGAGTCTTGAAGCAGAGATAAAAAAAAGATGGACTACGCCTGGAAACATATAGAAGAAACAGCCCAGGACAGAAATAAATGGAGAGCACTTGTTGATGGCCTATGCCCCAGATAAGGGTAAAGAAGGTTAAGAAGAAGAGCAATGTTAGTGCTGACAATCTAACCACATGTTCAGTGTCATGTGATCAAAGCTGGTGAACTGCAGCATGCGTTCACAAAACAAAGTTTCTGAATTAACCTGATTTTCAAAACTTTTCCAGTATTATCATTTGTAGGAGAAACAATTTGATACAAAAGAGGACAAACATTTTAGAAATGACCATCTGAAGTTTTTTTCATCATCATCATTATCATTGCTTGTCTGTGCCCTGAGAGCATAGACCATGGAAAAAGTCTCTCCAGTCATCCCTGCTTGGATTTTTTCTTTACTTTCCTCCACGTGTATCCCCTGTCTCTGAGAACTTTCATAATTTTCCTTCTCTGGTAGTTCTTGGCCTTCCCTGATTTCTATTTCCCTGGGGGTTCCACGTCAGAGCCTGCCTTGCTATGCCGGTGTCTGGTTTCCTTGGTGTGTGGCCAATCCACCTCCATTTTCTAGACATGATTTGTAGGTTCACAGGCTCTTGTTCTGTTCTTTCTCAGACCCCCTGTTCTTGGTCTTGTCCTGTCATCTGATGTTTAGAATCCTTCTCAGACAGCAGTTCATGAATATTTGTATCCTCCACTGTATTGTCTTACTCATCACCCATGTCTCTGAACCTATGTTAGGACAGTCTTTAAATCTGTGTTAAAGAGCCTGGATCTGGTTCCATATTTTTTCTTTGCCACTTTGATAAATGTCTAGTTCCTAGCCTACACAGTGTGGGTATTTTGTTGATTATCACATTCTAGGAGGTCAGTACATGTTTCTTCTTTACCTGTGAAAACACTTACCGATTTCCTTCACCGACAGTCCACTGGCTTTGATGACTTTGACCAAGAGGCGTTTGTCACCGACCATACGAGGGGGTTTTGGTGGGGCTGAGAAAAGCTGGAGGGAAACAGAATGTCATGTGACTGCGACATAATGCAAATTACATCATGTGTATGAGAAGAGAACGAATTACATCATGTGAATAAGGCATAATTCAAACTACATCACATGACTGACCTTTGCCATGAGACTGAGACATAATTCAAACATCATTTGACTGAGACAAATTACATCAAATGACTGAGACAAATTACATCAAATGACTGAGACAAATTACATCATATGATGGAGACAATTAACAAATTTCATCACATGACTGAGACAAATTACACCACGTGACTAAGGCAGATAAGAAATTACATCACATGACTGAGGCAAATTACATCATATGATGGAGACAAATTACACCATATGATGGAGACAGGTAACAAATGACATTATATGACTGAGACATATTACATCATATGACTGAGACAAATTACACCATATGACTGAGACAAATTAAACCATATGACTGAGACAGATGTAAATTGCATTATATGACTTAGACAAATTAACCATATGATTGAGACAAATTACATCATATGACTGAGAGAAATCACACTATATCACTGATACAGCTAACATATTACATCACATGGCTGAGACACATTACATCATATGACTGAGACAAATTACATCATATGACTGAGACAGATATCAAATTACATCATATTACTGAGACAGATAACAAATTACATCATATGACTGAGACAAATTACATCAAATAAATGAGACAAATTATACCATCATATGACTGAGACAAATTATATCATATAACTGAGACAAATTACATCATATGACTGAGACAGATAACAAATTACATCACATGACTGAGACAGATGACAAATCACATCATATGACTGAGACAAATTACACCATATGACTGAGACAGATAACAAATTACATCATATGACTGAGACAGATAACAAATTACATCATATAACTGAGATAGATAACAAATTACATCACATGACTGAGATAGAAAATAAATTACATCATATAACTGAGACAGAGAACAAATTACATCATATGACTGAGACAAATTACATCATATGACTTAGACAGAACAAATTACATCATATGACAGACAAATTACACAATATGACTGTGACAGATAACAAATTACATCATATGACTGAGATAGATAACAAATTACATCATATGACTGAGACAGATAACAAATTACGTCACGTGACTGAGACAGAAAACAAATTACATCATATAACTGAGACAGAGAACAAATTACATCATATGACTGAGACAAATTACATCATATGACTGAGACAGAGAACAAATTACATCATATGACAGACAAATAAATTATATCATATGACAAATTACACAATATGACTGTGATAGATAACAAATTACATCTTATGACTGAGACAGATTACATCATATAACTGAGACAGAGAACAAATTACATCATGGAAAAATTATCTGCAGGATTGGCTGTATCAAAATATCTGTTTGGTGGCAGACTGGCATAGTAAACAAAAATGTATCAAACTGATAGTGGCAGCATGGAACTGTGAAATGTAGTAGCATGGAGTTGTGAAACTGATGGTTGATAATATGGAAGTGTGAAACTGCTGGTTGTAGTATGGAACTATGAAACTGAGACAAAGAGCAAATTACATCATATGTTGGATACAAAGAGCAAATTATATAGTTATGTTTGCTATTAAATGTCAGGGTTTAATATGCCAGTGTGGATCATTCATTCATTTGCATGTCCATTGTGAAACTTTGCCTCCCTAACAACACTCCTGTAGGCCTCTCGGTTGTGAGCAAAATGCCCTGCTGCTGATGTATCCATATGAAGATCACCAACGATGTCTTGCAGCCATCTTCGCCTTGGTCTTCCTCTCCTCCTTTTTCCCATTATGTACCCTTCCAAGATGGTTTTCTCTAGATTATCATGACGTTTAATGTGTCCAAAATATTTAAGTTTTCTCTCTTTAATCCTCTTTACTAGCCAGCCTTCTTCAATATTAAGTTCTTGTAGTATGGATATATTTGGTTTTTTTTGTGTCCAATGATATTTGAAGAACTCTTCTGTAGCATTTACATTCAAAGGCATTTATGTATTTCTCAGCTGTTTTGTTAAGTGTCCAGGTCTTTCAGGCATATGTTGCGATGGGAAAGATGCATCCCCTTAAAAAATCTTATTTTTGTAGTTCTGTCTGTAATTACATCATATGCTGGATACAAAAACCAAATTGCATCATATGATGGATACAAAGAGCAAATTACATCATATGATGGATACAAAGAGCAAATGATATCATATGATATATCTTACATCCTTCCCATGCCGTTAAACGTCAAATAGGGCTCATAAATACAGGCATAAGCCCTACAATGCTCTGAACCTCTTGTGGTCCTTTAGGGATCTCATATGGTCCTTTTGGGGACCACACGGGGGACCACGGGACTTAACGAGGACCACAGGCGTAAATTCAGTAGGATCACATGGCGGTCTTGGTGGTAGAAGCAGACGAAGAAGAAATAGGGCTCATACAGTTGTTTGCCAAGTTTTCCTGTCTTTCAACCTCATCAAGGGATTTTATGCCCATTAAACTGGCTTCTCTTAACAATGTCCTCTTTAGAGTTTCACGTGGCCAACCTCTTTTTCTGTTGTGTTCCACTTGATAGCTTGTTTTGGTACTCTCTGATTGTTTCTTCTCATCACATGGCCTACATATGTCCATCTTCTTTTTCTGATCACCCATGAGACAGGTTGTTGTTTGCTCATCTGTCTTATCTCTGCGTTGTTCTTGAATTCGTTCCACTTAGGCATTTGTTTTCAAAAGAGTCTAATTTCTTGTCTATTTTTTAGTTGATTTCCGCTTTTGCATGCATAAATGAGGATGGATATCACATTTTAATTGAATAATCTTAACTTGGTTTTAGTGCTTATAACTTTTGAATGCCATATGTTCTGAAGATTTTTGAAGATCGACGCTGGTTTTGCAATTCTAATTCTAACTTCCTTCCTGGTGTCATCATCTTGGTCTAAGTAGCTGCCAAGGTATGCAACATTTTTTTACTTCATCAACAACTGTTCCTTCTACATATATATATCTTATATCCTTCCTGTGCCGTTAAACGTCATATAGGGCCAAATTAACAGGCATAAAATCCTTTGATGAGGTTGAAAGACATATATATATATGATATATACAAAAAGAAAATTACATCATATGTTGGATACAAAGAGCAAATGATATCATATGATATATATATATATATATATAGATACAAAAAAGCAAACTGCACCATATGACTCAGATATGAAACAAGCTGGACCATGTAACTGAAACAGAACAAACTGAGCTGATATAAAACGATAAGGACTGAAATCTGTGGAGAAGCATCATTATCAACACCTTGTAGAATGGCACTTGATGATGATGATAATATGCATTCCGAAAGCAGGCTTTGATCTTGAACTATTTTCCATGATAAATTGAATACTGAGAAAACTATCACTAATAATACTGAGAAAATTATTGCTGATAAGTTGAAAACTGAAAAATTATCACTGAAAAGTTAAATACTGACAAAGCTATCACTGACAAGTTGAATACTGACAAAGCTATCACTGACAAGTTGAATACTGAGAAAACTATCACTGACAAGTCTAATACTGAGAAAACTATCATTGATAACCTGAATACTGAGAAGACTATCAATGCTAAAGTGAATACTGACAAAGCTACCAGAACAATCAATGAAAACTGTATTTTCTGCTACTATTTAAGTGCTATCAGTGAATGAGCCATGCGAAACCGACAACCTAATTTTTGCCATTGAACAAAATTCACATTTTTTAACATTTCTAAACACTCATGCCAGTTCTATAGAGTACGCCTGCATCTGTGACGACACCTTCCTAAGCAGATCACTCAGTGTCAAGTCACTGCATGCATCTTGTCAGTCAATGCTGGTGATACACTGTATAGACAGAAGCAGATGGAGGTGCATAGTTTAGTTTTACAAAAAGAGATAGACGTCTGCAGACGTATATAAATTATGGCATACAGTGCCATATGAGGCCACAGAAATGTGGTTTCTTAGGAGAATGCTAAAGATACCATGGACAGCGTAGAGATCTAACAAAGAGATCCTGAAAGAGGCAGAAGAAGAGAGAAGCAATAACAAAATTCAGAAAGAGACAATTCAAATTCATAGGACGCAAGTCATGAGAGCAGGTGGATTGGAATATTTCATAACAGGGATGACAGAGGGCAAAAGAGAAAAAGCCAGACAAAGATAAAAGATAATGGATGTGGACTGATGAAGTGGTAAAGAGAAAGAACACCGGTTCAACTAATAATTACCATCCGAAACAGAGAACTGTGGGAAAGCATGAGTGCTAACGGATGGATGGATGGATGGGTGGGTGGATGGATGGATGGATGGACAGATGGATGGATGGATGGAATACTCAAAAGTTAGGAGCAGAAGATATAACTGTAAACCAACATAGGTCTAGTATCATAAATTGCTATACACTGAGTGATACATCCAAGGAAGAAAACTGAAGCATCTGTAGGCTTGATCAGAGTGTAAGGATGATGATTCTAGTAGCTCCAACCACTTCTCTACATGTCCTGTTTCTCCAAAAAAAAAAAAAAAGAGAATAAAAAACTCTTTTCCGAACAATAACTTACGGAGCTCTGCAAGTGCTGTGCCTCCAGTGGTTCAAATACTCCTTCAGGTCGGGACTGGGGCTTCACCCTCTGCTGGTCTCGACGTGGAACTTGCTGAATCTGCTGCTGCAGCTGATCTTGCAGCTGCTGCTGCAGCTGTTGCTGGGGACTCACCGAGTGAATTGAAATACTCTAGACAAACAAATTCACAAACAAACTTATCAAGTATATAGCAGTCAGATTAGACTAAAAATGTAGATGCTCTAACTCAGTGGTTCCCAATTAACAAAAGTCTGTGGACCCCCTGTTTCAAAATCTAGGCCACAGACCCTTTATGCTTTGGAAAAGTTTCATATCTGTGTGGCAGCTATGTGGTTTAACTGCAAAAGAATTTTTTTTTCAGAAAATGTGGGTAACCTTTAATGAGTAAATCCTTACATCTTACATCCTTCCCATGCTGCTAAATGTCACATAGGGCCTGCATGGTAGCTTGCCAAGATTTCCTGTCTTCAGTCTGAGTTTTTCAGTCCCATCAAGGGATGTTATGCCCACTGAACTGGCCTCTCTTAACAAAGTCTTCTTTAGAGTTTCACATGGTCGATCTCCATTTCTTCGACCTGTTGTGTTCCACTTGATAGCTTGTTTGGGGATTCTCCGATTGTTTCTTCTCATCACATGACCGACATATGTCCATCTTCTTTTTCTGCTGCTGATGCATCCATTCACAGATCATTAACTCTTCCCATGCCACGGGAAGAAAAGCGGATGTTCAGTTACTTGCCACAGTAAAAGCGCGGGTCTTGATATGTTAGGGGGTATAGTTGTAAAATGGAATGGAAAACAGTATTTACATGTACTTCCGTGTACTTATTATGTTTCAAAGTATAACTAAATGTATGAAAATTTCATAAATGCAAAGTTTTTTTAGGAAAAAAGAAGTAATGTGATGTTTTTAGACAATGATTGTGCCCAGCTCACCATCAGCTTGGTCTAGATCTGCACTACTTACCATCTGAGATGTCTAGGTCTATTTGTCGATCTCATATTCTGATTCTATGTTGCATTCTCGCTAAATTAATGTCTGAAATAACCTCCTAACTACTTTTCCAGTCATCTAAATATGTCTAGATCTACTTGGGATACATTCAAGAGCAGTGGGGTGGTCACAGGCCATGTCCATACCCCTATATACATCATCAAAAATTGAAAATTTTCCATGTTTCTCTTCCTTTTTCTCGCTCGTATCTAAGGACTCTTTCACCATTTTGAAAAGTGTCACTGGAAACGTGGATGAAATATGTACAATCTAAATGTTACACTGGTTCTTTTATTGAAACAAACCATGATCGAAATTCTGACCACTGGCACGCATCGGGAGAACTGGAAGGATCGAAAATTCGATCAATGGCACGGAAAGAGTTAATGATGTCTTGCAGCATCTTTGCCTTGGTCTTGCTCTCTTTCTTTTTCCAATTATATTTCATTATTATGCTTTATCCTAGATCACATAATTCAGTTAAAAATTCTATACCAAAAATTATTGATCTAACAAATAACAGAAATTCAGACTTAGTGACAGACACACAATGACTGCATCATTAACTGATATCTCAGTACTGATGCATTTACTCCTTAGTACTGAAAAAAAAAATCCTTAGCAAACCAATTTTGCTTAGCACAGTGTGCCATATTCTCATTTTTACAACAAGGTTTCAAGGGGCAAAAGAAATTGGAAACAGAACCCACTGCTTTAAGAGGTTGTGTTACTTTTGATCTGTGAAGTCATCCTCAGCACAATGGAGAATGATGATTAAGATGGATGATGGATGATGATGATGATGATCTTCTATGAGATAACTATCAGTTAGTGAATAAGAATGAAGAACTAAATCTCACCTGAACGGGCTCATTCTGCACGGACACACTATGAATGGGTGCAGCCTTGTCCACAGTTGGGGCAACCACAGTTTCATGGACCTCATCATCCACAGCTTCATGGACCTCATCATCCACAGCTTTGGGGACCTCATTATCCACAGGTTTCTGCTCTTGCTGATCCTGTGGCTTCGGCTGGCCAGACTGAGGTGGTGGAGCAGATCTTGGGGAGCTGCCTGCTTGTTTCTGTAGGTTCTGGGCGTCACGTGACTGAAGATTTGCACCAGGAGAGTTGCTGTCTGTGACAACAATGAAAATAAGTTGTTGTATACTATGGAAATAAGCTGAAGCCAGGACTTTTTATCATTTCACAATAACAGACCCCTTCCAGATTGCTCAATAATTCTGTTTTGTATACTATGAAAATAGACTAAAGTTAGGACTCTTGACCATTTCACAATAACAGACCCATTATGGATTGCCTAAATATGTCCCCATACCCTCTATGGATTGCCAAATGTGTCACCAAACCCCTCTTGGCCAGAATATCAAACTCATCATCATCATCATGAGTCCTGACAAGTACCTGTGTGCTCTAAAATGATACCAACAGCTTGGTTTTATTTTACACACAGACAGCCAGGAACAAAACAGCTCAAAGGAAGTTCTGATCTAACTACAATTTCTTTTTAACCTGTTGTTATGAGACCAAGTCTGCAGCACACCAAATCACCAGAAAATGTGAATGAAGGGAAAACTGGACACCACATGAAAGATAGTCCCTACGAGCTAGGAGTTACGTAAAAGAAAAATATACCCCACTCCCTTTCCTGCCAAGAGCGTAATGTTTAACTTCTCATTTATAAATGAATTTATCTTTCATTTATTTTCATGGCAAACTACATTAACTCTGTATCAGAACAATGGGTACAACCCCATGAGATAAATATGCTGAATTTTTTTTTAAAAATATTTTTAACACTGTTTCCTAAAGCATGAGACACAGAAGACTCTCCCAGTTACCTTTTCCCTGACCTTGACCTCCACCTTTGTCACCAAAGTCATGGTTCACAGTATTGAGGTTGCCAGGCATAAGCAAGTGGGTCACGGTGAAGGTCGTTTTGGCCAGGATGATGGAGTTGCGGACATTGGCCTCCACTACACCAAGGTCAACAAGCTCATTGATGTCCTGCATAAAATAATATGATAATACGACAATATGATAATAAACTCTGCGTGAGCCAGAACAACAGCTGCTAACAAGCAACAGATGACACTGTGGTGTTTGTCATTTCGAGAAAGATAGGATTAGTTCTATATGTTACTCAAATAGAAAAACTAACATTTCATCTATCATCCCTCTCATCATCATCATCATGTGCCGTGCCGACTGGCGTTGGCTATTATGCTTCTCCAGAGTACACGATCCTTCATGCAGGCCATCAGCTCATTTGGTGATCTCCTCTCACACCATCCCGTCAGACTGTCCAGTATCATTTCTCTTGGTCTTCCTCTCAGTTAAAACAATAAGCCAGGGTTATGATAGCTTTCTTCAGTAAAACTGAATCAACGAACAAAAACAAAAAAAAGACTAGATAATGGAGAATGTAATGAAAGATATACCAATCTCTTCTCATGGCTTACATGTAACTAAAATGTTCCCTATACAGTGTAGACTTATCCAGCCCATGTGCTGAGGGAGGATAGTTCTGAAGCGAAACTGACAGTGCCATAAGGATTGGGAATAAACCATGAACTTTATCTAAATTCACGATCAACAAGAATGATGAAAAAAAAAGTGCAGGATTAAGAAAAGGAAGAAGAAGGTTGAAGAAGAGGAAGGTTGAAGAAGAGGAAGGATGAAGAAGAGGAAGAAGGAGAAGGTTGAAGAGGAGCATGAAAATGAGGAGAAAGGAGGAGGAGGAGGAGGTGAAGGAAAAAAGGAAGATGGAAGAGGATAAGAATGAGGAGGATGGAGAATAAGAAAGTGCAGCAGGGCAAGAAGAAAATTAAAGAAATGAGGAAGAGAAACAGGAAAGATTACAAAGAAGGTGGAGGAGTACAAAAAAGTAGGGAGGGGGAAAGCGGCAAAGACGATGTAAAAAAATTAAGTGAATAAGAAAAAAAAAAAAGGAAAGGAAAGGAGGACAAAAACAGAGGAGGATGAATTAGAAAGTGGAGAATGGCAGGGATGGAAAAAAGAGAAGAAAAAAAACCATAAGACGGAGGGCTAAAAAAGAAGGCAGGAAAAGGAAGATGGAAGGAAGATGATGAAGAGAGAGAAGAAAGTGGAGATGGAAGACAAACAAGAAGAAGAAGCAGAGGAAGAAGAAAAATGAGCTGTCCACCAGTCAAGCATTAACAAACCTGATATGGGTTCAGTGGCTTGACCTGGACTTTGATCTCCGGTTCTCCCTCAAAATTGAAGCTGACCTTGACATCTGGACCTTCTCTGTAGGACTGCACCCTCAGCTACTCATGGGAA
Source organism: Achatina immaculata (assembly GCA_009760885.1). Classification (NCBI taxonomy): domain Eukaryota; kingdom Metazoa; phylum Mollusca; class Gastropoda; order Stylommatophora; family Achatinidae; genus Lissachatina; species Lissachatina immaculata. The sequence continues at coordinate 6,322,128 of CM019710.1, forward strand.
ACATATAACAAATAGCAAATCATATCTTTTTGTATCTTTACAAAAAGGAGAAATATGTGTCTTTGGCTTTTCTGAATCTTTAAACTCTTTTCTTTCTCACCCTGTGTTAAAAGCAGGCTTGTAAAGTGGAGTTGGAGACATTTTGGTGTGAGTTCAAGTGCGTGGATATATATACCATTTGTGAAAGAGTCAAAGACAGGGTTAGAAGAACAACTGGCCATTTAAAAGACATAGGTTTGACACAACAACTTTACAGTCTTCCCCTCACTCTCTCTGTGAACCTTTGTGTGACGAAGGCACATGGGACTTCCTTATGGGTTTTCTATAAATACCTGTCTTCCACTTTTGTGTGTGTGTGTGTGTGTTCTTCTCCAGGTGCAGTGAGAAAAGGGGGGAGGCATTGAAAATATTATAAACAACAGGAAAAATAGAGGGAAGAAGAGCCAGGGGAAGACCAAGAGAAATGATACTGGACAGTCTGATGAGATGGTGTGAGAGGAGATCACCAACTGAGCTGATGGCCTGCATGAAGGAACATACATGCTGGAGAAGCATAATGGCCAATGCCAGTTGGCACGGCACCTGAAGATGATGATTCCCCAGGTGAGCTCTGTATTGTTCAACATCCTCTCTGTTGTTCTCATGCGGAGTGTATGGAAAGAAAGGGTTTATTAATTGCTTAATTATTCATTTTTTTTATTTTTCATGCATATTATGTTCAACAACAAATGCTGAATATCTGTGACTGAATGAAAGTTGTATGATGGTAGATGGGCCTGCTTGCCCAAATTCTTAACACTTCAAAAATAACGTCAGTTCATTCATTTCTTCATTCTCCATGTCTCCTTTGGTCTAGCCGCACTCCTATTTCCCTGAGGTGTCCATCCCAGAGCTACTTTGGTAGTGTGCCACCAGTCATCCGGAGTGCATGCCCCAACCATCACCAATGTCTTTCCCCAATAATCGAAGTCAATAACTTCATTCACATTTCTGACAGCAAGGTGTTCTTTTTACAGTAATAACAGAAATTTCTTTTTTTTTTATGCTCTGCATTCTCTGAACAATGTATTATTATCATGTGCCATGCCAGATAGTACTGGTGATCAAGTTTCTTCATTATGTGCGTTCCCTGGCATTTCCAATCACCTGAACAACATACAGTGATGAATATATTCTATGACAACAAATGCTTCAGGTGATCTTCCACCAGAAAATGCCATACATTCCATTCTTGTTTCACGTAACAGTTGCATAATCACATATGGCCAATCCATACTTTCTGTACTTAAAAAAGAAGAGTCTTCAAGGATGTTCTGTCCCATTAGCCACCTCACTATTGTCTGGGCTGTTGACATCATCTCTAAAGTCAGGTTCTGATAACAAACACAACCTTGAAGTGCTAACTAGGAAGATCAGCAGAAGATCAACACAATTTTAGTACATACTTTTTTTTTCATTCTTCTTCTTTTTTCATCTGCACTTTTAATAACACTGGTAGAAAAATCTCAGTTCAGTTTTGGAATAAAAATAGTGCTTTTAATTATTTTCAGTCAGCTGTATCAAAACAGGAGGATAGGGGTGTTATTTCCCTTATTTTCCTTGACCTCTGGCACACATAGTATGGAACTGATATGAAGAATGAGGAATGTTATATCAGTGTTTACAACTGTTTTAGATCATTGTTGAACTAATGATTTTGGCATGATGTTGTGAAGTGGATTTTGTTGGTGTGGTATTGTTCATGCTGGTATGATACTGTGTACTGATGGTGGCAGACTGGCATTGTAAAAAAACAATAAAATTGATTGTGGTAGCATGGAACTGTGAAATGGTAGTAGCATGGAGTTGTGAAATTGATGGTTGATACTATGGAATTGTGAAACTGATGGTGGTAGCATGGAACTATGAAACTGATAATGTTGGTAAGGAACTATGAAAGTGATAATGCTAGCATGGAACTGTGGAACTAATAATGATAGTATGGAATAGTGAAATGGTAGCACAAATTTGCGAAATTAATGGTAATAGTTCACAATGTGAAAATGATCATGCTGGCATTTAGCATGAGAACCACCACCATGATTAAAAAAAAGAAAAAAAAAGACCACTAAAAACTCATGAAACCAACATCCAGCATCACTATCAGAATATTACTGCAAATTCCATCACACCAAAGCTTAAAGCTAATAACAATAAACAGTGCAACCACAGCTACAACATCACTAGGACCACATCAACAGATTTCTCCGAACAACTGATCCACTTACAGTTCCCTTCAGACGAAGCACACTGGCAATAACATTGGTCAGCTTGACCCCCTCGTGTGTTTGTTGGCTGGCAAACACCACAAATGAAAGGTCTCTAGTTTCAAGCTTGGCATGGATAATCTGTGACAATCCAATATCAAAACATGTTCAAATAAAAATAGTTATATGTTCTCATCATGGCAAAGAGGCACCTGGGGAATATGATGTTAGTTCCTCTACTTTCCTTGACCTTTGACACACAACAGACTGATGTAGTCAGCATCATGGCTGATCATTTTTTTGTTCCACAACTTCAGAAGAAGCCAGCAATGTTCCCTCTAAACTACATGGCAACACGTCTGCGCACACAAAAAGATCATGCCTTGCACAAAATTTTATATGACGTGCAAAAAATAATAACATCGCTAATTTAATTTTTTAGTTTGTTACTCTGTGCTATGGCATAACTGAAGAAAAATAAGATTGTGCCGCATGAGTTTGTTTAAATGATTTCTCTGAATTTTAATATCTTTTACTATGAGAACTTTACAGTGTAATCTGATGCCATGACATACATCTCCACACAAAATATTTCTGAGAATATATTAGTATCTTACGTCTTACATCCTTCCCATGTCGTTAAACACCGCATAGGGTTCACATGGTAAACTGCCAAGATTTCCTGTTTTTGGTAAGCTTTTCAGCCTCATCAAGGGATGTTATTCTGACTCAGCTGGCCTCTCTTAACAATGTCCTCTTTAGAGTTTCATGTGGTCGACCTCTTTTTCTTTGGTCTTGTGTGTTCCACTTGATAGCTTGTTTTGGGATTCTCTGGTTGTTTTGTCTCAGCACATGACTGATATATGTCCATCTTCTTTTTTTTATCACAAATGAGACAGGTTGTTGTTGTTTGCTCATCTGTCTTATCTCTGCGTTGTTCTTGAATTAGTTTTATACTGAGTCGTATCCTTAGGCATTTGTTTTCAAAAGAGTCTCATTTCTTTAGTTGATTTCTAGCTTTCACAACCATAAATGTTACATTTGAATTGAATAATCTTAACTTGAATAATCTTAACTTGGTTTTTGTGCTTATAACTTTTGAATGCCATATGTTGTCAAGATTCCTGAAGATCAGTGGTGCTTTGCAATTTGAATTCTAACTTCCTTTCTGGTGTCACCATCTTGGTTTATGTAGCTGCCGAGATATGCTCTCTATGTAGCTGCCGAGATATTAGCATACAGGTTGATAATTTTGGGCAAGAACTGCAAAACCACAGAGGGAACACTGGTAGCCTGGACTTAACCATCAACCTCACCGTGACAGACCAGCATACTAACTACTGTGCCACTCAGATGCCTACATTAAAATAAACAATAGTTATAAATAATTAACATTTAATCTTTCAGTCTTTAACTGCATAGAGTTATAAATAATTAACATTTAATCTTTCAGTCTTTAACTGCACGGAGAGGAGAGTCCTTTTTACAAATGTTTATTTTCATAGCTCTTCATTTATAACTGAATATGAAATTTTAATTTTCTGTATTGCCAAATACAAAAAAATTTGCTTTTCTAATGGACAAATGTGAAAATCTGATTTCCAATGTGATTGAAAATGAGAAGCAGATTCATGGAGACAGAACTCCTAACTAAAGTATGAACAGAAAATTATGCTGCTATGATTGTTTGAAGCTTGGTACTTTTCCTTTCTTCTGACTTTGACAGCAGCCGACTGCATATTTTTACAGCACTGCTGACTGTTGTATCTTGATCCTGTAAGCCAGTGTTTCTCAACCTTTTTTTTTTTTGGATCATGTTGCACCGCAAAGATTTTTACCCCTCTCCCCTCACAACATAACAGTTCTGAAAAAGTATAATATAAATATATTGTAACTGTCCTCCAGAATATTCAATCCCCCCCCCCCCCCCCCGTGGGGTGTATGCCCCATGTTGGCAAACACTGCTTTAAGCAAACCCTCAACCACTATTCTGTTAATGAAGTACTCTTAAAGACTTAAATAAACCACATGTATATAAATATGGAGGTAAGGAAGTAAGTAATTAAGGAAGGAAGGAAGATTAAACAATAATTATTTTTTTAAAATGTATTATAAATTTTAAAAAAGGACAGATCTTTATAATAAAATAAATTATGCACCAAAATACACAGAGGGACAACAAAAAGATGGCAAAGAAAAATGCCTACATTTGTAGGCAACAAACAACAAGAAGTAAAGAAATGCAATATCTGACTAGAAAAAAAAAAACAACAGAGTAAAGAAAATGAACACAGGGGCCCTCAATACAGATGAAGGTAGACAGAGGTGTCTGATTCAGTTTTAGAAGAAGGATAGAAAGAATGAGGAAAGCAAGCTGGAACAAGAGTGGCAGATAGAAAGATGAGCATGTATAAATGAAGAACACTCAATGATCCAGCTATCTTTTTTTTTTTTGTGAAACTGAACCACACACCTCTGTCTACCTTTATTACTATCCTTGAAAAAAAGGCATCTGCCAAAATATTGGACTGTTGTATGTTCTTCATTTATACCTGCTCATCTTATCCACCATCACTTTTGTTCAAGCCCAGTTTCTCACTCTTTCAATCTTTTTGTACAAATCAACCACACACCTCTGTCTATCTTTATTACTAGAACCAGCTGTACTACAGTCATCATTACTCTTATCTCTCAAATGAAATGTTTACCATTTTTGTCTGAAAAAATTTCCTCTGCAATAATGTGAATGGGAAAGTTCACAAACACAATAATAGAGACCATGTGAAAGTTTACAAATAATAAAGACCATGTGGAAGTTCACAAATACAATAGTAGAGACCATGTGGAAGTTCACAAATAATAAAGACCATATGGAAGTTCACAAATAATAAAGACCATATGGAAGTTCACAAATAATAAAGACCATGTGGAAGTTCACAAATAATAAAGACCATATGGAAGTTCACAAATAATAAAGACCATATGGAAGTTCACAAATAATAAAGACCATGTGGAAGTTTACAAATAATAAAGACCATATGGAAGTTCATAAATAATAAAGACCATGTGGAAGTTCACAAATACAATAATAGAGACCATGTGGAAGTTTACAAATAATAAAGACCATGTGGAAGTTTACAAATAATAAAGACCATGTGGAAGTTCACAAATACAATAACAGAGACCATGTGGAAGTTTACAAATAATAAAGACCATGTGGAAGTTCACAAATAATAAAGACCATGTGGAAGTTCACAAATACAATAATACAGGCCATGTGGCATCTCACACATACAATAATACAGGCCATGTGGCATCTCACACATACAATAATACAGGCCATGTGGCATCTCACACATACAATAATACAGGCCATGTGGCATCTCACACATACAATAATACAGGTCATGTGGCATCTCACACATACAATAATACAGGCCATGTGGCATCTCACACATACAATAATACAGGCCATGTGGCATCTCACACATACACTAACAGAGACCACGTAACAGTTCACACATGCAACAACTGAAGTCATATGTGGCCACACTGACATAATCTTACCAATCTGTCTTGAGGCGAAGCCTCACATGAAACATGAGTGATCTTTGGTGGAAGACTTCCAGACTGGATCCTCTCGAATCTGGCCTGGACTGGGCCCTGTAGAGACAAAGATGTTACTTCAAGAAGGCGTATACGAAATCCTGAAAAGGTACAGGTAATCCTCGCTTCAGAATGTGGTTCCAGTCCAATCGCCCCACCAGGAAGTGAAATGTACATAAAGTAAATTTCATTATAACCAACCTCTGATGTCAAATCTGAACAAGTCTGATAACTACTGATATAATACTCATAAGTCATAAACAAACTATTTACCCACACTGGCATGTTAAACCCTGACATTTAATAGCAAACATAACTCTATCACCAATGCATATGAAAAGTGCCACGGTGATGTAGCAGACTTGCCTGCCGATCAGAAGGTCCCTGATCTGATTTCATACTCTGGAGGATTTTTTTTTTCAGAACCGACCAGCACCGGGGTCAACCCGGCCTCAAAAAATGGGTTACCTGGGGTTTTCATAGGAAACTAAAGACAGTGAGGGCAGGTACTGACATCCCTACATCAAATGCTGTAGTTGTCTAGAAATGTGAAGGCAATAATACTTCACAACCCTACAGCATTCAAACACTATGGGGCATAGATTTTTTGTTAGATTAATACATATGAAATGAGGTGTCCAAGAAAAGGCAACCATTAAGATGTGATGAAGTCAAAACCAAAGTGTGACAGAGAATGCTACAAGGACTGAGAATGCTACGAGGACTGAGAATGCTACGAGGACTGAGAATGCTACGAGGACTGAGAATGCTACAAGGAGTGAGAATGTTACAAGGAATGCTACAAGGACTGAGAATGCTACAAGGACTGAGAATGGTACAGGGACTGAGAATGCTACAAGGACTGAGAATGCTACAAGGACTGAGAATGCTACAAGGACTGAGAATGCTACAAGGACTGAGAATGCTACAAGGACTGAGAATGCTACAGGGACTGAGAATGCTACAAGGACTGAGAATGCTACAAGGACTGAGAATGGTACAGGGACTGAGAATGGTACAGGGACTGAGAATGCTACAGGGACTGAGAATGCTACAAGGACTGAGAATGCTACAAGGACTGAGAATGCTACAAGGACTGAGAATGCTACAAGGACTGAGAATGCTACAAGGACTGAGAATGGTACAGGGACTGAGAATGGTACAGGGACTGAGAATGCTACAAGGACTGAGAATGCTACAAGGACTGAGAATGCTACAAAGACTGAGAATGCTACAAGGACTGAGAATGCTACAGGGACTGAGAATGCTACAGGGACTGAGAATGCTACAAGGACTGAGAACTGACTTTTTAAAACACAACAAGAAAATATTTATTTTGTTGACAGGAGAGGCATGCAGTGACAGAACTGTGGCAATGATAGAAAAGGGATGCCCTGGAGAAGAGGGATTAAAGGAAGCGAGAGATATTAAAGAAGCATAACATGACAATTTGTTCGGTTACAATTTGCACTAAATGAGAGGGAAATACTGTAATCTGAACATAATCCAGAAAGAAAGAAAGAAAGAAAGAAAGAAAGAAATGAAAAGAAAAGAAAAGTACACTATATGAAGATCTACAAGGAATGCTAGACTAATAAATACAACAAAAAAATAACAATCTAAAAAAAAAAAATGGAAGAATGAAACATTTCACTATATTGGCATCATTCCCAAACTGGAAAAACGCCAAAAGAATGATGTTTATCACATCAGCAGACTCTCTCTCTCTTTCTCTCTCTCTCTGCATAATAAAATCAGTGCCTCACCACTCCACTTTCTCTTCTACTCGATACCTTTCTTATCTTTCTCATAGTTATTTTTTTTAATGAACATCTTCCTCTCTCTCTCCCCCCCCAACAAAAAAAAATATGTAAGAACAAAGATAAAACTCTCTCTCTCTCCCCCCCCCCCCCCAACAAAAAAAAATATGTAATAACAAAGATAAAACTCCACATTTCCTGCCACAAGTCAACTCTTCACAACAGATAACACTTCCCCTGTATATCTGCCATCTTGTCCCCTCCTCTACCCACAGCAGGGTTGCCACATTTGACAGGAGCACCCACATTTTTTATTTGTGACATTTCATAAATAATTTTGACTTCTTATCTGGTTTCTGGGGCTATCACTCTATGCCCCTTCTCATCACCCCAATCAAAATACATCTTGTATCTTGTAGTGCTAAACTGCTTCAAGATGCAGTACTGCTATACTTAATTTTCAACGAACCTGACTCCCTTTTTTTTTTTTTTAAGCTTTCTGGTTGTTATCTTGATGTTTTATTTTGAAAGTTCACCAAGTCTAATTTTACCTGTACCTTTCAACAAGAACACAGTCTCTCTGATACTGTGTATATCTCCTTCTCATCTCTCCTGATCTGTGAGTCTGTTGTCCTTCAACAACATCACAATGTTAAAGCAAAAGCTTATGTGTGCAGGATGGGAAGTGGATTAAGTCAGTTTGACTGAAGCCCCAGGTGGGAAGTGGATTAAGTCAATTTGACTGAAGCCCCAGTTTGGAAGTGGATTAAGTCAGTTTGACTGAAGCCCCAGGTGGGAAGTGGATTAAGTCAGTTTGACTGAAGCCCCAGGTGGGAAGTGGATTAAGTCAGTTTGACTGAAGCCCCAGGTGGGAAGTGGATTAAGTCAATTTGACTGAAGCCCCAGTTTGGAAGTGGATTAAGTCAGTTTGACTGAAGCCCCAGTTTGGAAGTGGATTAAGTCAGTTTGACTGAAGCCCCAGGTGGGAAGTGGATTAAGTCAATTTGACTGAAGCCCCAGTTGGGAAGTGGATTAAGTTAGTTTGACTGAAGCCCCAGTTGGGAAGTGGATTAAGTTAGTTTGACTGAAGCCCCAGTTGGGAAGTGGATTAAGTTAGTTTGACTGAAGCCCCAGTTGGGAAGTGGATTAAGTTAGTTTGATTGAAGCCCCAGTTGGGAAGTGGATTAAGTTAGTTTGACTGAAGCCCCAGTTGGGAAGTGGATTAAGTTAGTTTGACTGAAGCCCCAGTTGGGAAGTGTATTAAGTCAGTCTGACTGAAGCCCCATGATGGACACAAGAAAGAAGACTGTCAGAGGACTTTGCCACATCAAACCTTCCCCTCCCTGAGGGATTTTTAACTGGGTCTATTCTGATGGATTTATGGTATCCTATATCTGAAAAATTACTGTTAGATTAAGATTTTCTCTCAGCTGTTTTGTTCTAGCTGTCAACAGGTGAAGCACAACTAACCTATGAAGTATCTTACATGACTGGTCAGCTTTCATGAAAATGAAAAAAAAAACATGCTATGCAATGAAGCTCTGCCAACGAATACAAGAAAGAGAATTATTCATGGTACATTAAACCCGTACCATATATACTCAAAATATACTGGAAGCTGATGAGATGTGGTTCCTAAGAAGAATGATGAGAATACCAATAGAAAGCCAAGAAAAATGAAGATTTCTAAATGAGTCTGAGCATAAGATGGCAAACATCAGAACACGACAGACCAGATTTGTAGGACATGTTTTGAGAAGAGGTAAACTGGGACACCTAGTGACAACTGGAAAAATTGAGTGACAAAAGGACAGAGGAAGATAAAGAAACAAGATACTTGATGGACTGAGAGAGTGGCACAGTGCACAGTCCAACACACATCTTACAAAAAGAGCAAAAGGACAGATGGCTGTGGAAATTAATGACAATGACTGGCATGGACCAGAGAGAGAGATATGACTGGTGGTGATGATGATGATGATGTTGAAAGTCTGATGAAAAGATTGTGGGGACACATCGGGCAGTCCATTTGGTGTCCATAAGTGTTAAAACATCTACAAGTCCTGAACTAGACTGGTCATAGCTGCTCCAATTATGTCAAACATGAACAAATTCTGAACCTGTCCTGATACACCGATGACCATCTTCAACAAGATGGTGATACACATAACCCAGGTGTGGAATGACCTACATTAGATACGAAATTCTAACTTCTTAGCTTCTCTCTGAGTTTCACAGATTTGGCAGTCTTTGTCACAATCAGTTTACTGCATTTCAGACAAATCACAGATGCTCCAGTCTCCTACTCCAGTGTATATAACAGAGATTAATATAACAGGAATTCTTAACCAGAGCTTATATATGACACCTTCAATTTCACTGACTCAAATATTTTTCTACTGTCTGACGCAGACTTCCACTTCTTCATAAATGATGCATTTCTACTGACCCCAGCTCCATACCTAGAAAAACTGTGACTCTTCAGTCCTGGTACTTTCCCTTACTTTTCTCCCCACACTACACCCAAGATGATGTGATAAAGTTTTGTTACTAGATCCTCTGTTATGAATGACCTGGAATACCAACAGTGGAACCACGAAGATGCATGCATATATATCTTGTCTTGTGCTATCTCACTGTAACTGCGAGCTGGTGTTCTTTTCTGCCGATGCTGTGGAGGTGTTGAGGTACAACATCGTATCAGCGTAGGAGCTGGTTATGGTAGCTACTTTTTTTCAGTCCCGGAGTACAGCTAAAAAGCATGGGGTGTGCAATGCTTCTTTAGCAGACTCCACCACCATGGGGACTATGGCGATCCCTGCCCCGTTAGCCAGGCTAGGCCTGTTACTTGGGGTATATATTTTCCCTGTCTACACTGTCTGCTAAACAACGGCCACTTTACTGTATATAACCTCATTCCGAATATTTGTCTCTTTTCTGTTTGTTTTTTCCTGCTAAATCTCACACATCCATGAGAACACTGAATCCATCAAGTGAGTTTCCCAGCTAAGTACAGCACTTGTTTATGTTCTGTCTGCACTCCCATGACTTCTGTCTTATGAAAACAGAGTCACATTGGTACGGGAAACACAAGAACAAGGGACATAAACACACAAAAGGAAAACTGGGAACTATTGACACTAACAGGAAGGACAGAGAGATGGAAACGTAAAATGGAATGCGTTAAAATAATAAGGGTGTAACTGGAATTAACGGGTAAAAGCAAACAGTGGATAAGTTCTGCGAGATCTTGGAAGGTTACAGACCATTTAGAACTGGTTGGGGCGACTTTTCTCTCTGGTCATTACTAGAACCGCTATGGCGCAACATTACGTCACGCAATGATTCACGAATTGGGCAGTAGATCGAGGCGGCGGTGAGGGCAGAAATGAGGGCAGGGGCGCACGTCCGAATCGACCGTATGTAGCGGGACGCTAGGGATGCGGCCAGGCCGGAAAAAAAAAGTTTGGGAACCACTCCATTATAGCTAATTTAATCTGAACAAGACTGCGAAGGAAATTATATTTTGTGCTTAATCAGATTATAACTAAGTAAAGCCGTGGCCAGCTAGTCTGGACAATGAGCGAGGTCGGTTGCCAGGAATGCAGAGTAAAAAAAAAAAAAATGCAAAGGAACAAAGCAAATGGACCAGGTAAAGACAGTGGACTAGTGAAAAATTCTGTAAGAAGATAAAAACGTTGATAGAATGAAGAGACATGGCAATACAAGGGTGTGAGAACAGCACATGGTAATAAAGGAGGGAAAAAACTACGCAAACACACTAATATTTCGGCTGAACATCGTTATAAAGAAAGAACCATTAAGCAGACCATTAAGTGAAGGGAAAAAACGTGAATCGTACAGTTACGATTTAATTCGTACGAGGTAGTTTCACCATGGTTACGGGTGGGTAACAGAGAGAGGAAGAAAGAAAGACATAGAGGGGGAAGAGAAGGAGAGAGAGAGAGCATTATATAAAATAAAACGAAACCTAAGACGGTCAGACAAAAACAGAGATTCTCTTTCACGACCAGAGATTTTTTTTTAATCTGGAGCGTGCGCGCGCGCACACAAGCAGCTTAAAAGTAAGCCCAGATAAAGCTCCAAGCAACATTGTCTGAAGAAACGAACAAGAAAAAAAAAAAAGACGTGGCAATGAGTAATTTACTGCAGCAGACCTGCGGGTGAGAGACACCCTGACAACAGATTAAAAAAAAAAAATGGTAACTCGGAAACTAAATCAAGAGCGGAGTTCGTATGGTCTGCTGAAGTTATAATGTTCAAAACATGGCCGAACGTACTTATGGAAATGGTCGTAATGATAGTGTAGTATCACCGCCATTTCTCTTGTACAACAAGACAACAACAATAATAACAACACAGAAACAATATTATACAAAACGACAGACATTACGTATAATTCAAACAAGTCCAGTGCTATTCTTCTGGACATCACTTTTACTGTGAATCAACTTGATGCGTCGCTTTTTTTTTTTTTGTACTTTTTGGTGCGTCTTTTTTTTTGGGGGGGGGGGAGACTTTTTGGTGCGTCTCTTTTGCCCGTTCCGTCCTTTCATGTCCAGTGCTCGCCGGAGATATCCAGTTCATTTCTGATCTTCGGACGAGACAATTACAGAAGTATTTTCAAACGTTCAGACACGGACATCTTACTCGCAACAATTCAAATCACAACAGATCGTGTCCATTTCTCCTAACATCACTCAAGGCTTGGCCGCCCTTTGTGTTTACCTACAAAACACTACTGCTATGCTCTCCGTTTAACATCTCACATCCTTCCCGTGCCGTTAAACGTCACATAGGGCTCGCATGATAGTTCGCCAAGTTTTCCTGTTTTCGGCGAGCTTTTCAGCCTCATCAAGGGATTTTATGCCCTACTAATTTGGCCTCTCTTAACAACTTTCTCTTTAGAGTTTCACGTGGTCGACTTCTTTTTCTTCGGCCTGTTGTGTTGCACATGATAGCTTGTTTTGGGATTCTCTATTTCTTCTCATCACGTGACCAACATATGTCCATCTCCTTTTTCTGATCACCCATGAGACTGGTTGTTGTTCTGTCATCTGCCTTATCTCCGTATTGTTCTTGAATTCGATCCATTTTATACCGAGTGTTTTCCTTAGGCATTTGTTTTCAAAAGAATCTAATTTGTTGTCTATTTCTTTAGTTATATTCCAGCTTTCGCATGCCTAAATGAGGTTGGATATTACAATTGAGTTGAATAATCTTAGTTTGGTCTTTGTGCTTATAACTTTTGAATGCCCATTTAATATCAACGTCTCTTTCTGTCCTAGAAGCCAGGTCATAGAAAGATGTCTGCCATTTGTCCGTGCTGCTGACCATCCTTCTCCTTCTACGCGGTTTTTCTCATGACTGATTTTACCAACACCTGAATCACTTCATCAGCCACGGCTACAACAAAGTCCAGAATTCATGTGTTCGTAACACCCTGTCTTCACGATCGCATACCATTTTCTCTTAAAGCAACGCAGAATCACTGCACAGACCGGCTCCTCCACGTGGCACTGTCTTTCGCCAGTTCTTCGCAGTTCTCCTGGCTGAAGTGGGAAACAAATTCATCCCATGCAGCAAGCACAACTTCATCAATTTCACACAGCCTCTGCGTAGATAACTGTTCTTACAGCAAAAACAAGACAGTTTAGTGCCTCTGCAAGATGGAAACGAAACAGCCAAGTTGGCGGTCTTGCCAAAGCGTATAGATATCGTGGCACAGTGTATACGCGGTGCAAACATGGGTTATGTTCTACGCCAAGAGCTCCCTCTCTCTCTCTCCCTCCCTCCAACTCCTCTCTCTCTCTCTCTCTCTCTCAAATATTTCGTTCTTCAAACTGAAATAAACCGGTACGACACTGAACCAGGTTCTACGCCTTCCTGAAACGTAGCCCAATGGAGTCTCTGTTTTACTGCCACAGTGAACTGCACATCTTCAGTAACAGCTGTATATATGTACACTTGTTAATATTCTCTTTATAAAAGTATATATGTCTATGTGCATGCTTGTTAATATTTATGCTATAAAATCAAACGTGTCTACGTGTATACCTGATGATATTATCATTATAAATGTATGATTATTTATGTACGTACTTGCTAACACTGTCATTACGAAAGTACGGATATCTACGCATGTGCTTGTTGACTACCCAAGGACAGGAAAAGACAGGCTGAAGTCAGGGGCCGAGAAACTGGGCCGGTAAGGGGAGACTGCAAGTGCTGATAACATATATTTACAGAGAATGAAGGACAGGGGTGTGGGGATTTGGGGTGGGGAAGAGTGGGTGGGTGGCTGGCAGAATTCGAAGTTGTCAAAACCAACAGCTGACTGGCGTAGTTAGTGTCCATACTCTTGGGTGGTTGCTGAAACAGACAGCTGAGCACGTGTGGGCGTGGCCTGAATGTGGTGATGCTGACTCCTAGATTCAAGACTGGAGTATTACGGACAAAAGCAATGCCATGCGAAGAGTCTAAAACGCTGATTAAAACTGGATATTAAAAAAAAAAAGTGGCAAACAGAGAAGCAAGGCTATAGCAAGCGTGGCAGAGAAGAACAGGTCAAGATCTTTTAGAGCCCGCACAGATAACACGAAGATGAGCACGAATGGAGACTGCTTCGTGCTGCGTCGGGAAAGATGCTAGTCCAGCATCTGCCGCAAGACTGCTCTACATACGAAGACCAACGAAGATACGCGTGGCAAGTTACTGCAACACCAGACCAAAGAGTATGATCAAATCGACAACTTAAGACAAAATATTGCATTTTTTTTTTTCATATGATTCCCAAGCTGATCTCTGATGTATGAGCAGTACAGTCTGCCATGTTTCGTCATACAGATATATAGTCTCCTTTCTCAGCTCCAGCACTTTCTACATCTGAAGAGGCCAGAGCAGTGATCCCCAAACTATTAATACCGGGCACGGCAAATATCTGTTCGTGGCACACGTTAAGTGTTCCTAATGCTGAACTGTCCTACGGTTAAACTGGTTATTTTTAAGATTTTCACAATTTATTCACTACACGGAACCGTATTCAATTTATGAGCCATGTTTAGTTTTATTATACAGGGTCCGGCATAAAGCATGGCTGGATTTTTAAAATGGAAAATAAATCAGCGCTTTACATATTTTTGGTTTTAAAAAAAAGTGAAATGAAACTCAGAAAAGTGAATATTTTTATTATTACTGACAACCATATTTAGGTTTTGAAAATTACGCCGGTTAGATGACCGCCATTACATTTGATACATTCAGCCAGGAATCTGGAAAATTCCTGCATAACACCATTTAACATGTTCAAACTGATATTTTGAATGCAGTGTCGGATTCGATCTTTTAGGTCTGCAACTGACTGTGGTCGACTAGCATACACCGTATTCTTGAGATACCCCCACAAAAAGAAGTCTGCGGCCGATAAATCCGGTGACCTTGCCGGCCAATGAATATCCCCAAATCTGGAAATAAGACGACTGGGAAATACTTGTCGCAGCATCGCCATGGACTGAAGGGATGTGTGGGGAGATGTTTCATCTTGTTGACACCATATTAGTCTCCTATTTCTACTGGTCAAGTCTAGAATGAAGTATTCGGTTAGCATCTGCACATAAAGATCCCTATTAACAGTAAGATTATGCCAGGTGCCAAAGCGTTCCTAACAGCTGATCGCTGAGGGCTACTAAGCAATGCGTTGCGGACTTCTTGAATTCGTTCAGGTGTCTGTTGAGTTCTTGGACGACCAGTTTACTTGTTATTGAGGCAATTCGCGGTTTACTTAAATTTTTTGGTAAAAAAGGTAAAGGTAATTCTTTCGTGCCTTACAGGTACATAGGGATCCCACCTAAAAAGTGTTCTCCGATCGGGAACAATTATCACGGCGATGCAACTCAAAATGGCGACGAAACTTCCGTTGTACAGTAACAGACTATTCTCCACTTTTAAAACAAGTTTCAACGGTGAATGCGCGATGTTGTGTTTGCCAAGAAGCCACTGTTAAAAATGAGTTTGTTTGCTTCATCTCCGACGTCATGTTTTTTTGTTTGTTTGTTTTTGTTTCACACGTATTCAGCTTCTGCGCACCAAGTCAGTTAAATCCAGCGATGCTTTATGCCAGGCCCTGTACAATGCATTTGTTTTCAATGTGAAATGTGAACCCGCTTGAACGCCACAGATCTCTGGCCACTTCAGCCTGCACTGTGGGCTCTCTGACGACTATCTATCATATAAATAAGCAAAAATACTCTGTTATTTGGTGAAACATACAACTTTTACTCTAACAATTTGGCGATACATCTCTAGCTCTGTCGTGGTACAGTGTTGAGAAAACTATGGTCCGTGCATATCCTCAACCTACTAGGCCAGAAGGCGGGTAGCAATCGGCAAGTTGTTAAGTGATTATGCATGACAGGAACAGATCTATGATAGACAGACAGATGGGCAGACAAAAAGAAACAAACAAAAACATACATAAACAAACAAACAAACAGCCGATTTAATGAGCTTTTCAGTCAAGATAAATAAAACAGGAAAATTAATGTGGGCAATTATTTGTTTCTCCTAACACTGTTCATACTTCTTAATCCCTTTTTTTTGTTTTTGTTTATCACGCTATAGTACGAAGAGATTTCTCTCTCTCTCTCTCTCTCTCTCTCTCGTCCCTCTTACCACAGCAGCGTCAAACAAGAATATTATAACAAGTACACGTTGACCAATGGCTGCATGTTCACACAAGATGATGACGATGGTTCAGGCACGGTTTTAGAACTTAACGAGGACCAAGAGTGACAGTGCTAGAGAAGATGGGAACCCTCGAACCGGGTGAAAACAAAAGTTGGTCGCGACCATACCACCACCCCCCCCCCCCCACAAACCTCTTCTTGATCGTCCCAATAACAGACTGACGTGCTCTTTCAGCTAGATTGACAGAGCGCGTCTTGTCCTTTGTCTGCGTATGATCATGAGAGTCTGCTGATGAACTCTGACGATTTCCATGAAGCCGTCCACATCCACTTCAAACCTCCAGGCAACGCACACGCTTCAATACCACCGCGACATTGACTTAACGAACAAGAGATTGCACTTCCAGATAGATACGAACTAGAACAACAAACATATGTAGATATATATCAAAACATAATGAAATATCCTTGCCTTTTATCTTCGACTCACATAAGACAACCAAACGCTGAGTAAACACAAACACTGGTGGAATTCGATTAACACCTGGACTTTTGTGTTCTCCATTTTGGTTTCTAGCAAAGGTAAACTGCTTGTCGAGTGCCAGAATACATCAAATCCAATTCGACAACCGTCAGGGAACATCTAACATGTGTTCCTACTTTCTAGCACTCTGTCCTGATGCCAAAAGCGATTTTTAAGAAGCTGCAACCAAGCCTCGAATTATTTTTATCAGTTCTGGTTTCAGTAACAAAAGAGGAAAACCAGCATAAAAAAGCCCAAATCATGGAGCCTTCCTTGTAATTCTGTCAGATCTACACGCGGAATTATCTGGTACTTCTGGAACCTGCAATTCTGTCAGATCTACATGCGGAATGATCTGGTACTTCTGGAACCTGCAATTCTGTCAGATCTACACGCGGAATGATCTAGTACTTCTAGAACCTGTAATTCTGTCAGATCTACACGCGGAATGATCTAGTACTTCTGGAACCTGTAATTCTGTCAGATCTACACGTGGAATGATCTAGTACTTCTGGAACCTGTAATTCTGTCAGACCTACACGCGTAGTGATCTGGTCCTTCTGGAACCTGTAATTCTGTCACATCTCCATGCGCGATGATCTTGTCCGTCCTTTGGAGTCGATCAACAGAGCCGTGATGGGGTTCAGTGTGCACGGACAAGCCACGCCACTAAATGCCAAGTTTATGTAGACAACGCACTAAGAAACATATATCAAGTAACACCCCCCCCCAACAGATAACGCCTGTCTGCTTCAAAATCAGATTATAAGTCAGGTGTCTTTAGCTTTTCACAATCACAGATTCCCAGTGGTTTCTCCAATATCGTTACTGGTACTGTAGAAGTAAACAGGAAGTGCGAAAATTACTTCCCATGGGTTTCCTCTGGCGTACTGTCAAGCAGAACAAACAAACAAACACACACACACACAAACTAAAACGGTAAAGAACGAAGGCCTGGTATTTTTTCCTTATCACACAGTTCCACCATATTCCAGTCTACATCAGACACACAGTGCAAGAAAGCGAGAAAAAGATATGAGAGAGGAAGAAAAAGAAAGAGAGAGAGAAAAAAAGAGAAACTCTGTGGGAGACACACACAAACAGAGAGAGGAACTGTGGAGGGGACACAGAGAGAAAGAGAAACAGACAGAGACAGACAGACAGAAAGATAGAAAGTGTGTGTGGGTGAGAAAGACAGAGAGCTCTGTGTGTGCGTGTGAGATAGACAGACAGACAGATAAGAGAGAACAAGGAATGACATTATAAACGACCATCATTATAACGAGATGAAGAAAGACATACAAACAAGACAAAGTATGCTAAGAAAAACACATTCAGAAACCTATAATACTTTCAGTTCTCCTCCTTTGTGACGCTACTGTAGGCTATAAAGGCAGGTAAGTCTGAGAAATCCGCGCACTCACAATGTGTCTAAAAATATACACTCCGACGCAGTCTCAAGAACTTCACACACACTTACACACACACACACTCACAAAAACAAAACAAAACAAAACAAACATGCCAAGGTCTTGCCAAACTCAGAAAATAGCTCCAGGCAAGACATGTTTTTCGCCCTCTATTCCCCTTCGTTATTTTCTACCCGACAGCTGTTTCTTTTGCATGCAGAATGAACATGGCTTTTATGCTCAGTATTCTCAGTAACACGCATGCTCAACAGGGGCAGCCCGGCATATACTGGCACATCCATCAACCTCCAAGTTGCTCGGAAAATGATCTACAAACATGAACGTTTTTTTTTAATTTAAAAAAAAAATAATGTTACGTCAACGTACGTATTTTAATTTATTTAACATTTTCTGTGCTTGTGGTAGATACGACTCATTAATTTTATTACACTGTAATTAATTCACACATTCCGGGGGGGGGGGGGGGAGTGCCGTAGATGCAGTACTCGAGCTGAATGAGATAACGTTTAGCGATTTATAGCTGACTGCTTGCATAGGGTTGGGCGAATCACACACCCGGCCAAGTCCTTATTCTTACATCCCGGTGGTATCATAAAGTAGTCCGGCCACGTGCACAGAGATCCAAATAGAAAGGCGAAACCAGCCCCCCCCCCCCCCACCCCAAAAAAAAAAACGCCGCGTCGAAGACGGTTGGATTGGGAATTGTAAGGCGTACAACAACATCATCATCAACAACAACAAAAACCCCAAAGCATTTCTGGAGGGCGGAACGCAGAATTCACACACTGTGGGTAGAGTAACGAATCTGTCCTTTTTTCTCCGCTCACTAGAGAGTCACATCCGTACTGAGATACTGTCACTTCCTGTTGCTGGTTACTGTCGTCATGGACGCTCAGTGACGCAGACGTTAACTCTTTCACGCCTAAATTATTTTCAGTGCTGTGCCAGAACAAAATTTTGCCGAGAAATTTAGGCAGAAATAAACTAGAAGGAAGTTACTCTAATATTTACACATAAGAGATGAGTTAGAAATGTGTTATTTTTAATACTGTTTAGACTTTGCCTAAATATCATTCCGAGAATTGATCTGCATAGGCGTGCAAGATCTACCAAGTCTACCAGTGTTGGATTGTAGCAAACGAGTTAAAGAACTCGTCCCACACGCCGTGGTTCAAGTCTGAGCCAAGGCTCACTCAAATTATACCAGCGGGTATCCAGATCTTTTTGGAGCCAGGGAAGGAAATGCGACCAGGCGTGGTGCTGACCACATCGCCCTCTAATGTGCTGACAGGTCAAGGAAAAAAAAATGAGCGCTAACCATTTATCACCTGGGTGCGTCTTACTGCATATATACAACAATGTTTCATTCACGTCGTAATACGTATAACAATACTAGACCTCCAGATTTCAGCCTTTTTCTTATTCACGCAAATTCTGTTCCAAAGCTTTACAAACAAAGGTAAATGGAGAACACAGTTTCTGGAGACACGACGATGATGGCCGTGAAGGAGGAAGTGATGGGGCCCATGGTATTACTGTCACTCTAATCACCACACTCGCTGCAGCAGACGCCCTGGTTCGATAACGAGACAAAACTGGCTGCCAAGAGAACAATGTTATGCAGTGATCGCGTTAACCGGCAATACCGGTAAATTACAGACAACAAAAGAGACAGAGAGGAAAAAAAACCTTTCCATGATAGTTACCGTAACCGGTTTATATTACAACAGAGACCTAGTAGAAAGCAATCAGCTAAACCAGTTTGGTTGGGAGGATAATCGAAGTCAGTTTGTGTGGAAAAGAATCAGCCAGTTTTGACTTTGGTTCAGCATGTGAGCATTTTGTTACCTTAATCTCGCCGCATGTAAAAAAAAAATTCACACAGACCTACAACTTCCGTGTTTTGTAAAGTGTGTTTAATTTTACATTACAAAAAAAAAAAAAGTACAAAGTGCCAAATGTTGGATTGACAATATATATCTTATATCTTATATCCTTCCCGTGCCATTAAACGTCACATAGGGCTCGCAAAGTAGTTCGCCAATTTTTCCTGTCTTCAGCGAGTCTTTCAACCTCATCAAAGGATTTTATGCCTGTTAATTTGGCCTCTCTTAACAATGACCTCTTCAGAGTTTCACGCGGTCTGCCTCTTTTTCTTCGGCCTGTTGTGTTCCACTTGATAGCTTGTTTTGGGATTCTCTGATCATTTCTTCTCATCAAGTGACCAACATATGTCCATCTGCTTTTCCTGATCACCCATGAGACTGGTTGTTGTTCAGTGAACTGTCTTATCTCTGCATTGTTCTTGAATTCATTCCACTTGATGCAGAGTATTTTCCTTTTCAAAAGAATCTAATTCCTTTTCTATTTCTTTAGTTGTTTTCCAGCTTTCACATGCATAAATGAGGGTGGATATTACATTTGAATTGAATAGTCTTAACTTGGTTTTTGTGCTTATAACTTTTGAATTCCATATGTTCTCAAGATTCTTGAAGATTGACGCTGCTTTTGCAATTCTGATCCTAACTTCCTTTCTAGTGTCACCATCCTGGTCTATGTAGCTGCCAAGGTATGCAAATTGATTGACTTCTTCAATATCTGTCCCTTCTATGTTTATTTTTCCATTTTGATTGAGGGGAATTTTCATTATTTTTGTTTTGTCCTTAATATATATATATATATATATCGGGAAGAACTTCATGTACGGTGAAAGATAGGTATAACTGTATCGGTTTCAAAAAATCCTACCGCCATCACTGTGATGTGCAGACTGGCCACTTAATGAATCAATGTGCAGTTATTCTCATACAATATTTCTCTCCTTTAACTGAAGTATTTTTTTTCTGTTACTACTTGTTTATAGGTTCAAAGGTTATTTGGGGGTCGATGCTTATTATCTATAAGTTATAAAAGTCACCCAATATAACTACTTGATTATTTCTCCATGAATGCTGACGTCTGAGCAATCTCACTTTTTCTCTCGCTTTCTGATACCCAAATTCGTTAAACTTCAGGCGTTAAGCGCTCCATTTTATGTCTCCTTTCTTTGCTTCTTCCCTCCACTCTCTCTCTCTCTCTCTCTCTGTGTGTATCTGTCTTTGTTTCTCTCTCCAACCCCTCCCAGAATCTAATACTTAGGTTACCTCTCGCCTTCGAAAGTTGTCTTATTCTTATGTTCTCTCACAAATATCTGCAGCATTATCATGCTTCCTTCCCTCTCTACTCACCAATGAATATAACATATACCCCCTCAAAACTCACAAAAACTAACCAGCACATACTCCGCCATCATAGCACAACCAGCTGGCATTACTCACTCTCACAACGACCAGGTAACACGTGAAGCACTCTCGTCCCCTCACTCCTGTGATAAAGATCCCCCCCCCCACACCCAAGTAAGCCGGATTCCACATAATGATTAGGCTGATAATAAAGCGCTGTCGTAGCTTGCTGCAAAATAACAAAGAAATATTGCTGACGGAATGGAATCCGACGAGGCTAGCTTATATCTGAGGGGCGCTAGAGAGTTAGTCGACTGAAAGATTGAAGGGCGCTAGGTAAACAGTCGGTAGAAAGACTGAGGGGGGGCTAGGTAGTCAATAGGTAGAAAGAATGAGGAGCGCTAGGTAGTCAACCGATAGAAAGATTAAGGGGCGCTAAGTAGACAATCGATAGAAAGACTGAGGGGGGGGGGGGCTAGGTAGTCAATAGGTAGAAAGAATGAGGGGCGCTAGGTAGTCAACCGATAGAAAGATTAAGGGGCGCTAAGTAGACAATCAATAGAAAGACTGAGGGGGGGGGGGCTAGGTAGTCAATAGGTAGAAAGAATGAGGGGCGCTAGGTAGTCAATCGATAGAAAGATTAAGGGGCGCTAAGTAGACAATCAATAGAAAGACTGAAGTGTGTTAAGCAGACCGTAGAAAGAAAGAATGATGTGCACTAGGTGGACAGTCGACAGAAAGATAGGGAGGTGCTACTTCACTAGTGAGGGGCCCTAGGTCCCTGGTCAACAGAACGGCTAAAAGGTGCTAGGCGACTAGACCAGTGATCCTACAACTGTTTTATACTGGGGCAACCTAGTAACCGCTTCGTCGAAGGAAAAGATACAAGTAACGCCATTTATATATAATAAGAACAATGATGGAGAGATCAAAAGAAGTAAAGATGTACCTATACTTATGCTTCATAGACTACTGTAACGCATTTGATAAAGTGAGACACACAGAAATTACAAGAATGCTGGAAGACATCAACATAGATGGGAAAGACCTGAAACTTACCAAAAACATATACTGGTAGCAGTGAGGGTCGAGAACCAAATAGGAGCATTCCAAGATATAAAACTGGGGGTGAGACAAGGATGTGTTCTATCTCTTGACCTCTTCTCCTTGTACAGCGAAAACATAACGAGAAAGAAAGAGAACGTGCCAGGAATATCAGTTGGTGGGTACAACCTTAACAACTTAAGATATGCAGACGACACAGTTCTGATTGCTAAAAGTGAAGGGTAGCTACAGGCTCTTCTGGACGTCGTGGTTCGGGAAAGTAAAAATAAACGTCTCAGCTTGAAAAAAAAATAAAATAAAACTAAAGTGAAGAGAAGGTCATCTCAAAGAAAAGTATACCACCAAAATGTAGCATTACCATCGATGGCACAGAGCTGAAAGAAGTTGATAGATTCAAGTACTCAAGAACAATTATAACAGCTGATATCACAATGAAATAAAAAGCTGACGTGCTCAGGCCAAGTCAGCATTCCAGAAAATGAGAAACTTCTTGTGCAACAGATCCATGTCAATGGAAACAAGATTCTGAGTACTTAAAGGTTACATCGAGCCAATTTTGTTTTATGGATGTGAAGCATGGTCCATGAATAAGAGAGTACAGCGAGAAATGGAGGTCATAGAAATGTGGTTCATAAGAAGGATGTTGAAAGTATCATGGACGCTTTAAAAAAAAAACAACAACAACAAGGAAGAAGTCTTAAGAGAGGTTGGAGTTAAAAGGCAAATTACATCAAAGATCAGAGGCAGACAAGCGAGATTTGTAGGACATTTTCTGAAAAGAGGAAAATTGGAACACACTGTGGCAACTGGAAAAACTGAGGGAAGAAGAGACAGAGAGAGAAGTTACTGGACGGGCTGTCAATGTAGCCAGGAAGAAAATCACCGGCGGATCTCATAATCAAGTCTAAAGACAAGGAATTATGGAGGGAAATGATCGCCTACGCCACGCGGCATGGCACTTAAACTGACACCTAGTAACGCAAACTTCTGTCGCGGCACACCTGTATTCTCAATGCTAGACTCTCCTACAGTTACTCATATATTTTTCTGCATTTCACGTTTTAAGTTTTATTATACAAAGTATTCTCTTCAGTGTGAAATGTGAGCTTACCTGGTGGCACATATCTCTGACCATTTCAGCGGGCACTAGACTGAGTCTATTCTAATAACTAAACTGTCGTGGCTTCTCTATCTGGCGGGTATTTATCATTTAAATAAGCAAAAATGTTCTAGTAATTTCCTCAAAATTATCTTTACTCTAACAATTTGGCGGAACACCTCCAGGTCTTTCGCCGGGACGCCTCTAGGTCTCTCGCCGGGACGCCTCTAGGTCTTTCGCCGGGATGCCTCTAGGTCTTTCGCCAGGACGCCTCTAGGTCTCTCGCCTGGACACCGTTTGACAACTTATGGACTAGACTTTCGACGTCCAATCTCAGTGGCCTGAAGGGCCATAAGTGTATGTGCTAACCGTATCTAAACCATCTACTTCTTGTTAAACTTACATAAACGTGAGGGGAAAAAAAATGACAGTTATGAAGGAAATGTTAATTGACTGTTAATTAGCTTTTCAGGTCTTTTAAAAATGTTTTTTTTTAACATTTTAAAAACATATTTTTGTTAATTTTAACTGAATAAATTACATTTTCCTAACAACCCCGCGGGCGGTATGCGGCCCTCGGGCCGTCAGTTGGATACCTCTACACCATAGGAAAGACAAGACTGCGAGGCACTAATCTATCGAAGAATTGTGGGGCGCTAGGCAGACAGAGACGATAGGGAGCTTGTTGATAATAACAATTTAAGCACGTTAGCTGGCTATCTTCTCACAAGGTAGAGTGTGCGTTCTACAAACGACTTTCAAGTCCTGGCAGCTGTCTAAAGGGGATAAAAGCCAATTCCTTGCTGTTACTGTGGCCGAGTATGAGAATCAAATATTGCCAGAATAAGCCATGAAAGAAGCTGCTCAGTACGAAAAGGAAGGGAGGAAGAACGATGATGACGAAATGGAGGATAAGGAGGAGGAAAATTTTTTTTTAAAAAGGAGGAGGAGGAGGAAGAAGACAATGAGCTGAAGAATGGGGGACGATGAGGAAAAAAAATAAGAGGAGGAGAAGAAGAGGAAGATTAGGGGAGGAGGAATGAAACAAGAGAAGTGGTAAGGGGCAAAGAAACTTTATTTTACACGCAGGCCAGTCTGACATTCCGCCTTCACCTGTCAACTTTCACTACACCATAAGCGTTAAACCGGTACATTAGATATAAGATAAGCAGGAATAACATGACAAAGCGAAGAAAAGGGGGGAGAAGAAGGAGGAGGAGGAGGCAGAAGAGGGGGGAGGAGGAAGAACAGGGAGAAGGAGGAGGAAGAACAGGGGGAAGGAGGAGGAAGAACAGGGGGAAGGAGGAGGAGGAGGAAGAGGGGGAAGGAGGAGGAGAACGGGGAGAAAGGAGGAGGAGGAAGTGAGGAGATGGAAGAAGAGGGGAAGGATGAGGAGGAGAAAGGCGGAGAAGGAAGTGAAAAGGAAGCGAAGAAGAAGAATAAAGGAGGAGGAGGAGGAGGGAGGAGGAGGAGGAGGAGGAGGAGGAAGAAGAGGGGGAAGGAGGAGGAGAAAAGAGAGAAAGGAGGAGGAGGAGGAAGTGAGGAGGAGGAAGTGAGGAGATGGAAGAAGAGGGGAAGGATGAGGAGGAGAAAGGAAGTGAAGACGAAGAATAAAAGAGGAGGAGGAAAGAAGAAGAAGAAAAAGGAGGAGGCGGAAGAAAAAGAAGAAGAAGCAGAAGAAGAGAGGAGGAGGAGGAGGAGGAGAAATAAGAAGGAGGAGTAAGAAAAGGAAGAACAACAACAACAGGGGGTGGAGTGGGGAAGGAAGAAGAACAGGGGGGGGGGTGGAGGGAGGAAGAAGGAAGCACCAAGCGGATGAGGACGATCGGGCCAAATGGTAAAACAAAGAAACCTCACCTCAAGAAAAGAAAATAACATAACGAGATAAAGCATGCAAACGCCGAGCCACACAGTCTCTTTGTATCTAGACCCTACGAGATGTACGTGTCCTTGTTTATAATCCTATATAGCCCAGTATATTTTCATGCGCACGCACACATACACGGCTCTTGTTTGATGTGTGTTATCGCTCAAACAAACAAACAAACAAAATGAAATTTAAAAAAAAAAAAGAAGTTATCGGTCAACCGATCTGTAGTTTCTCCTTTCCACCCCCAGTTAGCTCTTCACTTTCTGCGCCAGCCTCTACCAGCTCCTCGTACACCTTCCATGTTTCCCGAGCCCGGCCAAACACTCTCCCGAGACATGCAGGCGAGTGCAGCACACGAGAAAGTGAACGCTTCTTCCATGCTTGACCTTCAGTGTTGTTACAATCGCTGTTTTGGCAGCAGTGGAGGCTGCTTGTAGAAAACTGAGAAAATAGCCAGGGGCAGTGCTAAATGAGCAGTCCAGTAAAACTATCTTCAAAAAAACCTCACACCTGCTCACTTCCATCTAATCTTCTTTTCTGCATACTCTTTCGACCATTTGGGTCCTTCATTTATCTTTCAATTTGTCTATTCATTTCTTCTTTTCGTTCTCCAGCTTTCACCTGATACGTTGTCCAAGATATCTGGAAATCTTTTTTCCTTCTTCAATCATTCTCAAACGTCAACTTTTATAGTTTTGATGTAATCGGTGCTTGGCTGGAGATCACGGTGTACATTGCCACAGAGCTTTTCTTGAACTGATATAGGCACTGATCACACCTGTTTTCTCTGTTGTTGGGAACCCTTCACGAATATGTTCTCTTGTCATGTGCACATGTTGGCAGGGCCGATATTGGGCCAGCTGAACAGATGGCACTTCGGTCTGCTATGACCGGTGCGGAGCTGAATAATGTACTTATAGGTAAAGGTAAAGGTAATCCTGTCATGCCTTAGAGGCACATAGGGATATGGTGTTAGTGCCCATATTTTCCTTGACCTGCCAGCACACTAGAGGGTGATATGGTCAGTATCACGCCTGGCCGCCTTTCCTTCCTCAACTCCAGAAGAAGTCGGGTACCCATTTCTACAGCTGGGTGACTGGGGTGCCGTCGGCCGGATTCGAACCCCCGACCTTCGCCATGAGAGACCAGTGCACTAACCACTTCGCCACTCAGACACCAATGTACTTATAAATGAACTATATTCTCTTTACATCCTTCATGCACCGACCGCGGCGTGTCATCATCATCATGTGCCGTGCCGACTGGCGTTGGCTATTATGCTTCTCCAGAGTACGCGATCCTTCATGCATGCCATCAGCTCAGTTGGTGATCTCCTCTCACACCATCCCGTCAGACTGTCCAGTATCATTTCTCTTGGTCTTCCTCTTGATCTTACTTCCTTCTATTTTTCCTGTTGTTATAATATTTTCAATGCCCCCTCTTCTCATTGCATGTCCTATGAAAGTGTACCGCGGCGTGTACCAGAATGTATTTTTTTTTTTTTTTTGCTTCCTGTCTTGTAGGTGGATGCCCAATTTCAGAGCCACTTTTTTCTCAACATTTTTTAATCGGGTATCAATGTTTACAGCTATGGCGATGGAAGGGAACAGCACTGCAGTGAAGATCAATCCTACAGCCTTGCGCAACATCAGCATTTCACTGTTACCTCGGCCACACCCATGCTCGCCCAACGACGTAAAAAATATTCCCGCATTAAACCAAGAAACACACCTTTACTATCAAGCTTTATACTCCATTCGTATCTATATAAATCTACCCGCAATATCCCTTCCTCCCTTTCTCGCTGGCTTTCTTTACCCCTATCTCTGACAAGCAACCGACAAGGCTCTCCATTTATTCGTGTCCTGGGCCGTTTCGTCTATCCGTCTCCAGATGTAGTCTTTTAAAATCTTTTTTTAATCACTTCAAGGAGCCTTCGCCAGGTGTTTCTATGTCCTCCTTGTTTCCTCCTACCCTGCGGCTTCCAGGTGTAAGCCTGCCTGGTTGTGTTAGTGGTAGGCTTTCCAAGTGTTATGTCCTATCCATATCCAACGTCTTTTCATTATCATTTCTTTCACCGTTGGTTGGTTCGTTTTCTGCCACAGCTCTTCACTGTTGATGGTATCTGACCGTCTAGTCTGAAGGATCTTCCTTAGGAACGTGTTATCAAAGGTCTGCAGTCTCTTTTGGCTAAAGCTGTCCATGTTTCTGATCCATACAACAAGACCAATTTGATATTTGTGTTGAACAGTCTAAGTTTTCTTGTTAACGATACTCCCTTGTCCTACCATATATTTCTCAGCCGTAAAAATGTTACTCTAGCCTTCCCAATTCTTGTTATAATATCTGCTTCTCTACCACCCTATTTCTGTCTATAATGCAATATATTTATGCATAAAGAACCGCGTATCATTCCCACGCTTTATATCTTCTCCGATAGAGCACAGAGCACAGATATTTTTCAGGAAATTCCTTTCATTACATTCCTCGTTGCTTTCATATATTCTCAGTGTATAACACGTGAACACCTCTGGCGTGCATTCGTTTCTTCAATCTACCACCATATGAGATTCGGCTTTACTTATCTCTGTTATTATTTATGCCTGTTACCCACGCTCTTTCGACCTTCTTGACTGGTTTTCAATAGTTAGCTGCCGTTGCGTGTACTAAGGTCCTAGGAGAAACAGAACTTGGGGCAACGGCTGATGTTAACGCTGTACAGTGAGAGGTCAACAGAAATACAAGCCAAATGAGAACCAACTGCTGTGTGCGAAAGCTGTAACTGTCTGGCTAAAGAGATGTTGAGCCACAAGCAAAAACTGACCAAGACCATGTCCTACATTTCGCGGTGCTCCTGCCATCTGGCAGATGTTTGTGCTGTAAGGTCTAGCCCCCCTCCGCCTGTATTTTCTACCTTCATATTTGGCTTTATACAAACATTCGAGAACGGAATCCTGATAAAAATTCAAGGACCAGTAAGAGATCTATAATACAACAATGGAAGATAAGAAGTTACAAATAAATCTACACGTTGTTTAACTCTCCGCTTATAACAGCCATTATGAAGAACAAGACTGAGCTGGCTCGGGCAGTTAGAGAGAATGGAGGAGGCTAAACAAAGATGGTCTATACAGAAGTGATGGAAGGCGATTGACCAAGAGAGAGACCTAGACAACGCTGGCGAGACAACCTAGAAGAAGATACATGCGCTCTTGGAAACGACAACTGGCAAGAAAGGATCAAGAACCGAGGGAAATGAAGACGTATCTCGACTGCAGCTATGTGCCTCGATGGTTCGGAAAGCTGATGAATTCACCAGGTGCTAGAAGAAAAAGGATGATGATGATGATGATGATGATATGTGGCTTTATTTTCCGCCTCCATGACGCTCTACCCTTTAAATAAGGTTTATCTCCACATAGCACAGTCTTTTGCCAGTTTCTCTCACTTTATTTTCCGCCTCCATGACGCTCTACCCTTTAAATAAGGTTTATCTCCACATAGCACAGTCTTTTGCCAGTTTCTCTCACACCTTGCAGTGATTTTTTTTTCAAAAAAACGTATGGATGTCTCACAAACATTTTTGCATCCTGGTCCACCTCGAGACTTGCTTTCCTCTAAAAGTCCCCCATTTAAGAAAATCAAGCTAAATCGCTCCATAAGAGCTAGAAATCTCCATGAAGTCCAGCAAGTCACAGTAACTATAACAAACTAGCGGGCCTTGCTCAAGCAAGAGTGTCTAAACATTCAAGGGGGGAGAAACTGACGAGAATAACACAGCAAAACTGCCGGGAGCTGTTGGTGGCGAGAAACCAGAAACCAGGTAATTTACGAGGGGGTGCTCGAGGATAAACAAAGAGGAGAGAGACAGAAAGAAGGGGGAGTACTATATAGCTTCTGCGAGAATGCACAAGAAAACAGAAGTCAAGCGAGTAACGGGGAAGCCGTGTGTTGCAGCTCAGATGCTGGATATCTGAGCAAGAACAGCACGTGCTGTGGGCGGAGCCTGTTCATATGACTGACGCCTTGAGACACAGAGCTAGAAAAATAGAAAAAAAAACAACCCCAAAACCAAGGACTGTGGTAAGCTCAGAAAACATATCCAATTCACGAAAGAGCGAATCACTGTACTGGGGTAAGAATAGATTTGGCACCGATTTGTGGCAAGAAATGAAAAAAACCCACTAAAAATGATACGGCAGAAGTGGACCAGGTATTATGAGCACGTGGTGCATAAAGGGGACCAATTTCTTACTCCTCTCTTTTCTACCCTTCCTCTTTTCCTAAACATGGACACATATGTACATGCATGTACTTGTGTGTCAGAGAGAGAGAGAGAGAGAGAGAGAGAGAGAGAGAGAGAGAGAGAGAGAGAGAGAGAGAGGATGGCATAAGATATTTTTCTCAGCATCCTTGGACCAGCTTTATCTGGGCCCTGCTTGACAGTAATGAGAAAGCCCCGTTGTCTAACTCATATACTACATATCTTTGTCTGGGATCTAAGATGTATGATGGCCCGGTTGTCAGGGGCAGCAAACCGTTCCATCTGCTAGCCAAGACCTTCCACGTCTTTTTTGGCGCTCACAATAACAACAGGCTCGGGCTGGCCAACGGGGCTGAGATTTCCTAAAGTCCCTACAGAGGCTACTGAGAGCACCCTGCTGGCAGTTCCACAGAGACATCAAGATGGCATCTTCGTTTACCAAAACACCAAATTAAACAACACATAAAACCTGCGACATGACCAACTGTCCTGTCTAGATCTGGAACATTACAGTGGGCCTATCATAAAACTCGTAGATAAAGCAACAATTATAAGTGTTATAGAACAAAGCTGCGTGGATATATCTACTCACAAACGATGACAACAGCAGAGAATGATGAGTAAGGAACAAGAGAAAGATTTTACGTTTGTTCTAAACACTATTCCACCACTATTATGCTTGTTTAGGACATGAAATAAGGTAGACAGAGGTGTATGGTGCAGTTTTACAAAGTGAGGAAGGGAGTGAGTAAGGTGAGAAAAAAACGAATAGAAAGTATGAGAATGTATAAATGAAAAACATACAACATCCGATATTTCGGCGTGAGCCTTATTCGAGGATACATACACAACGAGACAAAAACACGAAGAACTTATCTGAATGTGTCTTCCTCCAAGTAGAAAACAGAAATGTGTGTAGTAGAAGCGAGAAGAAATGAAAGGAAGAAAGAAGAAAGAAGGACATGAAATCACCACCTCACCACTATTACGCTTGTTTAGGACATGTAATCACTACTTCACCACTATTACGCTTGTTTAGGACACGTAATCACTACTTCACCACTATTACGCTTGTTTATGACATATAATCACTACTTCACCACTATTACGCTTGTTTAGAACATCTATTAACCACTTCACCACTATTACTATAGTTTATGACATCTAATCACCACTTCACCACTATTACTATATCTTATGACATCTAATCACCATTTAACCACTATCATGCTAGTTTATTCTAGAACAGTTTTTGGACTTCACTGTATATAAAACTAAAGATATAAAATATACCCGGAAACAAGCCACTGCATTAAAGATGTGATAACAAAATGTTAAAGCTATTTAAAACAAAAGTAGGAAGGCTTTATTATAGTTAACGAGCACACACACAGTTGCGACGTTTCAGTTTACAACTTAATCTTGCAAAAACATTCAGGACAAAGAAGCAAGAAAAGGAGATACAAATTCACATGAATGTTACACAACTGAGAATGGGGGAAAAGCGGTAGGAAAAAAAAACAACAAGAAGGAACACACAGCTGAGACTTGCAAGAAGCTGTGTCTGATAGAGATCTCTGCCCCATTGGCCAGGACGGGAATGTTACTGGGAGGACCAATGAGAAAGCGGAACAAGGTCTTGGGCAGCAGTTCGTATGGTTAAGCTACAGTAGTTCGTGACGTGTAAATACAGAGGAGAGAACGGACAAATGAAAACTGAGCCCATTCGATGAGATAATGGAAAAACTCCCAAGCGGCTGGCCAATACTTGCAAGATACAAGAGAGAGAGAGAGAGAGAGAGAGAGAGAGAGAGAGAGAGAGAGAGAGAGAGAGAGGAGAGACAAATATTATTTGCAGTTACGAATCTTAATGGCTCCCAGAAATCTAAATAAATAAATAAAAGAATATTTCCTGACCAATCAACAGCTTGGGGATTCAAGCACACAATACTGTCTGCCTTTGGCAAAGCTTTCTGTCCCTACTGCCTATGAGCACTGACTGTGTAAACATCTACGTATGTATTAGCAGTAAATGTCTGGGCCACATTCTAGGATTCCTAGATGTACAGCATTCTGATTTGTGGCTTTAACATGCACAGCCCCAGCTAAAACGCTCATCATCATCATCATCATGAGGTGCCCTGCCGACAGGCACTTGAAATCATGCTTTTCTGCGAATTTTTTTCTCGTTTGGTGTCTTTTTGTTCAAAATGAAGGCATAATTCAGTTTATGAACCACACACCTCTGTCTACTTTCATTACTAAAGCCCATTTTACCACAGTCGTCATTCCTCTTTTTACCAAAGCTTCACGTTTGGTCGTCTATTATCTTTTTTTTCCCCTTCTAGGCCTTCTTCTATCACACTTTCCATATGACGCCTAAACTAAATGTCACGTTAAGGGCGCAAGAACAACTGTCAATCAACATAGCATTAGTTGCATTATACACAGTACGGCCACAAGAACAACTGTCAATCAACATAGCATTGGTTGCATTAGACACAGTACGGCCACAAGAACAACTGTCAATCACCATAGCATTGGTTGCATTAGACACAGTACGGCCACAAGAACAACTGTCAATCAACATAGCATTGGTTGTATTAGACACAGTACGGCCACAAGAACAACTGTCAATCACCATAGCATTGGTTGCATTAGACACAGTACGGCCACAAGAACAACTGTCAATCACCATAGCATTGGTTGCATTAGACACAGTACGGCCACAAGAACAACTGTCAATCACCATAGCATTGGTTGCATTAGACACAGTACGGCCACAAGAACAACTGTCAATCAACACAGCATTGGTTGTATTAGACACAGTACGGCCACAAGAACAACTGTCAATCAACACAGCATTGGTTGTATTAGACACAGTACGGCCACAAGAACAACTGTAAATCACCATAGCATTGGTTGTATTAGACACAGTACGGCCACAAGAACAGCTGTCAATCAACATAGCATTGGTTGTATTAGACACAGTACGGCCACAAGAACAACTGTCAATCAACATAGCATTGGTTGTATTAGACACAGTACGGACACAAGAACAACTGTAAATCAACATAGCATTAGTTGCATTAGACAGTACGGCCACAAGAACAACTGTCAATCACCATAGCATTGGTTGCATTAGACACAGTACGGCCACAAGAACAACTGTCAATCACCATAGCATTGGTTGCATTAGACACAGTACGGCCACAAGAACAACTGTCAATCACCATAGCATTGGTTGCATTAGACACAGTACGGCCACAAGAACAACTGTCAATCAACACAGCATTGGTTGTATTAGACACAGTACGGCCACAAGAACAACTGTCAATCAACACAGCATTGGTTGTATTAGACACAGTACGGCCACAAGAACAACTGTAAATCACCATAGCATTGGTTGTATTAGACACAGTACGGCCACAAGAACAGCTGTCAAT
Organism: Achatina immaculata; assembly: GCA_009760885.1. NCBI lineage: Eukaryota > Metazoa > Mollusca > Gastropoda > Stylommatophora > Achatinidae > Lissachatina > Lissachatina immaculata. The sequence continues at coordinate 6,355,363 of CM019710.1, forward strand.
CAACATAGCATTGGTTGTATTAGACACAGTACGGCCACAAGAACAACTGTCAATCAACATAGCATTGGTTGTATTAGACACAGTACGGACACAAGAACAACTGTAAATCAACATAGCATTAGTTGCATTAGACAGTACGGACACAAGAACAACTGTAAATCACCATAGCATTAGTTGCATTAGACACAGTACGGACACAAGAACAACTGTCAATCAACATAGCATTGGTTGTATTAGACACAGTACGGCCACAAGAACAACTGTAAATCACCATAGCATTGGTTGTATTAGACACAGTACGGCCACAAGAACAACTGTCAATCAACATAGCATTGGTTGTATTAGACACAGTACGGCCACAAGAACAACTGTAAATCAACATAGCATTGTCTGAATTAGATACAGTACGGCCACAATAACAACTGTAAATCACCACAGAACTGGCTGAATTAGACACAGTACGGCCACAAGAACAACTGTAAATCAACATAGCATTGTCTGAATTAGATACAGTACGGCCACAAGAACAACTGTAAATCAACATAGCATTGTCTGAATTAGACACAGTACGGCCACAAGAACAACTGTAAATCAACATAGCATTGTCTGAATTAGATACAGTACGGCCACAATAACAACTGTAAATCACCACAGAACTGGCTGAATTAGACACAGTACGGCCACAAGAACAACTGTCAATCACCACAGAACTGGCTGAATTAGACACAGTACGGCCACAAGAACAACTGTAAATCATCATAGTCTTAGTTGCATTAGACACAGTACGTGCACAAGAACAATTGTAAATCACCATCGCATTGGTTTTAATAGACACTGTACAATGAAAGACAATGATACTAAGTTCTTGTTTATCCTTCCTATGGTTATGAAACTAGTCCTCCCGTTCTCACTACTTGACCACTGGATGCCGAACTGCCCCTTTCGTATGCTTTTATTTAGATCCATTTTCTTTGGCACGTTGCAACAGTGAAAATGTAATACATTCACTCCTGAATATTAATTTCCACGCTATGGCATAATAAATTTTGACGAGAAATGGTAGGAAGAAACTGGAAGGGAGTTACTGTGTAATTTAAAAATACTGGTTGAGTTAGAAGTGAGATACTTTTCACTGGACCGAGCTGATATTGCCAACGCGCTCAGAGAGATTAGGCAGAGTGGAGGACTTCGAGAGCGGTGAGTCTATATCGCTACTCAGACTCAGAGAGCTGGGAATACAGATCGGCACGGCCAGGAACGAGAGGCACACTAGACATGCGAGACAACTGGTCAACCAACACAGGACAGGCACTGACAGCCACAGAGCACTGATGGATATGATGACAGGGGGTGGGGGGAGGGGGATCTGAGCACCTATGGACATATCGAGAGTGCAATGATGATGACCAAGACCATAAACCATACTTTTCATTTTATTTAAACTGCTAAAATATCGCTCTGTGCACTGATTCGCGTGGGCGTGCTACACTGGCAGTGATGTTCTGAAGTGAGAGTAAACACATACACAAATTATTACGCTCATGGAAAGAAAAAAAAGGGGGATGAAAGAGTGGTAGAAATATTAATATTATTGCCGGTGTTATTATGATTTTTTTTTATCTCTACGGAATTGTCAACCCTTGCTCCTATAGCCGAAGCTGTGATGATGATTACACGCAGGCATTGTATTGGGCAAGGAATGGATTATAATGGCTTGTTTAACGACCCAAAGCAGTATTAAGAAACGAGATTATGAGGCCGACTCCAGCACCATGAAGACGATGGCTAGCCCTAATTTTTCAGTCACTTGTACTTGTATGAACTCCCTGTTCCTGCGAGATGATGTTCTTTTCAGACGATGCTGTAGAGATGTTGAGGCACATCATCGTGTCAGCATGGAAGCGGGTTATGGTTGCTACTTTTTCAATCCTGGAGTACAGCTAAAAAGCATGGAGTGTGCAATGCTTCTTTAGCAGACTCCACCACCATGGGTACTATGGCGATCCCTACCCCATTAGCCAGGCTAGGCCTGTTACTGGGTGTACCACGGAGAGGTGGGACAGGGTCTTGGTCAGCTATGGATAGCTAACCCTGACGCTAGCATATCAGCTATGGGTCGCTAACCCTGACGCTGGCATATCAGCTATAGGTCGCTAATCCTGACGCTGGCATATCAGCTATGGGTCGCTAACCCTGACGTTGGCATATCAGCTATGGGTCGCTAACCCTGACGATCGCATATCAGCTATGGGTCGCTAACCCTGGCATATCAGCTATGGGTCACTGATTACCTTATCGGGCGTCTTCACTACCAACTTTTCAGTCAGACTGATGGAACCTGTTACTAGGGAACACCAGGAGAAGATGGTATTAGCGATGGATTACCCACTACCCAATCCCTTAGCCTAAACTTAGTACGGGTTCCCGTCCAACGAGTGATTACCCATTACCCAGGCACTTAGATTAAAATTGGTATGGGTTCCCTTCCAACGAGTGATTACCCATTACCCAGGCACTTAGCCTAAACTTGGTATGGGTTCCCTTCCAACGAGTGATTACCCATTACCCAGGCACTTAGCCTAAACTTTGTATGGGTTCCTTTCCAACAAGTGATTACACATTACCCAGGCACTTAGCCTAAACTTAGTATGGGTTCCCGTCCAACGAGTGATTACCCATTACCCAGGCACTTAGCCTAAACTTACTATGGGTTCCCGTCCAATGACGGATTACCTACTACCCAGGCCCTTTAACCACTACTCAGACCCTTAGCCTAGACTTAGTATTGGCTCCTGTCTAACGAGGGACTACCCACTACCCAGGTACTTAGCCTAGATGTAGTAGGGCTCCCGTCTAACAACAGATTAACCGCTACCAAGGCCCTTAGCCTAATCTTAGTACGGGCTCCTATCCTTAGACAGATCGCCCACTACCCAGCTTCTTAGCCTAAACTTAGTACGGGCTCCCATCCAGCGACGGCTAACCACATCCAAGCCTATATATGCTAAACTCTTTAGTGACTCTAATCCAGTGACGGTATTAACCACTTGCTCAGTCTTACAGGCTAAGCCCCTCTGGCCGATACTGTCCGTATCGTAATATACGGTCTGATAACCCTGTAATTGTTTCCATGCTGTTACTACATGAGTTACGCAGACCAAACAGACGTCCCTCTTCTGGATAAATTAACACGCTAATGCTGCAATAATAGTTATACATTAGTCGCAAGAAACAATAAACTACATCTGTTTGCACTGGCACGGGGCGCCCTGCTCTCCCCGGGCCTAAACCGCCACTGGGTATGATAGAGTTTTGATCGCCCCCAGAAACAAACGGGGTCACTCCAGTAAACGCATATTTGCTCCCAGACGTGATTCTCGTTAAACTTAACAAAATAAAAATCAGTACTGATAGCTGAGAACCAACAAGACCTGCAAAATATCTCGGATAAAGTGGCCAAAGAAAGTGAATACAAAGGCCTTACTTTGAACATCAAAAAGGCAGAGACTATGGTTATATTTAAGAAACAGAATCCACCAGCATGCAGTATAAAATTAAATGGAACTATTCTAAAGCAGGTGCAGAAATTCAAATATCTTGGAGCAGTAATAACTTCAGATGGGAAATGCAGAACAGAAATTAGGAACAGAATAGGCCAAGCAAAGACTGCATTTCAGAGAATGAGAAACATATTAGCTAACACATTTTTATCAATGAATGTTAGAAAACGAGTCCTAAAATGCTATATTGAACCTATCTTGTTATATGGAAGTGAATCATGAACAATAGGCAAGTCTGCACAAAAATCATTGGAAGCAGCAGAAATGTGGTTTATTAGAAGAATGTTGCGAATCCCCTGGACAGCAAAAATAACTAATGAAGAATGTTTGAGAAGAGCTGTAGAGACAAAAAAACCTTGTCAAAAAGATAAGAGAGAGACAATGTACTTTCATAGGACATGCAATGAGAAGAGGGGGCATTGAAAATATTATAACAACAGGAAAAATAGAAGGAAGAAGATCAAGAGGAAGACCAAGAGAAATGATACCGGACAGTGTGACGGGATGGTGTGAGAGGAGATCACCAACTGAATTGATGGCCTGCATGAAGGATCGGGTACTCTGGAGAAGCATAATAGCCAACACCAGTCGGCACGGCACATGATGATGATGACAGAAAAATACCTACCCCAAGCTTGGTAAGTTGTTCATTCAGAGCCTTGAGCCAGTCGTCCATATACTGCGGAGCATAGTAGTAGTGCAGATAGAACCAACTCACGGCGTCATTGAACCATTTTGTCGTTTCCACTGGCAGGACAGCGCCGGTCGCGCTCACCGTCCCCGCATCTCCGCGAATTCTTTCTCGTGGCTGCTTCTGTAACGGTCCAAAAGCAGCAACAATGGCGTTCACTGAAAAGATTATCACGAAACATACGGTGCACCATCCGATGAGCAGGAGATCCAAAACGTAGCTATCGAAATCAAGCTCCGTGTACCAACTACGTCCTGCCTCCGCCATTTTATTTTTCCCAAGCACAACTCGCCCCCAGGTCTGCGGGAAATGTGCCGACGCGGTTATATCTGGCCTGGAAGAAGTCAATCATAGAATGGGCGGAGTAAGATCAGGAGATAGGTGCAGGCTGCTTCCATAAACGACTGAATTTCGGCATCTTTGCAGCGGTTGAGGTGTTGTCTGTTCCCACCTCACGCCCGCCACTCAATCATAAATTTGCGCGGAGTTACCTTCTCGCTGCTTCCGGTCACGTGGCGCCACGCGTACTATTTGCTATCACGAAAGTGAGGCTTTCCAGGAGGTATTTCCCAGGTCCTGTTTTTCAGAGCCAGGTTCTGTGCTCTGATTACAGCGGGTGTATTGTTTTACCTTTCATCTCTCTGAAAACACTGAATTCTTGTTCCTTTCAGCTGATGCCTCAATGATATCGAAGCTTAGGCATCTAGGTATGACGGAGGGGTGGTGATTGGGGGTGGGGGGGGGGTGTATCGCAGGGCCCAGGCTGCTGAGATGCCCCTGTGACCTTGTTTTTCCTTCTTTTCCTACAAAATAACAAAATTCAGGCAGGAATTAACCTCCCTGTACCGCAGTGATGCAATGGTTAGTGCGATCGCTTGCAAATCAGAAGGTTCCCAGTTCGATTTCGTACGCGGGCCGATTTTTTTTTTTTTTTTTGCGGACCGACCGGCACCTGGATTGACTCAGTCTCAAATATGGGTACCTGTGTTTTCCCTACGAAAAAAAAAAAAGCAACAAAGTCAGGTGCTGGTATCCCTAAATAAAATGCTGTAGTGATGTAGATATGTGAAGGCACTAACACTTCACAATCTACGGCATGCAAATGCTCATTCATTCATTTGCATGTCCCTTGCGGAACTTTGCCTCCCTAACAGCTCTCCTGTAGGCCTATCGGTTGTGAGCAAGATGCCCTGCTGCTGCTGCTGCATCCATTTGCAGATCGTCAACGATGTCTTGCAGCCATCTTCGCATTGGTCTTTCTCAAAACGAAGATGCAAATGCTACGGGGCATACAAAATTTAACCTCTAGACCTGACCCGCCTCTTCGCAGCCTTAAAGGTATTTTATGGATTCACTAATGGGTTACCGAGAGTTCATTTCACAGTACTGGATCATCCACCATATAAGCCCTGTCCAACATCAATTTGTCATCATCTGATGCCGTCTCCTCGCGGAAGATTGGCTGCAGTGAATCTCCACTCTGTTCTATTTCTTGTCTCAACAGCGCACTGGGCCAACCTGGTTCCTGTCCATCTCTTGATGTTGTCCGCCCATCTCTGTCGCTATTCTCTTTCCCTTCGATCTTTGTTCCTGCTCCACACTTGCAAAGAGTAATCAGAACCCATAACCTTTGAACCGGACGATTCTATGAAAGCCGAGCTGAGTTGTATACTCGCCGTCAATCAGAGAAACTCTGTAGTGATGCTGTCACAAAACTTTGGCAGGAACCTGCGGACTTGTTTAAATTACTTCCCATTCCAAGCTCAGAAGAGAAAACAAAGAGGTGCTAAATTAATTAAAATTGAAAAGAAAAATAATGAAAAACGAAAGGGTAAGCCATTAGGAAAAGAATAGGCCAAACAAAGATTGCATTTTAGAGAATGACAAAGACATTATGCAACGCACTTGTAACAATGAACGTTAGACAGTGAGTCTTAAAATGTTGTACTGAGTCTATCTTATTATATGGAAGTGAGTTAGAGGCAATAGGCAGGTCTGCACAAAGATCTTTGGAAACAAGAGAAATGTGGTTTATCAGATTCTTCTGTTGCGAATTCCCTGGACAGCAAGGATAACTAATGAAGAATGTATGAGAAGAGCAAGGGAGACAATAACATTTCGTGAAAGAAGTACGAGAGAGACAATGTTCTTTCACAGGGCATGCATTGAGAAGAGGGGCCATTGAAAATATTGTAACAACTGGAAAAATAGAGAGAAGAAGAGCCAGGGGAAAGCCGAGAGAAATGATACTGGATATTCTGACGAAATGGTGTGAGAGGAGATCACGAACTGACATGATGACTTGCATGAAGGGTACTCTGGAGAAACATAATAGGGTAACGCCAATCGACACGGCACCTGATGATGATGATGACGATGATGATACTTCCAGTACTTCAGTCATATCAGCCCAAAAGTACGATCATGAAAACCATTCTTGAGGGAGAAAAGCTGGAGGAAAAAGAAGAAGAGGATAACAACGGTATAAATCCTGGTGGATAATATCGATAGAGTGGTATAGCATTGCAGGATGTACTATGAATGCGAAGTACAGAGTAAATCTGAGGGTATTTGCATACACAGCATAATGATAACGATGATGAATTGTATTAAAATAATAATAATAATAATTGCTGATAAATTTTTGTTCACGTCACGTTTTGTTTAAATACATCCCAAATGTTTAACCAAAAAATTCGCAGCTTTTCATAGTAAAGAAGAAGTGTTTTAGCGTCGTGTGCACACGGGAACTCTCTAGGCATCCACTGTTGTAAGGAGTGGGTAAAAGCAAACAATGACTCGGTTTTGATTGGAAATCTCACTGGCCAAAGACGGTTTTTTTTAACGGAAACGTGCAGTCCTTCTAGTCCGTCGCTGATCAGGTATATAAAACAAGAAGAGAGAAGTCTCTAAGGAGATTCCATAAGCTGAGCACGTTGGAGTCCAGCGACCGTGTCATTGTTCAGACGTGGACGAAAGTGGTCATTCGTTAGATGGAGGCTGACATGCGTAGTTTAGTTGTGTGAATGTGCAATCAGGGTCGAACTCGTATTATTCAATAAAATGTTTTAATGATTCGATAATGCATGTCGGGAAATATATTTGACATCACGTGCATAGGATTCTTTTGATTCGTGTTGCCTTGTGGATCAAAATTTTGTAAATACAAGGGTCGTGATTTTGTAAAAGGATTGTCGTTTCGTGTTCATGTTATTTATATGTAAGTTGTGAACGTGCGGTGTAGTCATCCTTCTAGCACTCAGTATGGCAGCGGCAAGATGAAAAAGTAAAAGATTGAACAATCCTCCCCTTTCAGATAGTATAAAATAAAATACTACACTGTAATAGTTTGACTTTGGTCTCTGTAATTGATCTAGCAGCCTCTACTCTGTTACACTGACATACTCTGTGTAACATTACATAACCCATGTACAATTAAGGTTCATACACGACTGTGAATTGTATAGAGAAAAAAAAAAATTCAACTGAACATGTCACCTCACAGCTGCGTTACAAACTTAAATCAACAACCACCTAACTCTGGACACTACAAGAGAATCCGATTTATTAATGAAAGCACATTTGTTTGTGGATGTTGCCTGAATGGGAGTATGTGAAAAGACTGATGGACTTACAATTATATGACGTAATGTCCGGACGACTTGACGTCGCCATGGGACAACCTCTCTCGCGGCGGGATGGTGAAGGACATTGCTTCTTACAGATATTTCTACACTCAAAACTAAAAAAAAATCTAAGAAACGGTCCTGAAAAGGACAATCTTAACAACCACTAAGCATTTCTACAAGGACAAACTACAACTCTACTTACTACCATTCATCATCATCATCATCATCATCAGGTGCTGTACCGACTGGTGTTGGCTATTATGCTTCTCCAGAGTACACGATCTTTCATGCAGGCCATCAGCTCACTTGGTGATCTCCTCTTGCACCATCCCGTCACACTGTCCAGTATCATTTCTCTTGGTCTTCCTCTTGATCTTCTTCCTTCTATTTTTCCTGTTGTTATAATATTTTCTATGCCCCCTCTTCTCATTGCATGTCCTATGAAAGTACATTGTCTCTCTCTTATCTTTTTGACAAGGTTTTTTTTTTTTTTTTGGTCTCTCCAGCTCTTCTCCTACATTCTTTATTAGTTATTTTTGCTGTCCAGGGGATTCGCAACATTCTTCTAATAAACCACATTTCTGCTGCTTCCAACGATTTTTCTGCAGACCTGCCTATTGTCCATGATTCACTTCCATATAACAAGATAGGTTATTGTGAAAGCACAACTAACAACAATAAAGGAAAACTGTGAATCTACATTCTGAAGGCTTCTCACTTCTGTCGGTCCTAGTTTTTTTTTTTCTTTGTCGTCTGCTTCTTCCTGCGTCTCCTACCAATTCGTTCATTACAAGTACAAATGCGTGCGACTATACAACGGATTTTCCCACTGCACATGCATACAACTATCCAAACTTACTCTCTGCAGGGGAGACTTCTTATCTTATCTTATCTTATCTTATCTTATCTTATATCCTTCCCGTGCCATTAAACGACACATAGGGCTCGCAAGGTAGTTCGCCAATTTTTCCTGTTTTCGGCGAGCTTTTCAACCTAATCAAAGGATTTTATGCCTATTAATTGGGCCTCTCTTATCAAAGTGTGAATCCCAAAACAAGCTATCAAGTGGAACTCAACAGGCCAAAGAAAAAGAAGCAGACCGCGTGAAACTCTGAAGAGGACATTGTTAAGAGAGGCCAAATTAAAATCCCTTGATGAGGTTGAAAGACTCGCCGAAGACAGGAAAAATTGGCGATCTACTTTGCGAAGCCCTATGTGACGTTTAACGGCACGGGAAGGATATACGATATAAGATAAGATTATCACTGTCCTCTTTAGAGTTTCACGTGGTCTGCCTCTTTATCTTTGGCCTGTTGTGTTCCACGTGATAGCTTGTTTTGGGATCGTTTCTTCTCATCACGTGACCGAAATATATCCATCTCCTTTTCCTGGTCACCCATGCTTGGGGCCGACGAATGAACTCTTCGGAGTTGGCATCCCTGATGCTCGGTTGGTTTCTCTGCGAGTTTCCGTATCGATATTTTCCACATCCAGGGGAGACTACTACCTTATTATATATCCAAGCCTATTACCTAATCCTATACTGTTACAATAGATTCGAAATTTCATTCTCTGAATCTGTGATTCAAGGACAGAACAGAAAGCTGTAATGGAATAACGGAAATTGAACAGGGGAATAATATAACTATTTTAACGTATAAAGCAACTTAATAAATACACTGAAATCCATTTTCAAGATAGGCAGAACCGACGTACACCTGTGGTACTGACAAAATGACAGGCCAGCACCTGTTACAGGACTGATCTCCACCTGAAAACCCGAGATGGCGCTTTTTTTTTTTTTTGATGGTCACCTGTAGCAAGCTAAGACAGGCTGTAGGGTGGTCTCAGCAGTCTAAGACAGACGGTGCCTTTCTTGGAAAGCCAGCTGGAATTAACAGTTTTTCAGTTTCTTTTAAAACTTCTTTAGATTTCCACTTATTTTCTGCGATTCATACTTTACTTCCTTCTGCAGTTCTTCATTCATTACTTTCACGTTGTCTCCCAGCTTCCCTCTCCCTCCCCACCACCACTTGCTTCTCTCGCGGCCTACAGGTGTTTATTGCCCCTCCTGGTCTCGTCCTTGAGCCTCTCCCCCCCCCCCCCCCCCCCGATCTCTCCATTTCCCCGTCTCTGATATCTGTTGGTTGTATCCACTTTCCTTTGTGGAAAATTTTCCTCGTCTCTAGGACGCATTCGAGTGTTTTCTTTTTAGGAGGATGCCACAAAGCTAAGTTGTGCTGTGTAAGTAATCCTTAAGAAAGGCTCACTCCGAAATATTGGATGTTGTATGTTTTTCATTTAATCATTCTCATCTTACTCTCAAACTTTCTGCTATTTGTTTTCTTTCCTCACTCCCTCAGCCGCCGTGTAAAACTGTGCCATACACCTCTGTTTACCTTTATTACTAGAACCAGTTTTACTGCAGTCGCTGCCCCCCCCCCCCTTTTTTTTTATCGTTCTTGGCAGATGTCCAAGCCGACTTCTGAAAGTGTTCGAAGAAGAAAATCCATTTTCATTACCTGCAAAATCTGGACAGCTTTAGTCCTTGCGCGATCCTTAGTGTTTTTTTTTTTTTTTGTCAGTTCAAATTCTTATCTTTTCCCGTGCCACTCGGTAAGTCCACTGTGATATTTTTTCTTTGGCCTTTCTCCCCCCCCCCCCCCGATTCCAGTCATTGCTTGGTTTTCTAACTCCAGTCATCTCATGGCATGTCTATGAAATTTTGACTGCCTTTTTCTTACAACTCTGACTAGTTTGTGTTGGACTGTAAACTATATTGGAGGTAAAAGTCAAATAATAAGACAAAATGTATGATAATAATAAGTAGTACAGATGAATAAAACATCAACAGTTTATCAAAAGGAGTATGAGAACACAGCAGGCAGTCTGTTGAGGGTCTGTGATCGTAAAAGATTAACTCCCCCTAGTCTAAAGACGCACTCAGGTATTTGGCCAAAAGAATGGAAAAGAACTGTATTCATACCACTGCCAAAAAAAGGGTAACCTGAAATTATGCACAAACTACAGAACTGTTGCCCTGATTAGTCATGCCAGTAAAATTCTGTTAAAAATCATAATGGGTAGACTTCGTAAGAAAATAGAAGAAGAATTAAATATGGTCCAAGCTGGTTTCTGGCAAGGAAGAGGATCAAGAGATCATATATTCAATCTAAGATTAATAATAGAGAAATGCAGAGAGTTTAATGTGAATCTATATTTATCCTTTATAGACTACTCAAAGGCATTTGATTGTGTACAACACCAGAAACTTTGGGAAATAATGGAAAAAATGGGATTTCCAACACATCCGATACAATTAACATCACTACTCACAGGCATTTGATTGTGTACAACACCAGAAACTTTGGGAAATAATGGAAAAAATGGGATTTCCAACACATCTGATACAATTAACATCACTGCTGTATCTAGACCAACAAACAGCAGTAAGAATAAATAGTGAAACAACAACTTGGTTTGACATAAATCAAGGGGTCTGTCAGGGGTGCATATTGTCACCCTACTTATTTAACTTGTATACTGAAAATATAATGAAGAATGTTAGAGAAGATGTAGACAAAGAATATTACGATGCTATAACAATTGGAGGTTATGAAATACCAGAGATTAGATATGCTGATGACACAGTGTTACTATCCACAACACAAAAAAGGAATGGAAAAACTAATTATGTCAGTCCGTAAGAACAGCGAAGAGCAGAACCTCTATCTTAATGCGAAGAAAACTAAATTGATGACAACTGACAAAACAAACAAGGCAGCTGAAATATATATCAGTGAGGAAAAATTGGAAGAAGTGGAGAGTTTTGAATATCTTGGATCACTGCTAACTAATAATGGAGATACAATGAGGGAAATTAAAAGGAGGACATCTATTGCTCTTCAGAAAGTAAAACAAATAAAGAAGCTGTGGAGAGGAGCAGACAGCACTACAAAAATAAGATTTTTAAGGTCATGCATCTTTCCCATCGCAACATATGCCTGTGAGACGTGGACACTTAACAAAACAGCTGAGAAACATATAAATGCCTTTGAATGTAAATGCTACAGAAGAGTTCTCCAAATATCATGGACACAAACAAGAACAAATATATCTATACTACAAGAGCTTAATATTGAAGAAGGCTGGCTAGTAAAGAGGATTAAAGAGAGAAAACTGAAATATTTTGGACACATTAAACGTCATGATAATTTAGAGAAGACCATATTGGAAGGATACATAATGGGAAAAAGAAAAAGAGGAAGACCAAAACGAAGATGGCCGCAAGAAATCGTTGACAATCTGCAGATGGACGCAGCAGCAGGAGGCCATCTTTGCTCACAACCGAGAGGCCTACAGGAGAGATGTTAGGGAGGCAAAGTTCCGCAAGGGACACGCAAATGAATGAATGAATGAATGAGTCTAAAGACGCCGTGGTGAAAGAAGACATCTGATGCTGGCAAAGAGCCTGATCAAGACCCTATCACACCTCTCCCATGGTGCCCAGTCTGATCAAGACCCTATCAAACCTCTCCCATGATGCCTAGCCTGACCAAGACCTTACCACACCTCTTCCATGGTGCCCAGTCTGATCAAGACCCTATCACACCTCTCCCATGATGCCTAGCCTGACCAAGACCTTACCACACCTCTTCCATGGTGCCCAGTCTGATCAAGACCCTATCAAACCTCTCCCATGGTGCCTAGCCTGATCAAGACTTTACCACACCTCTTCCATGGTGCCCAGTCCGATCAAGACCCTATCACACCTCTCCCATGGTGCCTAACCTGATCAAGACTTTACCACACCTCTTCCATGGTGCCCAGTCTGATCAAGACCCTATCACACCTCTTCCATGGTGCCCAGTCTGATCAAGACCCTATCACACCTCTCCCATGGTGCCTAACCTGATCAAGACTTTACCACACCTCTTCCATGGTGCCCAGTCTGATCAAGACCCTATCACACCTCTCCCATGGTGCCTAGCCTGATCAAGACCATACCACATCTCTTCCATGATGCCCAGTCTGATCAAGACCCTATCACACCTCTTCCATGGTGCCCAGTCGGATCAAGACCCTATCACACCTCTCCCATGGTGCCTAGCCTAATCAAGACTTTACCACATCTCTTCCATGGTGCCCAGTCTGATCAAGACCCTATCACACCTCTCCCATGGTGCCTAGCCTGATCAAGACCTTACCACATCTCTCCCATGGTGCCCAGTCCGATCAAGACCCTATCACACCTCTCCCATGGTGCCCAGCCTGACCAAGACCTTACCACATATCTCCCATGGTGCCCAGTCTGATCAAGACCCTATCACACCTCCCATGGTGCTCAGCCTGATTAGTCAGGAAAGGGGTGGGGGTGTCACCAGATCCCTACAACTATGCCAAGAAGCAAGACGAGGGCTTGAGGGGTTCCACTCCTAATTTTGAATCAAGTCACCATAATCTACTCCAAACCAAAGCAATGGTGCATTCTGGGAAGCCCAGAACTGTTTGGAAAGATATCATCCCTTTTATGTGCAAGACCTGGGATGTTAAAACCATGACATTCATCATCATCATCATCATCATCCTCCGGCAGAAACGTGGCGTTTATTCCTACACGACAGACTTCGAAAGGGCAAACAACCAGTTTTTAAACGCAACAAAAGCAAAGCAAGTTGAATTACTTCCCTTTATTTCTGGGACACTGGTGCTTAATTAATGCAAAATGGCCACAGCACACCTGTCCTGTTTACGCCACACTTGTGTAAATATGTACAACAAACATGGATAAACTAATTCTCTGGTAAATGATAACACTGAAGTGAGGACGGATTCATTCATTTGCATGTCCCTTGCGGAACTTTGCCTCCCAAACAGCACTCCTGTAGGCCTCTCGGTTGTGAGCAAGATGGCCTGCTGCTGATGCATCCATTTGCAGATCGTCAACGATGTCTTGCAGCCATCTTCGTTTTGGTCTTCCTCTTCTTTCTTTTTCCCATTATGTATCCTTCCAATAAGGTCTTCTCTAAATTATCATGACGTTTAATGTGTCCAAAATATTAAAGTCTTCTCTCTTTAATCCTCTTTACTAGCCACCCTTTTTCAATATTAAGTTCTTGTAGTATAGATATATTTGTTCTTGTTTGTGTCCACGATATTTGGAGAACTCTTCTGTAGCATTTACATTCAAAGGCATTTATGTGTTTCTCAGCTGTTTTGTTAAGTGTCCACGTCTCACAGGCATATGTTGCATGGGAAAGATGCATGCCCTTAAAAATCTTATTTTTGTAGTTCTGTCTGCTCCTCTCCACAGATTTTTTATTTGTTTTACTTTCTGAAGAGCGATAGATGTCCTCCTTTTAATTTCCCTCATTGTATCTCCATTATTAGTTAGCAGTGATCCAAGATATTCAAAACTCTCCACTTCTTCCAGTTTTTCCTCATTGATACATATTTCAGCTGCCTTGTTTGTTTTGAGGATGGATAAATGGAACAATAACTGCTCAAATAGAAGCCAAATACATTATTATAACCCTCTGAGATGACTTATTATAGCTGATAACAGTGCTCACTGTTACTGGGGAGTCTCCCCACTGTATAGTGCAGGACCTATGAGAAGGAGAGGGCTAAAGTTAGTGCATTTCTCTGGGACTTAGAGAGTTTTCCTTGTTTAAAGAGCAGGCTTGGAGGGCTAGAGAGAGGCCCACAAGGTGGTGAAAACAGATAAGTGGCACCAGTCTTGTCTCAAAGGCCCAGGTGTGTTGTCCTTGGTACCCCCAAACAAACCAGTCAGTTTTATTTTCCTGTGCCACTTGGTCAGTCTGTCTTTCAGTATTTTTTTCCCTCTCTCAGCCTCCATATCATTCTTTTTCTTGAAGGATATGTTCTGGAGCCTGGACTCCGCTGCTACATGGACACTCATCGGCATGAGACATTTCGAGTCGATGTAAGAGTACCAAAAACCATGCGGACCTGAGACTAGAGATGTGGCCAGAAGACATAAGCTTGGGGCAAAAGCTTTGTGGCTACTGTCAGGATCTAGAGAGGACTGTGAGCTTTGCCATGTTGACAGGGATCAGGATCTGATGTGACCAACAACCTCGAATGCAGAAGAAGAAGAATTCCTTTTCTCCTGCAGTTTCTTCACCAGTTTTTCAGGCACCAACTTCCATCTTCTTTTGACATGTCCAAAGAAGTTTCTTAAGTCTTCTCTTAAATCTTTGTTTGCTGCATTTAACATGGCAGTCAAAAGAAATTTAATAAACAAATAAAAAAAGACCACTCAGATAACTTTACTGCACCTGTCTCCCAAGGCACTGGTCAAAGCTTCAATTCCAATTAGAAGTAGGCCTGGTAACCCAACTGGTCAAATGAAAAGGTACTTTCTCATACCACACGTGGGGAAGGTGGACAGGAATTATACAGAATAGGTCACACTCGCCCACAAAAAAAAAACATCCACAATTCTGTTTAGAAATAACTAGTGTGTGTTAGTTCTTCCAGATCAGTAGAATTCATGATTAAACAACTCATTTCTTCTGTTTCCACATTAAAAAAAATTTAAAACAAAAAAAAAAAAGGATTTATAAATAAACTTAGACTCTGCTGAGCTGTGAATTTAAACATATACACTTCTTCTTCTTTAGCTTTTCGGGCCTTTAAGGCTCATTGCTGCGGATAAAGTTTGCCTCCATTCCTCTCTATTCCTAATCTTCTCTCTCCAGTTGGTGACACCAATATCCCTCTTTAAACATATACCACAGTTTTTGTTAACTGTTCATTTATAAATAAACTTAGGCTCTGCTGAGCTGTGAGTTTAAACACATCTGTATATCTTGGTGGCAAATGTTCTATTGTCTTTATTAGCAGTATCACAAGAACATTGATCTATAGCAAGGCAATTCTATGACACTGGTCAGTAGTATGGCAATCCTATGACATTAGTCAGTAGTATGGAAATCCTATGACATCGGTCAGTAGTATGGCAATCTTATGACATTGGTCAGTAGTATGGCAGTCCTTTGACATTTGTCAGTATGGAAATCCTATGACATTTGTCAGTAGTATGAAAATCCTATGACACTGGTCAGTAGTATAGAAATCCTATGACACTGGTCAGTAGTATAGAAATCCTATGACACTGGTCAGTAGTATGGCAATCCTATGACACTGGTCAGTAGTATAGAAATCCTATGACACTGGTCAGTAGTATGGCAATCCTATGACATTAGTCAGTAGTATGGAAATCCTATGACATCGGTCAGTAGTATGGCAATCTTATGACATTGGTCAGTAGTATGGCAGTCCTTTGACATTTGTCAGTATGGAAATCCTATGACATTTGTCAGTAGTATGAAAATCCTATGACACTGGTCAGTAGTATAGAAATCCTATGACACTGGTCAGTAGTATAGAAATCCTATGACACTGGTCAGTAGTATGGCAATCCTATGACACTGGTCAGTAGTATAGAAATCCTATGACACTGGTCAGTAGTATGGCAATCCTATGACACTGGTCAGTAGTATAGAAATACTATGACACTGGTCAGTAGTATGGCAATCCTATGACATTGGTCAGTAGTATGGCAATCCTATGACACTGGTCAGTAGTATGGCAATCCTATGACACCGGTCAGTAGTAAGGCAATCCTATGACATTGGTAGTAGTATGGCAACCCTAAGTTTATTACCGAGACTACTTCTCCTGTGCCAAGTCTGAATAGTGTAACTTGTTTTCTCATTATGCAAAAGATAACATAGTTACAAGTTGTTCCTCTTTGTAGTTCCATCAGGCATCAACATCAATCTCTCTCATAAATGCAATAGTTTATCTCAGGGTTCCAGCATCACCAGAACTTCTTGTGCATGTGTGTGTGTGTGTGGGGGGGGGGTGGTTTGGTCTAGGGTCTGATCAGGTCCTTTGCCTAATTGGGATGTGTTGATGACATCTCTGATGAGTTATGAACCACAACAGGGTCACTGTACAGAAATCGACAAGATCTGAGTAAAGTAGAGGGATCTAGTTACTGCCCTTGAGAACACTGCAAGGTATTACGAATATAAATTATTTAGTCGAATGACGTCTAAAGACACGATGGTACACAGCTTTGTCATTTTGCTGTGACACTATTAGCATTGACTGGGCAATTTGACAGACGGTTATAATAAATGGTTATAATACTCGTAAATATCTCTTTGAGGAAAAACTAGAAGATTTAAATTCTTACATTATACAATGAAGCAATACATTTGATCTTTCAACAAAATAGAGTTCTTCATACAAAACAGCAATGTCACACAAATTATATGATTTTCAGAGTGTCAGCCTTCATATTAAGAATAATGGGAAAGAGAGGGAGAGGTCGCTTACACAGGAGGCAGGTAAAGGTGTAGTCCCCAATTCCATGCAATGAAGGCATATTGGGTATATGATGTTACGCCCTTAATTTCCAAGACCTTTGGCACATGAAAGGGCGATGTGGTCAGTATCACGCCTGGCAGCATTCACCTTCCCAGATTTATCTGGTACCCATTTTTAGAGGCAGAATGGATCCCAGGGCCCTTTTGGTGTGACTGTACCAGAAAAAAAATCCCCACTGCTGGGACTTGAACCCAGTACCACAAAATTAGTAGACCAAGCGCATAACCACTCAGCCAACCAGGGCACATACAGGAGGTAAGTGAAAGAAACAACATAAACCTTAATGATCCACTTTTATGAAGCAAACTGCGGGGCCATATCAAGAATTCTAACTGTCCACTCAACAACGAAATGTACAACTAACTGAGGAAGGAGACAAGACAAAATAAGTCAGTTTCGATCTCAATATTGTTAAAAATGAGAGGCCATAAATGTGCTCCCGGCCTGAAGGATAATTCATACAAAAAAACAGGAGCAGACCATAATATTTGTAACTAAAAACTGGACGCACACTGGTAAACAGCAACATAAATGAACTTATTACGTACAGTAAGCTTTAACTCTTAACCAACCAAGAACATCCACAACACACACAAACTGTTTTGCTGTAACGTCATGGGTGTGTGTGGTTTTTTTTTTTTTAACAGACAAATGAAGTGATGCTTATTTTCAGCATTTACACTGGTATAAAATTATGAACTCCAGATTACAGAAGAAAAACAAATGGCTTTAATGACTTCCAGTTTTCTAGAAAAGATGTTTAAACGATTCATGGGAAATTATGAGTTAAGGTTGCCAATTCTTTCCCTCGTGCCTGTGCCCAAGTGGTTCAAACTGTGGAACACATTCTCAAAAATTGCACAAACTATGAGATGCTCAGACTGAGCCAACAAAACAATTCAAGAATGCTAAGCTCTATAAGAACTACAAACCCCCCCCCCCAAAAAAAAACAAAAAAACTATCCACTTTATTCAAATGATAGACCACCAGATATAGACTTTAAATGTGTTAAAAATGAGGACAAAAGCCCTATCCTTCATTATGCTCAATCTGTGAATTCTCTTACGAAACCAAAATCACTATGTCACAAATGTCTAGCATCAGGCCTACTCTTCCTCTAGCCACTTCACAGAAAGAGTTCATCAAAGGGCAACATTCATCGAGCGGCCAACCTGTAAATCACTAATCCAGTCAGACTGAAATACTGAGATGTTACATGGTTCAAGGAAACCAAAAAAACAAACAAAACAAAAGTTCCTCATAAATCTCCATAAAAAAGCAGTAAAAAAAAAAAATCTTGTAGTAAACATTATATACTCCTTTCCCATCAAACTGAATTGTCTGTATCAAGTTAATGACTTCACTTTTCATCTTTCAGCTGAATTTGATGGCAGAATGTGATGCCCCTCAAGGTTTTCTATAATTTTCATAGAAGCAAGCGATGGAGGTTCGTTGTTTTTCTCGCAGCCAAAGCTGAGGACGCTTTTTCTTCAGAAACTCCAGCGCCTTTTCAGGGTCCCAGTTGTTCACCTTAAAAAAAAATTTATTGTTAAAGGTATCTTCAAAATGTCCATTATGGTGGTTATGAATAATATTTTTTTTAAAAAAACAAATGCACAGGACTAGTTCCAGAAAAAAAATGTTCACACTCTTATGTGCAAAAAAATTAATTGCACATTACTTGCTATGGACTTCTTCTTCTTCGTTCGCTTCTACCACCAAGACCGCACTGTGATCCTACTGAATTTGCACCTGTGGTCCTCGTTAGGTCCCGTGGTCTCCTGTGTGGTCCCCAAAAGGACCACACGAGATCCCCGAGAGGACCACAAGGGGTTCAGAGTATCGCAGGGCTTTAGCCTGTATTCTTGGTGGGTCTCTGAAGCGGATTGCATGACAACGCGGTTTTCGTTGCACCAGTTTAGGCTAGAACTGGACTTTCTCACTAGAAGACCTCGACGTGTTTAGGATACCAGTGCATCCCCGCTGGGTGAGAGGTGGTAGCCCACCCAGGCCAGAGTTGGACCTTCTCACCGGAAAACCTCGACGTGTTTTGAGTTACCCGTGTATCACCGCCGGGTGAGAGGTGGTTGCACATCCTGTCCAGAGTTGGACTTTCTCACCGGAAAACCTCAGCGTGATTAGGATACGCAAAACATCCCTGCCGGGTGAGAGGTGGTTGCCTATCTAGACTGCCCTGGTCCAGTGTCTCCGACTTCAGCATTTTGTGGTTGTGGCCGCTACCCTTCCTAGTTGTGACCAGGATGGAGCTTTTGTCCAGGAGGACGAATCCTCGCCACAAGTGATTTCCACCCCTGGGTTGAGCCGGTTTAGGCATATTATCCCAGTTTGGGCGTGTTTCGGACGTGACCGACCTCTAGAGCAGAGGTACTATGACATGCGCAGCCTTCAAGATTCACCCCTGGTGTGAGCCGGTTTAGGCATAAACTCTAGCAAACGAGAAGAGAGCCCAGCCACCCACAACATACGCACACCCGATACTCTTTGCGAGAGATGGGCCAATTTCGAGACCATCGGTCGACAAAACCGTACTACATCATTGGTACGAACCTAGCTGGCTAGCCGTTTACATGCTTCGCTCGACGGACAAACCACTTGCTTCTGCATTGAAACACCTTAACTCTCGCCGTCCAGGAAGGGAGCAAAAGCCTGTCTCCCCACGCACGGAACTCAAGAGCACTTTTTCGCCAAAAGAACGGTCGGCCTGCGCAACAGCGGCAGCCCGCGCTGTGTAGCTTGGCGCGGCTCTGCGCGGTGACCTTGCTATGGACAAAAATTGTGCATACTACTTCTATGAGCAAAAAAATATTGCATATTACTTGTTACAGGCAGAAACTATTGCACATTTGCACATTACTTGCCATAGGAAAAAAAATATTGCTCATTACCTGCTATTGGCCAAAAAATGCACATTACTTGCTATGGGCAAAAAAGAATTGCACATTACTTGCTATGGGCAAAAAAGAATTGCACATTACTTGCTATTGGCAAAAAAGAATTACATATTACTTGCTATGGGCAAAAAAAGAATTGCACATTACTTGCTATGGGCAAAAAGAATTACACATTACTTTTTATTGGCAGAAAATACTGTACATTACTTGCTACAGGCAAAAAATAGCGCACATTACTTGCTGCGGGCAAAAAGATACTACATATTACTAGTCATGGTAAAAAAAAAAACTAAAACAAACATTACTCCCTATCAGCTTAGAAAAAAAAAAAATTCACGTTACTGGTTGTACACAAAAAGAATGCATACTGGCCACAAGTTAGGAAGCTGAACATGCTGCAGGAAAGTTATCCGAGTTCTGCTCCAACCGAACATCAGGCACAAAATCAGTGCCACAGTTTTGTTTTTTTTTATGTGTATTTATTTAAGCGATAAGAGATAGACAATGTACTTTCATAGGACATGCAATGAGAAGAGGGGGCATTGAAAATAATATAACAACAGGAAAAATAGAAGGAAGAAGATCAAGAGGAAGACCAAGAAAAATGATACTGGACAGTCTGACGAGATGGTGTGAGAGGAGACCACCAAATGAGCTGATGGCCTGCATGAAGGATCGTGTACTCTGGAGAAGCATAATAGCACAAAAAAATCGGCGCGGCACATGATGATGATGATTTATTTTGTTTCATTTTTTTTTTTCCTCAACAGAGGCATTTTTGGCCAAAATATTGAGGGGTCGTTGCTTTTCATGACCGTTTCACTTCTTCTTCAGTCTCCTTGAACTGTGAGCTGGCATTCCTTGCAGCTGATGTGACTGCAGTGTCAAGGCACAGCATCGTGTTGGCCTGGAAGCAGGTTACGGCAGCCAGTTTTTCACTCCCTCAGTTGAGGTAAAATAAAAAAGCGAGGAGTGTGCAATGCTTCTTTAGCAGACTCCACTGCCATGGGGACTATGGTGATTCTGTGCCCCATCTGTCAGGCTAACCTGTTACTAGGGGTACCAACGGAGAGGTGAGACAGGGTCTTGGTCAGCTACTGTTCACCAACTCTGATGCTAGCATGATTGCTTACTGCCAAATTGGACAACATCTTTCTTCTTCAGCTTTCAGAGGCAATAAGGCTCACTGCTGCAGATAAAGTTCACCTCCATTTCTCTCTATTCCTAATCTCTCTTCATTTGGTGACACCAATTTCTTTTATATCCTCTTCTACATTGTCTTTCCATCTCTGTGTTGGTCTACTCCTTGGTTGTGCTTCACTCATCCCTTGTGCATACATAATTTTCCTTTGCCTGTTTTCTTCCATTCTTTCTACATGCCCCAGCTAGTGTAGTCTGTTCAGTTTCAAGACATTTATAATTCGTTGGGATGTAAATAAGCTGTTCAGTTCAGTGTTCTTTCTAGCTCTCCATTCTCCACTGTTGGCATCCTTTATGGGCCCAAAGATTCTTCTTAGGATCCTGTTCTCAAAGATCTGCATTTGTTGTTCATCTTTCTTTGTTGTACTCCACGTTTCTGATCCATACAAGATGGCTGGTCTTACTATAGTTGTATAGATTATTATTTTGGTGTTTTGGGACAGGATTTTAGATTTCAACAGGTGTTGCAAGGTAAAGTATATTTTATTCCCTATCTGTACTCTTAAGTCTAGTTTACCAAAACCAGTTTTACCACAGCCATTATCACACTTACTCAGCGGACAATCTAGAAATCATATGCTACAAAATTAGAAGACACTAATACTCTAAGAACAACAACTATGAAATCAAGTTGTTTTTTTATGTCAATATCCATCTATATTTCATTACACTGGCAGATTTGTTCTGCTGTGCAAGCAGGGTAACCAAATCAGTACATGAAACTATCAATTCCAACCCTCTTATCTGTCTCCAGCCCGACTCCAACTTCGGCTAATCTGTAAATAATACATTTCTACCCGGCCTTGAATCCAGTGAAAATTCCTTCCAACTCAACTCCCCTGGGTGCACAATGGCATTCAATGTCCCATGTTCAGGAAGCAAAATTTCTAGGGCTTCTGGGGTATTCTCTTAACACAATTGTGCTAGGTACCCATATTCATAGATGCAGGGCATCTGAGAGGAATTTTTGTAAGGTGGTGCAGAACTATCCCCACTCCACCCCCATAATTTCTTCTTCTTTTTTTCTTTCATGCCTTCAAGGCACGTAGGGATATGGTGTTAATGGCCATATTTTCCTTGACCTGTCAGCACACTAAAGGGTGATGTGGTCAGCTTCATGCCTGGCTGCCTTTCCTTCCCCAACTCCAGAAGAAGTCAGGTACTAACTTCTACAGCTGAGTGACTGGGATGCCTCTGGCCAGATTCAAACCCCTAACTTTTGCCCACAGAGACTAGAGCACTAACAACTTTGCCACTTAAACAATACTGTTAAGTAATCTTCATACATGTGGCATTCTTGTGGCAGGTGCTCTACTGTCTTTTTTTTCCCCAGTACCATAAGGACATTGGAGACTGAACTCCCCCCCCCCCAACACAATAATCTCTCCAGGGTGCCTCTTACAACAAGGGAAGAACTCTCCCCCTAACACAATAATCTCTCCAGGGTGCCTCTTACAACAAGGGAAGAACTCTCCCCCTAACACAATAATCTTTCCATGGTGCCTCTTACAACAAGGGAAGAACCCTCCCCTCTAACACAATAAGCTCTCCAGGGTGTCCCTTACAACAAGGGAAAGAACCCTCCCCTCTAACACAATAAGCTCTCCATGGTGCCTCTCACAACAAGGGAAGAACTCTCCCCTCTAACACAATAAGCTTTCCAGGGTGCCTCTCACAACAAGGGAAGAACCCTCCCCTCTAACACAATAAGCTCTCCAGGGTGTCCCTTACAACAAGGGAAAGAACCCTCCCCTCTAACACAATAAGCTTTCTAGGGTGTCCCTTACAATAAGGGAAAGAACTCTCCCCTCTAACACAATAATCTTTCCATGGTGCCTCTTACAACAAGGGAAGAACCCTCCCCTCTAACATAATAAGCTTTCCATGGTGCCTCTTACAACAAGGGAAGAACCCTCCCCTCTAACACAATAAGCTTTCCATGGTGCCTCTCACAACAAGGGAAGAACCCTCCCCTCTAACACAATAAGCTTTCTAGGGTGTCTCTTACAACAAGGGAAAGAACCCTCCCCTCTAACACAATAAGCTTTCTAGGGTGTCTCTTACAACAAGGGAAAGAACCCTCCCCTCTAACACAATAAGCTTTCTAGGGTGTCTCTTACAACAAGGGAAAGAACCCTCCCCTCTAACACAATAAGCTTTCTAGGGTGTCTCTTACAACAAGGGAAAGAACCCTCCCCTCTAACACAATAAGCTTTCTAGGGTGTCCCTTACAACAAGGGAAAGAACCCTCCCTTACAAAAGTGATGCACCAGCCAGACCCCTATCTTTCAGTGGATCTGGACTGGAGCACACAGTTGTGGATGTTGAACTCATAATTGCAACAAAAAAACTGAATCACTACAAATGCCCTATTTCTATGCCACACTGGTCATTAACTTCAAACAGGTGGAAATAATTTTAGATGTTTTACAACAAATTAGACTCTTCTGAAAACAAATGCCTAAGGAAAATACTCAGTATAAAGTGAAATGAATTCAAGATCAATGCAGAGATAAGGCAGATGAGTGAACAACAACCTGTCTCATGTGAGATCAGGAAAAGGAGATGGACATATGTTGGTCACACGATGAGAAGAAATAATCAGAGAATCCCAAAACCAGCTATCAAGTGGAACACAACAGGCCGAAGAAAAAGAGGTCGACCACGTTAAACTCTAAAGTAGATATTGTTAAGAGAGGCCAATTTAGTAGGCATAAAGTCCCTTGATGAGGTTGAAAAGCTCTCCGAAAACAGGAAAAATTGGCGTACTACCTTGTCAGCCCTATGTGACATTTAACGGCACGGGAAGGATGTAAGATGTTTTACAACTTCCTACCCATTTTTAGAGAAAGTTAACAGCTATAAGCAGTTTATAAGAATATCACCTACTTTTATAAGGTAACACGCTGCAATTGTCACACTCCTGGTTCTCCCTGCCTTGCAGTGGACATACACACTGTTGCCTTTTTCTCTGTGGCCTAGTATGAAATCAATGGCTTGTGCTATATGTTCCTGGCTTGGGGTTCCTGTAAGGTCTGCCGTCTGAAGCTGAATCCGTTCGATACCCATGGATTTTAGGACCTGCAAGAGATGGAAATAACTGAGTTGGATTGGCTGCTTACTACACAAAAGAAAAAGAGCAGATGACCAAGACAAGAAATAGACTGACCCCATGGAAGCAAGAAAACAATACCCATAAAGTAGTATCTTTCTGTGCCTTATATGGCACCAGATATAGCAGAAAAATAATGTGTATCACTGTGTATCTATAAGTCTGTATCTGTCTCTATGTTATCACTGTGTATCTATAAGTCTATATATATGTCTATACATTATCACTGTGTATCTATAAATCTGTATCTGTCTCTACGTTATCACTGTGTATCTATAAGTCTATATATATGTCTATACATTATCACTGTGTATCTATAAATCTGTATCTGTCTCTATGTTATCATTGTGTATCTATAAGTCTGTATCTGTCTCTACGTTATCACTGTGTATCTATAAGTCTATATATATGTCTATACATTATCACTGTGTATCTATAAATCTGTATCTGTCTCTATGTTATCACTGTGTATCTATAAGTCTATATATATGTCTATACATTATCACTGTGTATCTATAAGTCTGTATCTGTCTCTATGTTATCACTGTGTATCTATAAGTCTATATATATGTCTATACATTATCACTGTGTATCTATAAATCTGTATCTGTCTCTATGTTATCACTGTGTATCTATAAGTCTATATATATGTCTATACATTATCACTGTGTATCTATAAGTCTGTATCTGTCTACATGTATATAAGACTCTGTGAACAGCTATGCATGGCTAACTATGTCTAACTGTTAAATATTTCTGTTACTAAAGTTATATTACACTCTTTCACACGTCTGAATAGATCACACAGAGCAATACCCTCCCATGAACACTTTTACTTCAACGTGGCACAACAGTAGCATAAGACGAACTCCTACACACATGGAGTCTTTATTAGATGGAGCAAGATGATGATGATGATCGACGATGACGTGCACATGAAATATCTCTCAAAACTCAGAACCACATGAAGAATAATTCCCTGCGGCTACACCTCATCAACAGACGATCACCGCTGCATGAATTATCAATCTACGTTCTTACCACGACTAAACTACACTACTTGATAACACAGCACAATGCTACATTACTCTCTCTCTCTCTCTCTCTGAACCTTAAGTGCCCAGGGATGTCACATAGGACTCCCAAGGTAGTTCGCCAATTTTTCCTGTTTTCGGCGGGCTTTTCAACCTCATCAAAGGATTTTATGCCTATTAATTTGACCTCTAGTGTCCTATTCATAATTTCACGTGGTCTGCCTTTTTCTTCGGCCTGTTGTGTTCCACTTGATAGCTTGTTTTGGGATTCTCTGATCATTTCTTCTCATCACGTGACCAACATTTGTCCATCTCCTTTTCCTGATCACCCACGAGACTGGTTGTTGTTCAGTCATCTGTCTTATCTCTGCATTGTTTTTGAATTCGTTCCACTTGATGTCGGTTATTTTCCTTAAGCATTTGTTTTCAAAAGAGTCTAATTTCTTGTCTGTTTCGCATGCCTAAATGAGAGCGGGTATTACATTTGAATTGAACAGTCTTAACTTGGTTTTTGTGCTTATAACTTTTGAACGCCATATGTTCTCAAGATTCTTGAAGATTAATGCAGATTTTTCAAATCTAATTCTAACTTCCTTTCTGGTGTCACCATCCTGGTCTATGTAGCTGCCAAGGTATGCAAATTGATTGACTTCTTCAACATCTGTCCCTTCTACATGTATTTTTCCATTTTGATTAATGGGAAGTTTCATTATTTTTGTTTTGTCCTTGTTAATTTCAAGTCCTATTTTGCTAGCTAGTGAAGACAGGATATCTGTTTTTTCTTGCATGGAATTCACATTGTTACTAATAAGAGTCGGCAAGATCAAGATCTTCTAGTTGGATCCTATGTACCCACTCAATACCTGTGTTACCTGTGCAGGATTTTTTCATTATGAAGTCTATTGCAATTATAAAAAGCAAAGGAGACAGTATACTTCCTTGTTTCATGTCTGTTTCAATCTGGAAACATTCACTCATCCCTTCTTCTGTTTTGACTGCACAAACATCCATTGTAGAAGTCCTTAATGATGTTGACAATTTTAGATGGTATTCCATATAGACTTAAAATTCTCCACAATGGTTCTCTGTATATGCTATCAAATGCCTTTTTAAAGTCTATGAAGTTCAGTATTAATGGTTTCTGCTTTTCAATATGCTCTTCAAGTATTATTCTTAGAGTAAAGATATGGTCGAGACAGCCTCTCCCCTTTCGAAATTATGCTTGCTCTTCTCTCACTGCGGTATTCATTATATCTTTAAGTCTATTCAAAATGACCTTGCAAAATACTTTTGACACAACTGATTTTAAGGTTACTCCTCTCCAACTGTTACAATCACAAAGGTTGCCTTTTTTTTTGTATTTTTTTTTTGTATTTTAACAATGATTTCTTTTTTTTCCATTTAGAAGGGGCTTTTTATTCTTTCCAAATCTTATTAAACATTCTCTGTAGTTGTCTCATGTTGTCACTATTGATAGCTTTTAACACTTATTAGATGGGAGAAAATCAGACAACATTAATACTAACACTTATCGCAAAATTTACGGAACATTGCTATTGGTCACCTGCAAGCAGGTGAAAGTCAAAGTCAGGTTGCCAGGCATTTAAACGTGCAGCAGAGTACCATCAGTCGACTTTGGCACCATTTCCAAGCCACTGGCTCAGCTGAAGACCGACACTGCAGTGGACGACCCAGGGTAACAACAGCAGTTGATGATCGCTTTATTCTGGTTCATCACCTCAGAAACAGGTTTACAACAGCTTTCTCAAGTGCCCAGTGTGAGAAAGTCCAACCCTAGACCAAACTGGTGCAATGAAAACCACGGTGTCACGTAATCCCACTTCCGAGACCCACCAAGAATACAGGCTAAAGCACTGTGATACTCTGAACCCCTTGTGGTCCTTTCGTGGAACTCGTGTGGTCTATTTTGGACCACACAGGGGACCACGGGACCTAACGAGGACCACATGCGTGAATTCAGTAGGTTCACAGTGCGGTTTTTGGTGGTAGAAGTGAACGAAGAAGAAGAAGAAGAAGAAGTGCCCAGTCACTGCTTGCAGGACATCATGTGTCTGATCAATCTGTCCAGAATGGACTGCATGAAGCTAGACTGATGGTACAACGACCTCACCGAGGTTTTGTTTTAACGAGACGCCATCGCCAAAATCGACTTGTTTGGACCAACCAGCATCAGCCCTGGACAACTGACAATCAATGGAGACGTGTCTGGTTTAGTGACGAATCTTCCTTTTTGTTGCACCGTCATGATATACGGAGAAGCATCTACCGTAGGCCAAATGAACGTTTTGCCCAAAATTGCGTTGATGAAGCTCTGCCGCACGGTGGTGAAGGTGTAATGTATGGGGAATGATCAATTTCAACAGAAGGAGTCCATTGGTGTAGACTGAAGGAGGCTAGAATGCACAACGATACATCAAAGAAATTCTTCGACCCCATGTCCTTCCATTTCTAGCTGCACAAAGGTCTGTGTTTAAACAGGACAATGCCAGACCCCATTCTGCATGGTTCACCACACAGTTCCTGACTGCGAACAACATTCACACCCTTCCTTTGCCATCCCTGTCTCCAAACACAAATCCGATCGAGCACCTATGGGATGAGCTGCAAAGACGTGTTTGTCGCTGAAACGTTTCTCCAGCCAATCGTGGCTGTGGCAGGCACTCCAGGAAGAGTGGGCAGCCATCCCACAGGTACACATCAGACGTCTGATCGCATCTAAGCCCAGGAGATGCCAGTTGCTGATCAATGCAAGCGGAGGCCACACACCATATTAACTTGAGAACCCCTTGGACTAACAAATTATCATCACACAGATGCAAGAAACTGTCAAGTGAGTGTTTAAACCATTAGGTATTATTATGTGCAATTTGAACATTTTATTCATTCAATTTAAAAAGCTATAAAATATCAAAGTTATGGCTAAAATTGGGTCATCAGTAGTTATGCATTTCTTTTTTTTTTGGACAGTATATGTAGAAGGAATAGCTGTTCAATAAGTAAACCAATTTGCATACCTTGGCAGCTACACTGACAAGGATGGTGACACCAGAAAGAAAGCTAGAATTACAATTGCAAAAGCAGCACTGACCTTTAAGAATCTTGAGAACATATGGCATTCAAAAGTTATAAGACAAAAACCAAGTTAAAATTATTCAATTCAAATGTAATATCCACCCTCATTTATGCATGTGAAAACTGGAAAACAACTAAAGAAATAGACAACAAATTAGATTCTTTTGAAAACAAATGCCTAAGGAAATTCAAGAACAATGCAGAGATAAGGCAGATGAGCGAACAACTACCTGTCTCATTGGCGATCAGAAAAAGGAGATGGACATGTGTCAGTCACGTGATGAGAAGAAACAATCAGAGAATCCCAAAACAAGCTATCAAGTGGAGCACAACAGGTGGAAGAAAAACAGGTCAACCATGTGAAACTCTAAAGAGGTCAGTTTAGTGGGCATAATATCCCTTGATAAGATTGAAAAGCTCGCTGAAAACAGGAAAACTTAGCAAACTACCATGCAGGCCCTATGTGATGTTTAATGGCACAGGAAGGATGTAAGATGTAAAAATGAGCTGCTGGTGCTTTGGAACACAATCCCAAATCTGCCTGTTAAGAAATGTCTAAGAAAGTCAACAAATGGACGCAGATGTGATCCAGAGAGATTCATAATCAGACAGATCACAGATCACTGCTACAGGGTCTTGCATAAAGTATAGCTGGATTTTAAAAATGGAAAATAAATAAGTACTATACATGTTTTGGGTTAAAAAAAAAAAAGGGAAATGGAACTAAGAAAAGTGAGTATTTTTATTTTTACTGACAATCATATTTAGGCTTTGAAAATTACGCCAGTTAGATGAAGACTATTACATTTGATACATTCAGCCAGGCGTCTGGAATATTCCTGCATAACACCATTTAACATGTTCAAAGGGATATTTTGAATGCAGTGTCAAGATTCAATCCTTTAGGTCTGCAAATGACTGGTAGACTAGCATACACCGTGTTCTTGAGATACCCTCAAAAAAGAAGTCTGCGGCTGATAAATCTGGTGACCTTGTTGGACAATGAATATCCTTAAATCTGGAAATAAGACGATTGGGAAATGCTTGTTGCAGCATGGCCATGGACTGATGGGCTGTGTGGGCAGTTGCTCCAATAATGTTGAAACCATATTAGTCTCTTATTTCTATTGGCCAAGTCTGGGATGAAGAATTCAGATAGCATCTGCACATAAAAGATCACTATTAACAGTAAAGAGGATGCCAGGTGCCAAAGCGTTCCTAACAGCTGATCGCCAAGAGCTATTCAGCAATGTGTTGCAGACTTCTTGAATTTGTTCAGGTGTCTGTTGAGTTCTTGGAGTAGACTTGTTATTAAGGAAATCAGCAGTTTCCTTAAATTTTTGACCCACCTCAAAATTTTGTCCTCCGATTGGGAACATTATCACAGGGATGCAACTCAAAATGGCAACAAAACTTTCGTTGTACAGTAATAGACAATTCTCCACTTTTAAAATAAGTTTCAACGGTGAATGCACGATGTTGTGTTTGCCAAGAAGCCATTCTTAAAAATGACAGTTTGTCTGCTTCATCTCTGACGTCATGTTTTTTTTCAAACGTATTCAGTTTTTGTGCACTACGTCAGTTAAATCCACCTATGCTTTATGCCGGACCCTGTACAATGAAATATCAGCTCGTCATAATAAAAGGTCATGCTGTGACTGAATTCCGACCAGAAGGTCCCTGTTTAAAGAGAGAAAACTGAAATATTTTGGACACATTAAACGTCATGATAATTTAGAGAAGACCGTATTGGAAGGATACATAATGGGAAAAAGAAAAAGAGGAAGACCAAGACGAAGATGGCTGCAAGACATCGTTGACGATCTGGAAATGGATGCAACAGCAGCAGGCCATCTTGCTCACAACCGAGAGGCCTACAGGAGTGCTGTTTGGGAGGCAAAGTTCCACAAGGGACATGCAAATGAATGAATGAATGAGGTCCCTGTTTTGATTTCACTTTCAGGCGTAATTTTTCTTTTCAGACCAACTGGCACTTGGGTGAACCTAGTCTTCAAAAAATGGGTACCTGGGGCTTCTCTAGGAAAATGAAGGCAGCAAAGACAGGTGCTGGAATCCCTACCTCAAATGCTGTGGTGGACTAGAAATGTGAAGGCACTAACACTTCACACCACTACTACATCATGCAAATGTCAGAGAATAAAGATTTTAGATGACAATGATACAATTTTTATACACATTGCTGATAATCAAGTCCAAACCTGCATCCTTGTCATGAGATAATAACATTTTAAAGTAATCAACTACTAAGTCATACACAGTTGTTATGTCCAGTCATAATTCACAGTGATAATTTTGTCATGTACAGTCATGAAGTCCAGGGTTAGATTCACAGTCATACTTCTGTCATGTACAATCATGAAATCCAGGGTCAAATTCACAGTCATACTTTTGTCATGTACAATCATGAAATCCAGGGTTAGATTCACAGTCATACTTTTGTCATGTACAATCATGAAATCCAGGGTTAGATTCACAGTCATGCCTCTGTCATGTACAGGCACAAAGTCCAGGATTAGATTCACAATCACTCTTGTACTATTTTTCCTTTTCTCAAATCTATATTAAGGAAAAGGTGAAATCCCCATTTCCATGCAATTAAGGATATTGAAGAGACAGTTTTAGACCCATATTTCCAAGACCATCAGCACACGAAAGTGTGAAGTGGTCAATCTCACGCCAGGCCACATTTATCTTCTCAGATTTCTCTGGTACCCATATTTAGAGGCTGGGTGGACCCCACCAAGGACTTTCATGTGCTGTGATACCCAGAAAAAAAAAAGCATCCCACTGCTGAGACTTGAAACTAGTACCACTGGATTAGTAAACCGAGGTCCTAACCACTTAGCCAACCACGCCAGCTCACATCTACAGCGCTGTGTCCAAAATTCTTCAAAGGCTAACCATATATACTCACTATAAACAGTTTGCTCTGGAGCATGGGGCCCCCCCTATCTAATCACACTAAAAAATTGAACCTATATATAGAAGTGTTTATTTGGTGTAATTGTTTACTCACCTCTGTTGAGTATGTCAGATGTCTCAGCTCAAAGTCCTCATTCATAGAAACCATTGCTTTGATGTGCTCTTTGGCAATCAGCTACAAAAAAATTATTTTCAGTGATAAATATTCTGCAAAATAATTGTTAAAATTTATTTTACAATAAGTCAGTGACGAAGTCTGTGCTAAACATTGGTTCCCAAGCTTTTTCAGACTACCACCCCTGCCCCCTCGGACAGATTTCTCATTCATTCATTCATTTGCATGTCCCTTGCGGAACTTTGCCTCCCAAACAGCACGCCTGTAGGCCTCTCGGTTGTGAGCAAGATGGCCTGCTGCTGCTGCATCCATTTGCAGATCGTCAACGATGTCTTGCAGCCACATTTCTAGCACCCTGATTTTTCATGGTTTGTTCCCCTGAAGTACTGGTATAGAAGTTAACTCCCTTGTTTTATGGAAGATCTTCCCCTAAGGTAAGCGTGCAGAACTTTGGCTTACAGAAGCTTCATGCGCTATTGCTATTTCACAGCAGCACAGGAATTGTCAGGGAACTTTATAGGGGGTGGGGGGGGGGGGGGGTGATTTCTGACTGAAAGAGATCAGAAAGTCTGTGTCCAATGTCATAAATGGGCAGTCCTATTTTCGTTTCAGTCAGTTATGGTGTAAAACCTTCACAAGTGGGAGAAATGTCTCTTTATGATATTGGTGGAATCCCCCGTCTACTGCGGTTGTAGTCAAGTGTTCTCTCTCTCTCTCTCTCTGAACCTTAAGTGCCTAGGGTACATGGAGGTTCCACAAAGGTTTTCCACGAATGTCTGTCCTTTGCCTTTTTTTCTGCTCTTGCCCAGGTGAGCCCTCTATTGCTCAACATCCTTTCTGTTGTTCTTCTCCATGTCTCTTTTGGTCCACCCCTACTTCTGTTCCCCTGTGGTGTCCATCTTAGTGCTATTTTTGGTAGTGACGTGTCATTCATCCGGAGCACATGTCCCAACCATCGCCAGCATCTTTCCTCGATAATTGCTGTCATCTGCATTTCTGCCAACAAGATGTTATTTCTTACAAATGTTACTTGTGTTGTACTTTTTTCCCACTAGCAGTTTGAGATGTATTAGTTGATACTTCGTCCACCATCAAGGAATTTCATCATCATCATGTTCCACTGTTAAAACTGGTTCTTGTGACCTCAACGAGATGCAATTATTCTACAGCATATACTCCAACTGTGACATGTCACAGTCTGGTCCTGTCACGAGTGTGACAGGAAAGTGTGACATCCACTATGAGTGTGACATCCATTATGAGTGTGACACTGTGCTTTTTTTTTTCATCAGATCATCTCACCATGTCACATTCACAGTAAGCTAAGTAGTCACACTGCCTCCCCACCCCCCAAACTTTCTCCATTCACTTGGTTCTTATATCACCTTCACATCCTTTTCTCTCACCACCCACCCTCCCGGGACTTCCAAACTTCTGAGGGTTTAGGGAGGAGGTGGGGGTGTGCACTGCCCAAGTTGGGAACCACTGTCCTTGAGTGATGACACATTTACCAAGGTCAGCAAAACCACAGCTAGCCAAGACCCTCTACTCCAAGCTTAGGCAACAGGGCAGATATTGCTATGATTCACATGGTAGCAGAGTCTGCTGAGAGGCACTGATAAAATTTTACTGCTTTTTTTTTTAGCTCCACTCTTGGTCTGTCTGGCCACCATAGCCCTCTCCTCACTTGACATGATGTTTGTGCTTCACTCTTGGTCTGTCTGGCCACCATAGCCCTCTCCTCACTTGACATGATGTTTGTGCTTCACTCTTGGTCTGTCTGGCCACCATAAACCACTCCTCACTTGACATGATGTTTATGATTCAGCACCTTCACTGATCAGCTGCAAAGAACATCCTGCTTGCTTAGAACACGGAACAAGAACATTCAGTGCCAAAATCAGCAACTTCTATTTTTCCTCTTCAATGCTCTAGTCTGACATAATCACAAATTCATATGTCTGACTTTTACGTAATGATCTACTCTTCCTTCAGGCACTGCCAGCTGTATATACAGAATAATACAAAATGGCCAGTCTCGCAGGCAACATTATTAATTTTCAGAGGCATACAGTTTGCTACATAACTACCATCCCTTATTTATTTTCTTATGTGTTCTCTCTCTCTCTTTCTCTTCTCTCTCTCATGGTCCCAGCCATTAGGCATAGGACATCATGTCCTTCCACAACCCTCAATCCCTTCTGCATCTCAACAGGCTTGTCACTGAGCATTTCCTGTGCCACGATGCCAAACCGTCAAACATCTTTTCTTTCCATCTACTTCTGTCTCTTCTACCTTCAATCTATCCTGCTGCCACTAAGTGCTTTAGCCCACCTCACCTCCAAACATGCCCCATAAATTTGGACCGTCGTTTTCTGATCCTTGTTATAATTTTCTTTATTTCTTGTCTTCTCCTTCTTCTTCGTTCGCACTGTCTGTCTATATCTGCAGTCCTGTCTCTTGGACAAATTTCACTGTTTTTTGTAATTCATGTATGGAACCATAGAGCTTATCTTCTTTAGTGGTTTCACTGGGCCAGTAATTATTTCTCAGTGACTCGTAGTTGATGCAGTTCTGGAGGATATGTTCCACAGTTTGGGGCACCTGGGCACATGTACA
This sequence comes from Achatina immaculata, assembly GCA_009760885.1. NCBI lineage: Eukaryota > Metazoa > Mollusca > Gastropoda > Stylommatophora > Achatinidae > Lissachatina > Lissachatina immaculata. The sequence continues at coordinate 6,389,695 of CM019710.1, forward strand.
CAGATTAGTAGTACCAACCTTAAACTTTGTATACATATGACTTCGGAGTCGGCTGTGTCCTGTTCGGAGACGGAAGATGGTGACTTGTTCCTTTCTGTTTAGCATGTGATAGTCATCATGTGGTAGTGTTTGTGGCTTCCTGTAGGTTTTTATCATGCTTTTCTTCTGATTATAGGTGATTGGTATGTCTGGTTGCTCCATTTCAGTGCCCTCTTTGGCCAGATGGTCAGCTTTCTCATTGCCTGGTATCCCACAGTGGGAGGGAATCCATTGCAAAGTGACTCCATGTTGTAAGCCAATTTTTGACAAGGCATCCTTAAGGTCTGGTAGTTTGTTGCACTGAAGAGCCTCCAGTACTGATCTTGCATCTGTGAGAATTACTACAGGACATGTATCAATTCTGGAGTCTGATAGTTTTTCAACTGCAGCAATAATTGCCCTAACTTCTGCATCAAAGTTGTTGCAGTATTTACCAGTGGGTATGGAAATCTTGTCAATGGTGTTGTTTGGATATTCAATATATGCTCCTGCCCCTCCATTCTTTATGGCATTATGTGCAGATCCATCTGTATACACACGTATCCAGGTGTCACATGGATATTTGTCATCTAGAACACTAAATGTGGCTGTTGATCTTACAAGACTGCTCTGCATCTCACCATTCTGCACACCTTTCACTTCAGTCTGAATAGATATTTGTGTATAATCTGCTTCTTTCCATGGTGTATGCTCTGGTACAGATGATAATGGAGCGACTACAGTTGGAAGGTCAGGTATCAGCTTACGCATACGCTTGGCCTGATGAATGAAGCTGCTTCTTTTAAGCCGTCCTAATGCCAAGTTATTGAATCTCTCCTTCAGGGGATGGCTTACAGAGCTAAGGAATTTTTCTCCCATGGTCATGACCTTTGTGTCTCTACGTTCCTTTAGCGCTTGAACACCAACTATTTTCTGCATTTCTACTATTGGTGTGGACCTCATGGCACCTGTGATAATCCGTAGTGACTGATTTTGAACCTTGTCTAGATTATGCAGCGTAGTGTTTGATGCTGTGCACCAAGATGTTGAGCCATATTCTAAATGTGGTAGAATACTTTGCTGATATACATTCTTGAGGATTCTTTCACTAGCTCCCCATGTGGTTCCACTCAGTTTTCTTAATATGGCTAGTTTTCTTCTGGCTTTTGCTTCTGCACTGTTGATGTGTTGCTTCCACGTCAGTTTTGAGTCAAGAGTCACTCCTAAGTAAGTGGGTTGGTTGTCCATCCTTAAGGGTATTTCATTTACAAAGATCTTACCTGCTTTCTGTTTAGATGAGAGGGTGAACAGAGTGGTACTTGATTTCTCTCTTATTTCTTGTGACTCTTTCAGAAAATCCTCACTCAATTTTCTTCCTGTCCTCAATATCTTGTGTTATTTGTCATACATAAAAATTTATGCTTTCTCTTCTTTTCCTACTACGTTGTCCCATATCTTTTTCTATGAAAAATGCATAAACTGAAAGACTACAACTGTGTGCTCTGTTGACGAATAAAGCTGTTCCTACCTTTTTCTGAAGGTCTAATCATTTGTTATCTCTCAGAGAGAAGCCAGTGGTTTAAAGTCTGGTTGGGGGTGCCCAAGTCACTCAGCTGTAGAAATGGGTACCTGGCTCTTGTGGAGATTGAGGAAGGAAAGGCAGCCAGGCATGATGCTGACCACATGACCCTATCATGTGCTGGCAGGTCAAGAAAAAAAAAATGTAGAGACCGACACCACATTCCCAGGTGTTTCTATAGCATGACAGGGCTATATTTTAAAGGAAAAATGGGACATGAAGAAAGCCACAACTGGCTGCCATCATCATCGCCATTATTGTCATCTGTAACCATCACAAGGGTGAAGACACTGTCCAATTAGGCAATCAGCGACCCATAGCTGATATGACAGCATCAGGGTCAGCATACCATAGCTGACCAAGACCCTGTCCCACCTCTCCGTTGGTACCCCCAGTAACAGGCATAGCCTGGCTAGCACGGCAGAGATTGCCATAGTCCCCGTGGTGGTGGAGTCTGCTAAAGAAGCATTGGACACCCCCTGCTTTTTTTAGCTGTACTCAGAGACTGAAAAAGTAGCTGCCATAACCCTGCTCACCCGTTAATACGATGCTGTACCTCAACACCTCCACAGCATCGGCTGCAAAGAGCACCAGCCTGTACTTACAGGGAGATAGCACAGGACAAGACAAACCACCATCGACGGGCTCATGTATGAGGAATTCAGTTCCACCATATTTTGGAATTACAGCAGAAATTATCTAACTGAAAGTGTCACATGTTGAACCATCTATACAAAGAGATTGGTTGCCTCCATGAATCTCATCATCAGCTGGATTTCCTGAAGTGTGCCCCCTAGTTTTCCATCCATGCTCTCTCTCATGTGTGGTTTGGGCTGTTAAGTCTCTTTAAATGAAGGGTATTAGACTGGTTAATGAAGGAGGCAACATCAGACAAACGCAGAGGATTACAATGGACCCTTGACACAGTGCTGGAAGACCTTGACTTTGCGGACGACATTTGTCTATTATCAAGCAGTCACAAAGATATGCAAGATAAAATAAACAAGCTAACTCAGAATGCAAACAACATAGGACTAAAGATCAACGTAGGAAAGACAAAGTTAATGAAGCAAAATGTGAACAACAGAAATGTACTCAGAGTAGATAACAAGTTAGCGGAGGAGGTCAACGAATTTGTATACCTTGGCAGCAGAGTAGTAGAAAATGGAGACAGCACAGAGGACATCAACAGCAGACTTACTAGAGCAAACCAGGCTTTTGCAATGCTGCAGACTATATGGAAATCTAAAAAACTAAGCATAAATATGAAAATCAGGATATTTAAGAGTAATGTTCTAAGCGTACTACTCTATGGAAGTGAATGCTGGAAAATCACCAAAACCATAGAAAACAAGTTGAATTCTTTCCAGACTAAATGTTTACGAAGAATTAGAAAAATATTTTGGCCAAACACCATAAGAAATAACATCTTATTAGCAGAAATGCAGATGAAACCACTGACAACAATTATTGAGGAAAGACGCTGGTGATGGTTGGGACATGTGCTCAGAATGACTGACAACTCACTACCAAAAATAGCACTAAGATGGACACCACAGGGGAACAGAAGTAAGGGTAGACCAAAAGAGACATGGAGAAGAACAACAGAAAGGATGTTGAGCAATAGAGGGCTCACCTGGGCAAGAGCAGAAAAAAAGGCGAAGGACAGGCATTTGTGGAAAACCCTTGCGGAAGCCCCATGTGCCCTGGGCACTTAAGGTTCAGAGAGAGAGAGAGAGAGAGAGAGAGAGAGAGAGAGAAATGAAGGGTATGACACTTTTTTATGGTGTGCATTAAATTTGGCTAATTCTCTTTAAACTTCCCTCACATGTAAATAAGAATTTAGTCTGTGTTTTGAAGTATTAAAATCTGGTGTTTTAGCATGAACACAAATTTGTAGGCATGACATTTCTGGCACACATGTCACTGGTTTGCTTTAGAGAGTGCGGGTCTGCGGGACATGTTGTGGAATCTGAAGACTGTTCTGGCAAGCACAGAGTGGAGTTTTATGTCTCACTCGGTTTATGCACTAAAGTTTGTAGACTTGTACTATCTCCTTATAATTTGAGCTGGTGTTCTTTGCAGTCGATGCTGCAGAGGTGTTGAAGTGCAGCATTGTATCGGCGTGGGAGCAGGTTATGGCAGCTACTTTTTCAGTCCCGGGTTACAGCTAAAACAGCAGAGGGTGTGTGCAATGCTTCTTTAGCAGACTCCACCACCTTGTGGACTACGCCGATCCCTGCCCCGTTAGCCAGGCACAGTTTACTGGGGGTACCAACAGAGAGGTGGGACAGTGTCTTGGTCAGGTATGGTTTGCTAACCCTGATGCTAGCATATCATCTATCGGTCATTGATTGCCTCATCAGACATTGTCTTCACCCCCCCCTCAAGTACATACTTTTCAGAACTTTTATAACCTTTACCTTTCGTGTCACCGACTTCAAGGGCAGTGCCCCCACTATAACAGTGTCATCCAGTCTGTCGTACCAGCGTCTAGATGTGACCACTGTCAATAAGGCATTAATGCCCAGAGTAGGGAAGAAGCAGAGTCGAGCCAGCATGGTGCAGTTTCAACTTCTGCCCGTGTTTACTTGCATGTAAGCGTCTAGATGGAAGAAAGACGACCTCGTTTTCTGCTACTATATTTAGCTTGTTAGTTAACGTCTGGTGAGTGCTGTAGTCTGAAAAAAAAAGTGAATTAAAAAAAAATAGTAAAATAGGTATATTATTACTTGAGAGAATTTACTAAGAGATTATGATGCAAAGGAGGTGAAGGTGCAGCCTGATCTAGCAGTCAGTGACTCACAGCTAACTGCCTGCATCAGGGTTGGTCAAGGCCCTGTTCCACCTCTCCATTAGTACCCCCAGTAACCCACTCGACCTGCCTAATGAGACACGGTGATGGAGCCTGCTACAGAAGCTTTTTAGCTACACTCTGGGTTGCAAGTTAGAAGCCAATGCTCGGAAGACACAGTGTGGACTGGAAGCGGATTGGGATGGATTGCTTTATGACTTTAAATGAATTTTTTTTAAAAAAAGAGCAATCTTTTCTACACTCTCCATTGTCATACAGACCTGGCAATCTCTAACCGGGTTTCCATGGCTAAACCTTACACTAGAGTCACCATCCGAGAGGTTGGATGGCCCTGAAAACCACTATCACTCTGTCACAGTCAACTGTGCTCCTAAGACCAATATACTCCACAGGGAGGAAGAAGACTGAACAGATCTAGATGCACACAGAGGCCAAAGGAGCTTTCAGACAAAAACTCATGAAGTGCAAGATAATGCCAGATTGGAAAGAAGGGCCAAAGATACAATGCTGAAGCTGAATGAGATAGTTTCAACAAACTATACCTGACCACTTGTGTCAGGCTTGGCAGACTGTAGCTGGCTTCAGACCATGTTCAATCTTCACGCAGTGCCCTTGGTAACAAAGGTCTGTCTAAGCTTCTTCTTCTTCTTCATATGCATTTAGCAATAATGCGTGGTACCTTGATTTTTGTGATGAGCCTTCCGGCCAGGTACCTCCAACTTCAGCACCTTTCCTTGCTAGGGCAGACTGTGGTCTTGCTCGGACTGCCATGAAGACAGTGATGTAGGCTGGCCTGGTCAAAACTTTGCTTCAGCCTCTGATGGCTGTGCTTAAGCCCCTTCTCCTTGTCAGGCTCAGTGATTTTGAGACAGTTCCACAGAGACACTCCAACTCTGGGATGAGGAATCCGATGAGTGCTTCAATGATATCCATTCTCCACTCTCACCCCCCCCCCCCCCCCCGCCACCTTTAGTCTGCTGGCTCTGTTTTGTTTACCTCATTCTGGTAGCCATTGTAGTAGAGACCTACAGACTTGTCATGTCCTGGATTCATTGGTTTCACATCAGACTTTCCTCATCCCTGCCGGCGATCTCCATGTCCTCACCCGTCCACCAACCTGACATTACATTTTACAAAAATAACAATTACAATTAGTGTTGACTGCTACAGGTTTCTGGGCTACAGAAGTAGGTCAGAGTTTTTAAGCAATCAGATCTATGTTCCCTGTCTCACAAAGACTATGTTAAGATAAGTGTGTTCTTAACACAGTTGTTCCTGGAGGAGGGGGGGGGTCTGTCCATCTGTCCAAGCGAACTGGGATCAAAATGGGAAGACAAACCTAGTCCTAAAAATAAACCAAGCCAAAGTCAGATGTTTCAGGCAGAAAGCCACAAATATCACAGCCCAACTGTAAACTGTGACACATCACAACCAGTTCCCTTGTTAGATAAACACAGAAGAAAAAGATGATAGAAAATGAAAGATAATGTGGCTTAAGACAGTAATAGAAACAAGTTTTCATAAATATGGCTTATGTGCTGCTTGCTATAAAGGACAGATAATGAAATTTAACTCCTATATTCCCCCACTGTAATCTCCATACATAGTTCCCTGCACCCCCCCCCCAAGACAACAAATACGAGGGAGAATTTTAAAAAAGTAATGCTAATTTGAAAATCACACAGTAACCACAATGTATAGAAGCCTGCATAATACTGGCCAGTCACAATGGCTGATGGGTAGTTCAAACACACACAGCTCAGTGCTTTGCTCTTAATCTGTCTGAAGCCAAACTCAAATAAATATGGATGCCCACGGCATGACTTCATCACCATTGAACAATGCACGATAATGAGATATGGGGGGGGGGGTGGTTGGGCTGATGGGGAAGGAATGAAATCTGGTGAAAATCACCAAAGATCTGGCTCAGTATGAAAGTGAAAACAGCAAGACCTAGTTTAGAGACAAACTGAAACCTGCAATTCACAGCACAAAAAAAAAAAAAAGAGAGGAATGCTGTGAGAAGGTTCTGCTCCACCATGACAATGCATATCTCCAAGCAGCGGTCACAACGGTGACAGCAATGCAAACAGCTGCAGTTTGAATGTCGTCTTCATTGCCCCTTACAGCTCTGATTTTGTGCCATGCGATTATCACATCTTCGGTCCACTTAACAAAGCTCTTTACAGTCACGGGTTCACCTCTGATGAGGAGATTAAGGAAGTGATGCAGACCTGGATTTCTTCTTACATCCTTCCCGTGTTAAACGTCACATAGGGGTCGAATAGTTGTTTGCCAAGTTCTCCTGTTCTCGGCGAGTCTTTCAACTTCATCAAGGGATGTTATGCCCACTAAACTGGCTTCTCTTAACAATGCCCTCTTTAGAGTTTCACGTGGTCGACTTCTTTTTCTTCAGCCTGTTGTGCTCCACTTGATAGCTTGTTTTGGTACTCTCTGATTGCTTCTTCTCATCACATGGCCTACATATGTCCATCTTCTTTTCTGACCACCCATGAGACAGGTTGTTGTTTGCTCATCTGTCTTATCCCTGTGTTATTCTTGAATTCATTCCACTTTATACCAAGTATTTTCCTTAGGCATTTGTTTTCAAAAGAGTCTAATTTCTTGAGTTGATTTCCTGATTTTGCATGCATAAATGAGGGTGGATATCACAGTTTGATTTTAATAATCTTAACTTGGTTTTAGTGCTTATAACTTTTGAATGCCATATGTTCTGAAGATTTTTGAAGATCGACGCTGGTTTTGCAATTCTAATTCTAACTTCCTTCCTGGTGTCATCATCTTGGTCTAAGTAGCTGCCGAGATATGCAAATTTTTTTACTTCATCAACAACTGTTCACTTACATCTGTTGCGAGACTCCATAACGGCAGGGTTTTTCCCCATCTAGAGTCGCCTCCAGATGGGTCTCAGGATGAGGTTGTTGGCCTCACACCCAACTCCTGTTCCTTCCACCTGGATTTGGTGACAGCCAAAATGCTTCTCCTCCAAAAGAACGAAGAATTTAGTGGAATGATATAAAAAGTGAGAATTAGAAAAATATTTTGGCCAAACACCATAAGAAATAACATCTTGTTGGCAGAAATGCAAATGAAGCCACTGACAGTAATTATTGAGGAAAGACGCTGGCGATGGTTGGGACATGTGCTCCGAATGACTGATAACTCACTACCAAAAATAGCACTAAGATGGACACCACAGGGGAACAGAAGTAAGGGTAGACCAAAAGAGACATGGAGAAGAAAAATAGAAAGGATGTTGAGCAATAGAGAGCTCACCTGGGCAAGAGCAGAAAAAAAGGCAAAGGACAGGCATTTGTGGAAAACCCTTGCGGAAGCCCCATGTGCCCTGGGCACTTAAGGTTCAGAGAGAGAGAGATATATAAAAAGTGATCAGCCTGCAGGGGGACTATGTGGAGAAGTGATATGACTGTTATGTTCACAGTTGCTGGCATTAGAAAGTACGTTGTCTTACTTTTTGATTCCCCCTTCTTCTTCTTCGTTCGCTTCTACCACCAAGATCTCACTGTGATCCTACTGAATTTACGCCTGTGGTCCTCGTTAGGTCCCGTGGTCTCCTGTGTGGTCCCTGAAAGGACCACACGAGATCCCTGAGAGGACCACAAGAAGTTCAGAGTATCGCAGGGCTTTAGCCTGTATTCTTGGTGGGTCTCTGAAACGGATTGCGTGACACCGTGGTTTTCATTGCACCAGTTTAGTCTAGAGTTGGACTTTCTCACCGGAAAACCTCGACGTGTTTTGAGATACCCATGTATCACCGCCGGGTGAGAGATGGTTGCCCATCCAGTCCAGAGTTGGACTTTCTCACCGGAAAACCTCAGCGTGATTAGGATACGCAAACATCCCCGTCGGGTGAGAGGTGGTTGCCTATCTAGACTGCCATGGTCCGGTGTCTCCGACTTCAGCATTTTGCGGTCGTGGCCGCTACCCTTCCTAGTTTTGACCAGGATGGAGCTTTTGTCCAGGAGGACGAATCCTCGCCACTAGTGACTTCCACCCCTGGTGATTCCCCCTGATATACATGGTTATTTATACGTCTGTGAAACATTTTAAAAATTCGAAACAAATGAACTATGTAACGGATCACAATTATTCTTATACCAGGAGAAAGAGAAACTCTTCAAATTTTTTTTTTAAAATAAAGCCCACAGGCAGGGCTCTTGTTTGCCACTAGAAGGCAGCAGTAGTAAAATGGCGTTCAGGAAACGTGAGTAGTCATTTTGTGTTTTGGAATACACAAGGACCTCATCTGTTGTGAATGTGCAACGACGATAAAGAGCAGAATTCCAGAAGACAGCACCTGTTTTCAACAGTATCAAGAAGCAGGTGTGCGAAATTCTGGGATGAAGGCTGGGACTTCGTTGATAAGCTTCTCTAACACGATTCATAATTTCTTCGTTTGGTTCTGGATGTCCCTGCCGAGGAGCTGTGCACAGACAGCCTTCATCTTGGAATTTCACATACCACTTCTTGAGTTTAAAGGGTTAAAACACTTATCTATGTGAGCGGGGTGTACATCTCTCTGATGTGAAACATCTACAGTGTTCTGCAAATGTTTTGTTCTCTATAACAGTTTCCTGCAGTCATAAGCACATGTTGGAGCAATGAAAAAGCTCTGGAAATGGACTAGTGTGAAATCTGGAAAGCTCTCAAAGCTACTGCTAGACAATCATCAAAAGGCTGGTTAACGTGTGAATCTTGTCTTGTGCTATCTCCCTGCAGCTGATGCTGGTGTTCTATGCAGCAGATGCTGTAGAGGTGCTGAGGTACAGCATCGTATCGGTGCGGGAGCAGGTTATGGCAGCTACTTTTTCAATCCCTGAGTACAGCTAAAAAAGCAGGGGGGGGTGTGCAATGCTTCTTTAGCGGACTCCACCACCACGAGGACTATGGTGATCCCTGCCCCATCAGCCAGGCTATGTCTGTTACTGGGGGTACCAACGGAGAGGTGGGACAGGGTCTTCATCAGCTATGACTGCTAACCCTGACACTATCGTATCACCTATGGGTCACTGATTGCCGAATCAGACAGCATTTTCGCCCCCTGATGTGTGAATAAGAGGCTGACCAAATACAATATGGTCAAGAACTGTAGAAGCTGAGATGGATGTATTACGTATTCCTTGAAAAAAAATTTCATCATCATCATGTGCCATATTCAGAATGAAGGTTGGTGATAATGAATCTCCAGTTTCCTCATTCCCTCACCTTCATGTTGTATTCAGCCAGGCTGCATCCTCTTTCTCTCTCTCTCTTTCTTTCTCTCTCTCTCTTTCTTTCTCTCTCTCTCTCTTTCTCTCTCTTTCTCTCTCTCTCTTTCTCTCTCTTTCTCTCTCTCTCTGAGCCTTAAGTGCCCAGGGCACATGGGGGTTCCGCAAGGGTTTTCCACAAATGCCTGTCCTTCGCCTTTTTTTCTGCTCTTGCCCAGGTGAGCCCTCTATTGCTCAACATCCTTTCTGTTGTTCTTCTCCATGTCTCTTTTGGTCTACCCTTACTTCTGCTCCCCTGTGGTGTCCATCTTAGTGCAATTTTTGGTAGTGAGTTGTCAGTCATTCGGAAGGCTGTATCCTGTCCACTCTCAAATGCCATCTTCCCACCTACACCTCTGTCTACCCCTTGGCCTTTTTTTCCTTCCAGCTTTCCTTCTAGTATGGTCCTCAGTATACTGTTATGTCTTTTGATATGCCTAAAGTATTTTGTTTTCCTGATCCTTATTTCTTTGAGCAGTTCACACTTGAAGTTGTTCTACAACGTGTGCATTTGTTCTTATCATTCCCCATGACACATGCCCTAATTTTCTGTAGATCCACATTTATGCTGCATTAATTCTTTTCTCCAGCTTTCTGCTTAAGGTCCATGTCTCTGCTCTGTTTGGTGGAACAGAACAGACAGAGCATTTTACAAGTCTCAGTTTTGTTTTCATGGGTAGACTCCTTGATAACAGCACTGTCTTCATGTTGTTAAATGTATGTTTTGGCATTCCTATTCTTTTCTTTATCTCCATCTCACATCTCTTATCCTCTGTTAGTATATATTTGGGTAGCTGTAATTTATCACTTGTTCCACTTTCTCTTTGTTTGCGTTTATATCCATTTGTGGCTTTTGGTTTTTCCTGCAGATCAGCATTACTTTGGTCTTCTTTATATTAATCTCTAGTCCCCATTCTTGGCTTCTTTAGTTTATCTTATCAAATAGTGTCTGCGGATTCTCTGCTAGATGCATCATCAGTGTACCTTAGACTTGATACTTCTTCCCCCTTATGTTCGGTCCTGGTAGTTCGTTTGTGCGGCCTGTTCCCTGTAGAAATCTGTTACAGTCTGGATGTCTTTCCCATTTGGAAAATTTTGCTCACATTAAACATACTCGCTTCAACTTTCTGTCACACATCTCCTGTATACACAATTCATCTTTAGCACAAAACCTACCTACCCTTGACTTACGAAGCTCTTGTGGCACGCGATCCATTCTAGACAGCAAATTACCGATATTTTTCAAGTGATTATGGAATTCAAATTAAACATAGCTTACATAATCACGTTATATACTTTAGTTATCATTCTAATATCCCAAAATCAATCTTCAAAACGGATCAAGTTGCATAAACTTTGCTGTATATAGAAACCATGTGTAGGTTGTTGACATTCGTATTGACCCGGAAGCAGAACTTGCTCGTCTATGCAACCCTTCCACGCTCCTTTATATGCATAAAACCTTTAATGTTATGATCAAAAAAGTTGTCTTCTCCGAGGCAAAATTCTCGCTTCGCTTATTTATGAATGTAATTTTGATTAAAAAAAACTACTAGTATGCTTAAATGGAAGTGAATGCTGGAAAATCACCAAAACCATAGAAAACAAGTTGAATTCTTTCCAGACTAAATGTTTACGAAGAATTTTAAAAAATATTTTGGCCAAACACTATAAGAAATAACATTTTATTAGCAGAAATGCAGATGAAACCACTGACAACAATTATTGAGGAAAGACACTGGCGATGGTTGGGACATGTGCTCCGAATGACTGACAACTCACTACCAAAAATAGCACTAAGATGGACACCACAGGGGAGCAGAAGTAAGGGTAGACCAAAAGAGACATGGAGAAGAACAACAGAAAGGATGTTGAGCAATAGAGAGCTCACCTGGGCAAGAGCAGAAAAAAAGGCAAAGGACAGGCATTTGTGGAAAACCCTTGCGGAAGCCCCATGTGTCCTGGGCACTTAAGGTTCAGAGAGAGAGAGTATGCTTAAAATGGACATATGTTGGTCACTTGATGAGAAGAAATGATCAGAGAATCCCAAAACAAGCTATCAAGTGGAACACAACAGGCCAAAGAAAAAGAGGCAGACCTCGTGAAACTCTGAAGAGGACATTGCTAAGAGAGGCCAAATTAACAGGCATAAAATCCCTTGATGAGATTGAAAGACTCGTCGAAGACAGGAAAAAATGGCAAACTACTTTGCGAGCCCTATGTGACGTTTAACGGCACGGGAAGGATATAAGATATAAGAGATGCTTAAAATACTGAGTTTCAGTTGCAAAGCATTTTATTTCTCCTAAATAGAATCTATTCTGGACCAAAATGGCTGTCCCTATGGACATTTAACATGAAATGAAATACCCCTGTATTTGAGGAGAATAAGAAGAAATAACATCAGAAATAACACTGTCAGGACAAGGGCTGCAGTAGCATCAGTATTACGCCACATCCAGAAACTTCATTGGAACTTGGAGCTGGCGTTCATTACAATCGACGTAGTGAAGTTTTTGAGGCACAACATCGTGTCGGTTTGGGAATGGGTTATGACTGCTTTTTTTTCAGCCCCTTAGTGCAGCTAAACACCAGAAACTTTGAGAAATAAATAAATTTAAAAAAAGGGATTTCCAACATATTTTATACAATTAACATCACTGCTGTATCTAGACCAACAAGCAGCAGTAAGAATAAATGGTGAAACAACAACTTGGTCTGACATAAAACAAGGGGTCCGTCAGGGGTGCATATTGTCACCCTACTTATTAGCTTGTATACTGAAAATATAATGAGGAATGTTAGAGAAGATGTAGACGAAGAATATTATGATGCCATAACAATTGGAGGTTATGAAATACCAGAGATTAGATATGCTGATGACACAGTATTACTGTTCACAACACAAAAAGGGATGGAAAAACTAATTATGTCAGTCCGTAAGAACAGTGAAGAGCAAAACCTTTATCTTAATGCAAAGAAAACTAAATTGATGACAACTGACAAAACAAACAAGGCAGCTGAAATATGTGTCAATGAGGAAAAATTGGAAGAAGTGGAGAGTTTTGAATATCTTGGATCACTACTAACTAATAATGGAGATACAATGAGGGAAATTAAAAGTATATCTATCGCTCTTCAGAAAGTAAAACAACTAAAGAATCTGTGGAGAGGAACATACAGAACTACAAAAATAAGATTTTTAAGGACATGCATCTTTCCCATCGCAACATATGCCTGTGAGACCTGGACGCTTAACAAAACAGCTGAGAAACGCATAAATATATTTGAATGTAAATGCTACAGAAGAGTTCTTCAAATGTCATGGACACAAAAAAGAACAAATATATCCATACTACAAGAACTTAATATTGAAGAAGGCTGGTTAGTAAAGAGGATTAAAGAGAGAAAACTTAAATATTTTGGACATACTAAACGTCATGATAATCTAGAGAAGACCGTCTTTCCCCTAATAATTAATGTTTATATAACTATAAAAAAATAGCACTAAGATGGACACCACAGGGGAACAGAAATAAGGGTAGACCAAAAGAGACATGGAGAAGAACAACAGAAAGGATGTTGAGCAATAGATGGCTCACCTGGGCAAGAGCAGAAAAAAAGGCGAAGGACAGGCATTTGTGGAAAACCCTTGCGGAAGCCCCATGTGCCCTGGGCACTTAAGGTTCAGATATATATATATATATATATATATATATATATATATATATATATATATATATATATATATATAACTATACACATTCCTGACACACACCGCCGGACATGCCACACCTTACAATTTACAGCTAAGTACTCTATTTAATTTTTAAGTTTTTAAAAATAGTATTCATGTGAATCTATACTTTATCTCCTCTCTCTATTTCTTCGTCCTGTATGTTTTTGTATGATTAAGGCTCACGTCGAAACGTCACAACTTTGTAGTCGTTAAGTAATAAAGCTGTTCATACATTTTTCCTAGTTTTTACGTCTTTCCTCTATAATGGGGAAAAGAAAGAGAGTAAGACCAAGGCGAAGATGGCTGCAAGATGGATGCATCAACAGCAAGCCATCTTGCTCACAACAGAGAGGCCTACAGACAGGAGTGCTGTTAGGGAGGCAAAGTTCCGCAAGGGACATGCAAATGGGACGCCCACGCAAAGGACAAAGAAGATAACATAAATCTTAAACAGCCCCTTATACGAGGTAAACCATTATCAAGAAGTCTATTTGCCTTCTCTAGAGTGGAAGGTAACTGATGAAAGATACGAAACAAGGCAGCATACTCTACCATTGCGGTGAAGTAGAAAATCTTCATACTAGGAAACATTTATATAACCTCTCTGCTCCGCTAGGCAAAACAGGTTTTACAAGATTAATAACCTTTTTTAGGTCTGCCATCTGAAACTATAAATGGAGAGACTTGTTTATGCCCCAGACATGAGTAAAGAAGGCGGGATAGATCTTAAACTATAAACGGAGAGACTTGTCGATGCCCCAGACATGAGTAAAGAAGGCGGGATATATCTTAAACTATAAATGGAGAGACTTGTCGATGCCCCAGACATGAGTAAAGAAGGCGGGATAGATCTTAAACTATAAATGGAGAGACTTGTCTATGCCCCAGACAAGGGTAAAGAAGGCGGGATAGATCTTAAACTATAAATGGAGAGACTTGTCTATGCCCCAGACAAGGGTAAAGAAGGCGGGATAGATCTTAAACTATAAATGGAGAGACTTGTTGATGCCCCACACATGGGTAAAGAAGGCGGGATATATCTGAAACTATAAATGGGGGAGACTTGTTGATGCCCCACACATGGGTAAAGAAGGCGGGATAGATCTTAAACTATAAATGGGGTAGACTTGTTGATGCCCCACACATGGGTAAAGAAGGCGGGATAGATCTTAAACTATAAATGGGGTAGACTTGTTGATGCCCCACACATGGGTAAAGAAGGCGGGATAGATCTTAAGCTATAAATGGGGTAGACTTGTTGATGCCCCACACATGGGTAAAGAAGGCGGGATAGATCTCTGAAATTCTAGTATATTCTGGTCTAATGATCCATATAAAAGTTTTATCGTTCACCCAAACTGGAATAATATGCAGACTCAGAACTAACCTTTACACCTAAGACTAGGAAATAGTACCTATTTGATTCACAAACTTATTACGAGGGTCTTAACCAGTTGCTATCACATCGTGTTATCGGAGGCGAGCGACGAATCTATGGAATGCTTTTGAGTGGTCAGTCGGTCTTTTGGACCAATCATGCTCGCTCATCATTAATGAATTTTTAGTAGAAATTTGAAGGGAGTAGAATATACCTGTGAGACCTGGACACTTAACAAAACAGCTGGGAAACACATAAATGTCATTGAATGTAAATGCTACAGAAGAGTTCTTCAAATATTATGGACACAAAAAAGAACAAATATATCCATACTATGAGAACTTAATATTGAAGAAGGCTGGTAGTAAAGAGGGTTAAAGACCTAAATATTTTGGACCATGTACCCTGGGCCTTAAAATCTGGATGTGACAAAATATCAGAAATAACAGCAGTCATTATCGTGGAGGTCAGAGGGCAGCCCTCCAGGGAACTAGACGCCCAGACTCTGGCTCAGTGAAGGAAAAGAACTATACATTCTTCCGATAAGGCCTCGGTTCTGAACAACCTTCTTCTTCTTCTCTTCTTCTTTTCTTCTTCCTCCTCCTTCTTCTTGTTCTTCCTCCTCCTTCTCTTTCTTCTTCTTCTTCCTCCTCCTCCTTCTTCTTCGTCTTCCTCCTCATCCTCCTCCTTCTTCTTCTTTTTCTTCCTCTCATCCTCCTCCTCCTCCTTCTTCTTCTTCTTCTTCCTCCTCCTTCTTCTTCTTCGTCTTCCTCCTCCTTCTTCTTGTTCTTCCTCCTCCTTCTCTTTCTTCTTCTTCCTCCTCATCCTCCTCCTTCTTCTTCTTCCTTCTCCTTATTCTTCTTCTTCCTCCTCATCCTCCTCCTCCTCCTTCTTCTTCTTCTTCGTCTTCCTCCTCATCCTCCTTCTTCTTCTTCTTCCTCCTCCTCCTCATCCTCCTCCTTCTTCTTCTTCTTCCTCCTCCTCCTCCTTCTTCTTCTTCGTCTTCCTCCTCATCCTCCTCCTCCTCCTCCTTCTTCTTCTTCGTCTTACTCCTCATCCTCCTCCTTCTTCTTCTTCTTCCTCCTCATCCTCCTCCTCCTCCTTCTTCTTCTTCTTCTTCTTCGTCTTCTTCCTCATCCTCCTCCTCCTTCTTCTTCTTCTTCCTCCTCATCCTCCTCCTCCTTTTTCTTCTTCGTCTTCTAAGTTGTTGGCCACATCAGATCCTGATCCCTGTCGACATGGTAAAGCTCTCAGTCCTCTTCAGATCTAGATGGGAGACCCAAAGCTTGTGCCCTCTGGCCATGTCTCTCTGAATAACCTCAAATACAAGGACCTGACTTTGTTGTCCATAGCAATCTTCTTAGTGCTGTTACCACGCCAGAGCAGGGCTGGGAGAGAATTACTCTGGCCCATCCTGGACGTCAACAACCACCTGTACTCCTCTGAACATGCGTGGTCTGGTATGTATCTCAGATTAGTGTGTCTGGAGTTGATGAGTGTGTAGGGGTTTGTGTGGAGGCTAGACAGTGTCATAAAGACAGGAAAAGAAAACAAGAAAAAAACCTGACGGGTAGACAGACACACATGCTGACAGCCAAACAAAAAGACTAACAATCTATTGGCGGACAGTTGTCAAATGGCCTCACGACACAAATATTCTGAGTGGCGAAGTGGTTAGTGCATTGGTTTCTCATGGCGAAGGTCGGGGGGTTCGAATCCGGCCGGAGGCGCCCCATTCACCCAGCTGTAGAAATGGGTACCCGACTTCTTCTGGAGTTGGGGAAGGAAAGGTGGCCAGGCGTGATACTGATCATATCACCCTCTATTGTGCTGACAGGTCAAGGAAAATATGGACACTAACACCATATCCCTATGTGCCTCTAAGACATGACGGGATTACCTTTTTTAACTCTTCTATGCGTAGGTTGAATAATGATCATAGGGGGTTCTATGCACTGGCCTAAAATGCTGTTAAGATGGTCCTGACTATCAGGGCACCCTGACAGAGAGACAAACAGATGCTGACAATCCAGTGCTTGAGAGGCTGACAGAATGAGTAACGGCAAGTCAAAGAACGTAACCATTAAAAATGTATGAAAAGACTGACTTGCCTCAGAGAATGTTCATATATTTTTCAGTGGTTGTGCCCCTCTAACCTGCGTTTTATTTTTGATTGGCCACGGGCACGCACGACACCAACACCCACACCCACACCCACACAAACACAGAAATTTTTTTTTGGGGGGGGGGGGGGGGGAGAAAGAAAGAGAGAATAAAGAGAGGAGAGAGTAAGGAGAGAAGAGAGAGTACAGAAGCTACAAGTCGGCGCCATATTACAGAACACAGCGTAATGACGCATGTAGATGATAAGGAATAACTAAAACATACACTCCGAAACGGCTTGGACGTGTACACATAACCAAACGTAGAATGTGACAAATGTGTAATCACGTATATATCACTGTGTACTAAAGGTGTAGGATAACTGTGGTTGAAGATTGTATGAGCTGTCTTAGTTATACTCTCAGCCTCGCCAGTCACAGCAAGGGGAGTCCTTTTTTTAATGCTATAAATAACAGCGAATGGAAATACAGATTTAATTATTACTGTAAAACTGCTATTTTCATGTACATCCGAGAGTTGTACAGCCTGATCAATACTTTATCTTGCCAAATGAGAGGGGGATCCCAGCCAATAAATTGCGCTGGTGCTCCGAAGACCTTCACGGAGGGCCTATAGTGGATGAAAACAGAATGGCATGCGAAGAAAAGCGTAGTGGTTAGAGTACTCGTCAAGCAACCAAATGGCGGAGGGCTCGAATCCCCATCTGAGCGGGATTTATGTTTCCCGACCTATACGGCCCCGAGGTCGACCCAGCCTCGTAAAATGGGTACCAGAGAAAATCTGGGAAGGAAAGGCAGCGAGGAAAGGAACTGGCCCACCCTACCTCATACCCTGATGTCCCAGCATAATAAGGTCTCTAACGCTTCATCATCTACAGCATTTGCTATGGGACTACTTTTTTTTTTTAGAATGTATAAACTAGGGAAAAAAGTAGGAGCAGCTTTATTACTTAATGACTACAAAATAGTCGTTTTTTTTTTAATGCGGGGAAAGGGAGGAAGTAAGGGAATACCTTTGCGCCGCGTTAGAAAATTTTCGTTCGGTAGCCTTGTATGTTACGATTCTTATCTAGGGCTTTTGTATTGTTATGTCTGTCATGAACGCCGGAATGAAGGGTCAAGGTGATAAGATTAAACAAATCGGCGCCATATTACAGAACACAGCGTAATGACGCATTTAGATGATAAGGGATGACTAAAACATACACTCCGAAACGGCTTGGACGGGAAGAGTTAAATTCGTGTTGTCGTCATCTTTCGGTCTGTTTGCACGGCCGTAAAGTAGATGAAAACCCCTGCTTATTTGTCCCATACCAAGAGTTTTTTTTCCGGGATAATTCTAAATATGTAAACATACACAAAGCCACAGAAGTAAAGTACTTGAAAATCCCTGCTTATTTGTCCCATACGAAGAGTTTTTTTCCGTGATAATTCTAAATATGTAAACATACACAAAGCCACAGCAGTAAAGTACTTGAAAATCCCTGCTTATTTGTCACACACGAAGAGTCCCCCCCCCCCCGGGGTAATTCTAAATATGTAAACATACACAAATACACAGCAGTGAAGCTGTGATAACAAAATGACAACAAAAAAAAAAAAAAGCAGAAATAGCATTACTAGTTAACGAGCACACATTTGTAACATTTCAATGTACACCTTGATCATACAAAAATATTACGGACACAGAAACAGAAAGTAGATAAAACATAAATTTACATTAATGATACACAACAAACAGGAATGGGGGTGGTTGTATGTGTGTGTATGGGGGGGGGGGAACACAGCTGTGAATTGCAAGTCTTTTATTTTAATTGGTTTTTTTTTTTTTTAGTCCGAGCAAGACCACAGTTTGCCCTACCAAGGAAAGGTGCTGAAGTCGGAGGTACCCAGTCAAAAGGCGCATCGCAAAAAAATCAGGGTACCACGCATCATCGCAGAGTGCGTACAAAGAGAAAGAAGAAATGGTTAATTTGTGTAATTTACAGTATTTTGCCAGCCAACCAATCAAAAGCAGGAATAACAACAACACCGACGCGCTTGTTGTAGAAAACATTTCTAGGGCAGACTACACCCAATGCCACTGACCTGTCTTTGTAATGATTTTTTTTTTCATGCCCTATTAATTAGACAAGCAGGCCATCTTGCTCACAACCGAGAGGCCTACAGGAGTGCTGTTTGGGAGGCAAAGTTCCGCAAGGGACATGCAAATGAATGAATTAATTAATTAATTAATTAGACATTTTGTTTACGTTCGTTATAAGCAGTCTCCGAAAGAACTTATGTAAGGCGGTGCAAAACTATTGCTCCTCACTTACTCTACTGATCAGCAGTTTTGTTTTCATCGAGTCCACTCTCCCCCTTTGAACCCATACCTTGCAGAAAGGGCAGCCCTTTGGTTCCCGGAGCATTGCGCCAGCACAACCCCTCTCTCTCTCATCTAATCTAAGTGCCGTGCCGCGTGGCGTAGGCGATCATTTCTCTCCACAATTCCTTGTCTTTAGACTTGATTATGAGATCCGCCGATGACTTTCTTCCTAGTCACACTGACAGCCCATCCAGTAACTTCTCTCTCTGTCTTCCTCTGTCTCTTTTAACCTCTCTCATTGATAGTTTTTTTTTGGACATGATTAAAACTAAATCATCATCATCATCATAATAGCGTTATGCTTCTCCAGAGTATCCGATCCTTCATGCAGGCCATCAGCTCAGTTGGTGGTCTCCTCTCACACCATCTCGTCAGACTGTCCAGTATCATTTCTCTTGGTCTTCCTCCTGATCTTCTTCCTTCTATTTTTCCTGTTGTTATAATATTTTCAATGCCCCCTCTTCTCATTGCATGTCCTATGAAAGTACATTGTTTCTCTCTTATCTTTTTGACAAGGTTTTTTGTCTCTCCAGCTCTTCTCATACATTCTTCATTAGTTATTTTTGCTGTCCAGGGAATTCGCAACGTTCTTCTAAATATAAAATATAATTATAAAACTAAAAATATAATTTTAAAAAAAGTTACCCGAGTAAAGGTGTGATAGCGAAATGTCCGAACAAAGCCTTCGAATTAAACATTTGACCTTGGTCGTCTGTATAAAAAACGCGACCGAAAGAGTTTTAAAAATTGATTAATAGTAACAAACAAAAAAGTGACAATCGAAACAAGCGGACAAAAAGAGATTTTTGCTAAACATTGTTCTTCTACGAGACATGCTATCTCTCTCTCTCTCTCTCTCTCTCTCTCTCTCTCTCACACACACACACACACATACACACACACATACAACTTATTCACTCACTCTTTTGAGATATCTCGCGAAAACTTCCATACATATGAATATGATAACGTTTGCATCGTCACAAACTGTTTGTTGTCCAGTATCGTTTTATTCGTTTCTTTTCTTTCTTAGTTTATCCCAGTATCGTTTATTTGTTTCCTCTGTGCGTCACTCTCTGTGGAAATCCTCCTTTGGGTTAACTTTGCAAATACTTTCAGGTTTTGTAAATTTTATGTCCGTTTCGTCATTATCATGCAAGTAAATCAAACAAATGGGTAACATTTGCAAGCAGAGTTGATAGTTCACATTAATAATTAATAATAATAATAATAATAATAATTGCCTTTGAAAATATGAAACTAAAAAATTCCACATCCTACCAACTCCAGTTAATAAAACAGCTGAGAAACACGTAAATGCCTTTGAATGTAAACGCAATAGAAGAGTCCTTCAAATATGGATACACAAAAAATATAAAAAAATGTATCCATACTACAAGAACTTAATATTGAAGAAGGCTGGCTAGTAAAGAGGATTAAACATCTTACATCCTTACATCCTTACCGTGTCGCTAAACGTCATATAGGGCCAGTACGATAGTTCGCCAAGATTTCCCGCCCTCGGCAAGTTTTTCAATCTCATCAAGGGATGTTATGCCCGCTGAACTGGCCTCTCTTAACAATGTCCTATATAGAGTTTCACGTGGTCGACCTCTTTTTCTTCGGCCTGTTGTGTTCCACTTGATAGTTTGTTTGGGGATCATCTGATTGCTTCTTCTCATCACATGATAGACATATGTCCATCTTCTTTTTCTGATCACCAATGAGACAGGTTGTTGTTTGCTCATCTGTCTTATCTCTGTATTGTTCTTGAATTCGTTCCACTTTATACCAAGTATTTTCCTTAGGCATTTGTTTTCGAAAGAATCTAATTTCTTGTTTATTTCTTTAGCTGTTTTCCAGCTTTCACATGCATGAATAAGGGTGGATATTACATTTGTATTGAATAATCTTAGCTTGGTTTTTTTTGTGTGCTTATAACTTTTGAATGCCATATGTTCTCAAGATTCTTGAAGGTCAATGCTGCTTTTGCAATTCGAATTCTAACTTCCTTTCTGGTGTCACCATCCTGCTCTATATGTAGCTGCCGAGATATGCAGAATGGTTTACTTCTTCAACAGCTGTTCCTTCTACGTATATTTGTCCTTCGAGGTTAATGAGAAATTTCATTATGTTTGTTTTGTCCTTGTTAATGTCAAGTCCTATTTTACTAGCCATTGAAGAAAGGGTATCTGTTTTTACGTGCATTGATTTAACATGGTTACTGATAAGAGTTATGTCATCTGCATAATCAAGATCTTCCAGTTGTGTCTCATGTACCCAATCAATGCCTGTTTTAGCTATGCAGCATTTTCTCATTATAAAGTCTATGCCAATTTCAATAAAGCAAGGGAGGTAATATACATCCTTGTTTCACGCCTGTTTCAATCTGGAACCATTCACTCATTCCTTCTTCTGTGTTGACTGCAAAAATATATCCATTGTGGAGGTTTCTAATGATGTTGATAATGGTATCCCATATATTCTTAAAATTCTCCACAATGAATCTGTGTGTATGCTATCAAATGCCTTTTTAAAGTCTATGATTAGTTCAGGATTAATGGTCTTTGCTTTTCAATATGTTCTTCAAGTTGCCTCGACCAAATCTCTACTCTAAGAATAATTTCTTAGAGTAAAGATCTGGTTGAGACAGTTTCTCTCTTTTCGAAATACTTCCTGTTCTTCTCTCATTGCAGCATCCACTATATCTTGAATTCTATTAAAAATAACTTTGCACAATACTTTTGACACAACTGATAGTAAGGTTATTACAATCGCTAAGGTTGCCTTTTTTCGGTATTTTAAAACGTTAAAAACGTAGCAATCTTGACTGCAAAGATTTGTTGTCAAGACATGGTCAGACGTTTGAGGATTAAACAGAGAAAGTTTAAATATTTTGGACATAGTAAACGTCATGAGAATTTAGAGAAGACAGTCTTGGAAGGGTACATAATGGGAGAAAGAAAGAGGGAAGAACGAGGTGACGATGGCTGCAAAGCACCGCTGATGATCTGCGAAAGGATGCATCAGCAGCAGGCCATCTTGCTTACAGCCGGGAGGCCTACAGGAGAGTTGTTAGAGAGGCAAAGTTCCGCAAGGGAAGTGCAAATGGCTGACTGACTGATCACCTCCACACAGGAACTGAAGAAACAGTATATATATATATATATATATATATATATATATATATTTTAAGCACACACGTATATCTTCTTCTTCTTCTTCTTCATTCGCTTCTACCACCAAGACCGCCCTGTTGTGATCCTAATGAATTTACTCCTGTGGTCCTCGATAATTTCCGTGGTCCCTTGTGGTCCCCGAAAGGATCACACGAGATCCCCGAGAGGACCACAAGAAGTTTAGAATAGAGCAGGGCTTGAGCCTGTATTCTTGGTTGGTCTCAGAAGCGGGATTGCGTGACACCGTGGTTTTCGTTGCACCAGTTTAATCTAGAGTTGGACTTTCTCACCGGAAAACCTCGACATGTTTTGGATATCAGTATATCTCCGCTGGGTGAGAGGTGGTTGCCCATCCAGTCCAGCGTTAGACTTTCTCACCGGAAAACCTCAGCTTGATTAGGATATGCATACATCCCCGCCGGGTGAGAGGTGGTTGCCTATCTAGACTGCACTGGTCCAGTGTCTCCGACTTCAGCATTTTGTGGTCGTGGTCGCTACCCTTCCTAGTTGTGACCAGGACCGAGCTTTTGTCCAGGAGGACGAATCCTCGCCACTAGTAAGTTTCACCCCTGGGTTGAGCCAGTTTAGGCGTATTATCCCAGTATGGGCATGTTTATATTAAAGAGAGAAAACTTAAATATTTTGGACACATTAAACGTCATGATAATTTAGAGAAGACCGTATTGGAAGGATACATAATGGGAAAAAGAAAAAGAAGAAGACCAAAACGAAGATGGCTGCAAGACATCGTTGACGACCTGCAAATGGATGCAGCAGCAGCAGGCCATCTTGCTCACAACCGAGAGGCCTACAGGAGTGCTGTTAGGGAGGCAAAGTTCCGCAAGGGACATGCAAATGAATGAATGAATAAATGGGCATGTTTAAGACGTGTTCTACCTCTAGGGCGGAGGTACAGTGACATGCGTAGTCATCAAGTTTCATCCCTGGTTTAAGCTGGTTTAGGCATATTTCACCAGTATGGTTGTATATCGGACGTGACCGGCCTCTAGAGCAGAGGTGCCGTGGTATGAGTAGCTCTCGCCGCGATACTACTGGACATACCGATTAATCGTCACTCTATCCTTTTCATCACCTTTTCACATCGGCGTCGCAAGGCAACACTAATTGCTTTTCCGCATTTTCTTCATTGGTCGGGAGGAGTTTCACTCCACGCACGGCATCTGAAGAATCTCGCCAGCAGTGTCTTAATCCCTAGGTTAAGCCGGTTCAGGCAATTCGCCCGGTATGAGTGCACATAGGACGTGGCCGACCTCCAGAGCAGAGGTGCCGTGATTTGAGCAGTCCTGACCTCGAGATTACTGATTACTTCATTTAATCCTTTCTTTCACTTTTTCCGCAGTGGCGCCGCGCGGCAACCCCATTCGCACCTTTCTTCACTGGCCGGGAGGAGCCCCATTCCACGCACGGCAGCTGAAGAATCTCGCCAGCAGCGACACACGTATATATTCCCCACACGTATATATTGTTATTATATATATATATTACAACATTTAACACGTTTTTCTTAAAACTCAGATGAATGGGCGTTATTTGGTGAACACATGTCATTAAGCGTGCTTCTAATTTGCTGGTTGTTTGGGGGTGGATGATTTAACGCATCCTTCAAGCCACTGTAATGTTTCACTTAGTTTTCTTATACAGATCAATATAGAACAGGGAAAAAAACAACATTTGTTTATGATCGAATCAAATCAAGATAAGCAACGTAGCAACCATGATTGCTAAGTTTTGTTGTCAAGACATGGTCAGACGTTGTTTTGAGTGAGCTGCCCGTGCTACAGGCTTGAACTTCACAGACCGGTGATGCTGGACAACTCGAGATGAGACCAAGAAGAGCCTCGGACGGTTTTAGGAAACTGGACCAGCACTCTTTTTTGCCACGGAGGGTGCACCGCGTGTCAGCACCCAGAACGATGCGTAAACTTTTGCGTATGAAGACAATGATTTGTAACTCCACGAACGTTACGGAACTACTTTCGAGCAACGACTGCATTACTCGTTTCTACTCAGACGACCAAGAATCATCTACATCAATTTGGCGAAAAGGGCAAGACAAGAACCTATGAACCTACAAATCATGTCTAGAAGATGGAGGTGGATTGGCCACACTCCGAGGAAACCCGACACCAGCATAAGCAAGACAGGCACTGACATGAAATCCTCAAGGAAATAGAAAACGAGGAAGACCTAGATTTTCCTGCAGAAGAGAAATTATGACAGTGTTCAGAGACAAGGGATACACATGGAAGGAAGCAGAGAATAATTCCAAGACCAGGTATGACTGGAGAGCCTTTATCATTGGCCTATGCTCTCAAGGAGTGAAAGGCGATGATGATGATGATGATGATGAATATCCACAGTTTAGATCTCTCTCAATCAGCGTCAAGCGTGTTTGAACTGGTAAAAGCAACACAGCATACGGATTGCCAATCATTGGCGTCGTGTTGTCTACAGTGATAGGTTCAGATACCCGAGTTACACTTTCATATTCTGTGCTGTCAGTGATCTTGAAAACTGGATACAAATAGCTGATCACATAACACTTGACATACTCAGTGCAATAAACCTACTCGCCTACTATGACACCAAGATCACCCTAAAGTGGATACCAGGGCACAGTGATATCAGAAGCAATGAACATGCTGACACCAGCATAGCAAGACAGGCACTGACATGGAATCCTCAAGGAAACAGAAAATGAGGAAGACCTAGACTTACTGGGAGAAGAGAAATCATGACAATGCTCAGAGACAAGGGATACACATGGAAGGAAGCAGAGAATAATTCCAAGAACAGGAATGACAGGAGAGCCTTTATCCTCAAGGGAGTGAAGGGCGATGACGATGATGATGAATGTGCTGCCAAAGAATGGAATCACCATGCCAGACCTTCCATCCCCACCAACATAAGAACAGTTAAACATATACACAATTAAATGTAAGCAGCAGTGAATGAACCACTGAGCCAGCGACCTATCTAAACGATCCCTGTACGCACATCTTCTAAAGCACAACCCCGCGGAGACCACATACCAGCTTAAGTGGCGGTGACCATTGCACACTCTTCAGCTTGCGCACAAGACATATCACCCTCAGTAAGCTAGCACTTACACAGAGTGATCGTTGACCACACGTCATACTTCATGCAATGTCACAAGCAAGAAGAAGAAGAAACTGAAGCACAACCTGCTAGACTACAACGCATTGAAAGGTCTTCAAAAGAAGAACCCGATATCATCAAACTCCTCATCACGTCTTCTTTTGCGTTCGAGGTTGTTGGTCACATCAGATCCTGATCCCTGTCGACATGCCAAAGCCCGCAGTCCTCTCTAGATCCTGATAGGAACCATAAAGCTTTTGCCCCAGGCTTGTGTCCTCTGGCCACGTCTCACGCCTCAGGTCCGCATGGTTTGGGCACTCTCGGATGATATATTCTGGAGTGGACTCCACTGCCACATGGACACTCGTCTGTGTGAAACATTTTGAGTCAATGTAGGTGGCTCAGTAGTCTGCAGTGATCTGCCCGTAGGCGAAAGAGGGTGGTTTGCTGACATTCTGTACGGAGCTAAGGATCAGCCGAAAAAGACTTGTAAAAAAAAAAAAAAACACAGGGGGAAAAGAAGAGAGCGAAAACCCATAAACCCGGAGGCAGGAAAAGGCAATTTCCGTGTGCAGTTTTATTTTGTCGTTTCCTGTTTTAAAAGTAAAAGCCACAAAAACTCCAGCAATTTTGAATTATCACGTGTATCTAGCTTTTTTTTTTCTTAACATGCAGACTATCCTTTTCATTATTTCTCCTCTTCTCGTCCTGCGTGTTTTCGTATGAATAACGCGAGCGCACGTACGCACACATATACGAACTGATACTTAGCTGTCAGTGAATTAAGGCAAAACAGACATTCACGTCCATGCCAGCCGCAAACAAAGCAGGAATAAAAAATAGTCATGCATATATACGTGGGGGGGGGTAGGGGTGGGTGGGTCCAAGGTTGTGTATCATTCCAGGACCCTGGCGGGTGGGTCCCAGGTTGTGTATTATTCCAGGACCCTGGTGGGTGGGTTTCAGGTTGTGTATCATTCCAGGACCCTGGTGGGTGGGTCCCAGGTTGTGTATCATTCCAGGACCCTGGTGGGTGGGTCCCAGATTGTGTATCATTCCAGGACCCTGGTGGATGGGTCCCAGGTTGTGTATTATTCCAGGACCCGTATGGCTATTGTGTGTGTGTGTGTGTGGGGGGGGTCGTAAAGGATGAAAACAGAATGGCTGATTAATATGGTAGGGGGAACTGGAGGAGGAGGGAGGGGAAAGGGGAAGTGCAGGGAAGATATATTTTTGCACTGTCTTACAGAAATCCTTGAGGCCATGCATAAAAACATACATACAGGCATCTACATACGTACACACATACAGACAAGCGTAAAGAGACATAAATTACATGTTATGAAAGAATTATATGTGAAAAGAAACAGGGGGTAAAGACAGTGTCCGATGAGGCAATCATATGCCAGCGTCGGGGTTAGCGAACCATAGCTGACCAAGACCCTGTCCCACGTCTCTGTGGTACCCCCCAATAACAGGCCTAGCCTGGCTAACAGGGCAGGAATCGCCATAGTCCCTGTGGTGGTGAAGTCTGCTAAAGAAGCATTGCACACCCCCCGCCTGCTTTTTAGCTGTACTCTGGTACTGAAAAAGTAGCCACCATAACCCGCTCCCACGCTAATGTGCCTCAACATCTCCACAGCATCGTCTGCAAAGAACAACAGCTCGCAGTTACAGGGAGTTCGTACAAGTACAAGTGAAAAGAAACAATTCACAGCTCTTAAGCACACCGAAACTTTTTTTTTACGAGCCATTACAAAACATTACACACACCCTCAGTCTGCTCCAGTTTTTCCTCTTCAGATCAGCTCCAAGACCTGGATGACTTAAGAAACTGAAAAAGGAAAGACGTTGTCAACACGCGTGTCAGTGTGCCCTAAATCGTTATCCGGGTGTTAGCTTCGCCAACGAATTTCTTGGCTGTGCCCAGAAATAAAAGTTTAAAATAAGCATAACATCGTAACACTATCCTCCGGTGTTATCATCAAATCGCAAGCAGCGAAATATTTGTTTTGAAACTCTGAATCATTTTTGTATAATACAGTACCAGCGGCTTTGCCATCTGTCCTTTTCCTCCGATTTGATTGGCTATTTGAAAGCGAAAGTAGAATATTATCTAGGGCAGAATGAATATTTTGCACTGTTTTCACGCATTCTTATTTAATTGTAACATATAAATAATTTTAGACGAATTAATATTAAATAATAATAATTTTTATTAAAATATGATATCATTAGCAAAATTAGATGATTTACAATCTCTTTGGACATATCGTCCAATAATTGAAGGACTTTACATTCGCCGCTTGTTTTTGGAAACGTTCGGAATATAATTGTGATCCTGCAAGGCCAACGCTAGTTTTATGCTTTTCCAGAAGGTAAGTCGCCTCATTTTGTATATTTGCATCGAATATAGCATGAGTTCTACTAGGTTATGCCGTTTGTCACGAAATTTCACGTCATTACGGCCGTTTCAATCGGCAAATTTATAACTTATTAGTTTCCGTGAGCCGCCGAAAAATAATTTACTGGATTTTATTATTCAAAATGGCGGAGGTGCTCCCTCGTCGAGGCCTGGTCAAGCTGTTACATATTCATAACACGTACGCGAAATACAAAGTTTTGTTTGGGGCTAGAAGCGCATATGACTGAATACAACTCACAGCAGAGAAAACATCGCTGCATGTAAGAGACCCTTACACGGCGTTTGATGTAGAAGGTTGATTGATGTGATTAGAATCAAGGAAATTAGACGGAGCGAATCGGTTTATGGCGTTGTTCATGCGAGCGAGGTCGGGGCGTCCATGCTGATTTCGAAATGAACGAGGCCTAATAGGAGGCCATCAGCGTCACGAAATGTAAACAATAAATCATTTTTTAAAAATAGTAACCCTGCACGCGTTATTGAAACTGCAATATCAGTTTAAAATATTTGTACAGTAACCAGTATAAACTTTTAAAAAATCAGTCAAGAGTATTGGGAATTGGCGAGAGAGAGAGAGAGAGGGAGATTGTGTCTCATGAACAGTAAATCTGCTTTTGCTGTGTCATTTGAAGAGGAAACAAGTGGAAAAAGGATCAGTGCAACATAAATAGCTGCCGCTTATTCCATTCAGCCACAGGAAGATGTAGCCGCGCGAGAAGCTAATCGGCAAAATCATGCCAGCAACTTCCACAAACAGCGGTTCTCAGTCTATACCATACAGACGTTTCTGCTTTGCGGTCAGCTAATCTGAGACCGCATGGAGGAACGTCTGTATGATATCACCCAGCATGCTTCGAAACCAATCCCTAATCATTTCAGTGGCACCAACCACACTGGCAAATCTGATTTTCTGGTAACAGCCATGAAACAATGCCACGCTAATAACAGACGCCACCTAGCGCTCGAGAACCACTACATTCAGGAATATGGAATGATGGTACCACATGGTTTGAACTCACAGTTCAGTTACACCTAAGATTCCCCTCTCCCACAAGCTCCTCTGCACCAAGTTCCACTCTTTCTCACTTGCTACACATATTTCAAAACTTCCTTACAGCATCAGATTACAACCCCTCTACCCCAGCTGCAATCACCTATTCCACCTTCTCCCGGCTAGATTTCCATTATACCACTCTCTCCCCTTTCTGAAAGGCCCCCCCCCCCTTTTTTTTTTACAGCCCACCTATCATATATTACAAGTCTCCATTTAAACATTCTCAACACTCCACCATGCACATTTCTGGACACAGCCTCTTATAAGTCACAGCTAAGTGCTTCATTTATTTTATTTTATTCTGGTTTTTTTTTTCCATCCCTACTTTTTACAGAGCATTCATGTGAATTTATATTTTATCTTCTCTCTCTATGTTTTTTTGTCCTGTGTGTTTTTGTATGATTAAGGTTCACACCAAAACGTCACAGATGTGTGCTTGTTCCTACTTTTTTTTCCTAATTTATACATTTTGTCATCCATGACCGGCCCTTCAAAGCTTTCCAGGCCCCTGAGTAGTGCACCGGTTAGACCCCCTTCTCAAAGGGCATGCAACTAACGTCCACCTGCTTTTCAGTGTCTTCTATGAGGTTTAAAGAATCTGTTTAAATGTGCAATATCATCATGATTTTAGCGGCAATCACTGCAGTTCATCGCAAGGTTTGGAGAGATGGGAATATCGGTGATTGTTTTACAAGACAGTTTACAGTATGTTTTTTTTTTTAGAAAAAAAAATCATTAGAGGTACCTTGCGATATGGTGGCGTTGCTCATTGGGTGATGTGGTCAGTATTTTGCCGGGCTGGCTTTCAATCTCCGACTCTGGAAGGAACCGGGTGTCCATTTATAAAAGTTGGGTGGCTGGGGGCGCCTTGGCCAGACATGAACCACCTGAGAAATGGGCACACTGTCACTTGGGGGCCAGGCCCTGTTTGCAAGAGCAAAGGAACAAAACTCGCGACAGCTACGCAAAGGACATGTAGGTATTAGGTTTTCAAATGATCATGTCCTGAATCTTCCTTTACGCTGCGTGAAGTTGTTAACAAGAACTAGCACTCAGAACACAGCGGAGCAAATTAGGACAGAAGCAAATACTGTAATACCATAGTTGTTTTCTAACAAGAGAAAAATGCTGTTGTGCAGATTTCTGGACTTTTTTTTTTTAAAACCCCAGCAGAACCCTTGGAATAAATTTTCATGTGTCATGGAACCTTTGTATAATGATTGCTGCAACTACAGGGATCATTATATAAAGATTTTTATATCTACATCTAATAGGATGTTAGTATGATCAATAAGTTGCGTATATCAAAACCCATAATAAATGGCAATTCTCTTTTGGGTAGGACATTTTTCTCTTAATCTGCTTATAAAAATGTTTCTTTTTTTAAACCAAAGTCTCCCATGAAATCACTAGTGACCTCATGGAACCCTGGTTGAGAAACACTGCCCTGGTGTAGTTTGTTCATTCATTTGGTCCAAGTATGGATGTTTATGGCAAACATGTATGTGGATTTAGTGTTGTCTTTGGTATTTCCAGTAAGATTGGTTGCTTTTCAGATCTTCTCAATTGATTTCAATTGTTTTTTTTTTTGTTAGGGAATTCTTTTTTTTCCTTGACTGTCCTATGACTGTCTTCTTAAAAGTGTCCCAAGATGATTTTGATTGTCTTTTCCTTATGGTTTTAGTTTTTGATGTTCTTGGATGATTTTGATTGTCTTTTCCTTATGGTTTTAGTTTTTGATGTTCTAGGATGATTTTGATTGTCTTTTCCTTATGCTTTTAGTTTTTGATGTTCCAGAATGATTTTGATTGGCTTTTTCCTTATGGTTTTAGTTTTTGATGTTCCAGAGTGATTTTGATTGTCTTTTCCTTATGGTTTTAGTTTTTGATGTTCCAGGATGATTTTGATTGTCTTTTTCCTTTTGGTATTCATTTTTGATGTTAAGTAGCTTCTCAGATTTTCTTTTTTCTTTTTATTTCTAGCAGCCCATATTGTATGTTTCATCTTTTCACAAAAATCATGTCTCTGCTGCTTCCATTTTCGGTTTTGTCTGTATGTTCATTGTCACAGTGAAAGAGATGATAATGAAAAGACATTGGAGATGGATAGGACATACACTTTCTTAGGGTACCATAAACATAACTAGACAAGCTCTCACTTGGAATCCCCAGGGAAGAGGAAAAACAAGGAAGACCTATAAACACCAGGTGAAGGAGTCTTGAAGTAGAGATAAAAAAGATGGACTGTACCTGGATTTGGATAGAAGAAACGGCCCAGGATAGAAAGAAATGGAGAACTGTTGTTGATGGCCTTTGCTCCAGATAGGGGTAAAGAAGGCAAGAAAGGGGAAGCTATTCACAAACTTTTTTGCATCTTTCAGTGTTAACATGCAGAGCACGAAGACTGAACTTAGAAGAAAGCGCGAAGGTGGTGGATGTTGATTAGTGTCAAATAATAATAATAATAATAGAAAAAAGTGGACCACCACCATCATCCATGGGTTCTCTGGGAATGGGATCAAAACTTTTGTCTAGGGATTTTTATTGTAAATATCACAATGTACAGTAAAATTAGTTTTATGCTGGATTAATGATCTTAAATTATAAACTGAATCATAAAAATATGGACCATCAAACAGACAGCTCTGACCTTCGTGTGAAGGGACTGGGATATGCTCCAGAGAAGCGCTGAAGTCTAAAATAGATCTTGGCCAACCCTAGAAAGCTTTAGAAAGTAGACATAGAAGTGGGAACAGTGTTTGATTCTGGGGAGAAATGGAGTAAGTAGAGAGAAAAAAAGAACAATGGACAGCTAAATAAATGAAGTCTGATTTGACTCATTCAGAAGGAAAAAAAAAACAACCCAGGAGAGAAGTGATACATAACTCGATTGGAAGTGAAGACCAACACTTGAGGAAGGGGAAAGATTAAAAACAATGGATGGAGATAACTAAGATTGATCTTCTATGCCAAGTCAGGTTCTACTTTAGCTTTTTATGGATGATACTACAGTTGTAAATCACAAACCAAGTAGGCATGCAAAGAGAAACAGAAGAATTCATAGTACCAGATCAATATGTCAGGATATGGTATTCTGACAGGCACATCTGGTGACTATACCTGTGGCACTGGAAAAAAAAAAGACAGATCAGCATTTACTGCAGTTCTGCCTTGCATATGAGGAGCAGAGGAGGCATGCATAGCCATCACCACTACCAATCCAGACCAAGCTGGTGTGCTGATGTCAGCAACCTAAGGTGTACTGCTGCGTTCTTTGGGGATATCCAACTTACATATAAGAATGTTTAGTGCAAGCAATAGCCTCATGGTAATTGAAGGAGAGCCAGTTGAGGGAGTAGGTGTGATACTGACCATATCACCCTCTAGTGTGCTGACAGGTCAAGGAAAATATGGGCACTAACACCATATCCCTATGTGCCTCCAAGGCATGACAGGGTCACCACCAGTTGAGGGAGTAGAGTGTTCCACATATTTAGGCAGCATAGTGGATAAATACAGGGGAATGAAAAAGGATGTTAAAGCTAGAATAACCAAGGTCAGGGCAGCATTTATCCAGCTTAACAAAATATAGTCATCTAAGAACATCAAAACAAGAACCAAACTTAGGCTTTTCAATACAAATGTAAAGACTGTCCTACTAAATGATTCAGAGACATGGGTTATGACCAAGACACTACAATAGAGGATACAAACATTAATGAACTACTGGTTGAGGAAGATTTTAAACATTAAATGGCAGGACAAGATCAGGAACGAGGAGGTCTGGTAAAGGGCAGGACAAGAACCTATGAACCTACAAATCATGTCTAGGAAATGAAGGTGGATTGACCACGTTCTGAGGAAACCTGACACCAGCGTAGCAAGACAGGCACTGACATGGAATCCTCAAGGAAATAGAAAATGAGGAGGACCTAGACTTACTTGGAGAAGAGAAATTATGACAGTGTTCAGAGACAAGGGATACACATGGAAGGAAGCAGAGAATAATTCCAAGAACAGGGATGACTGGAGAGCCTTTGTCCGTGGCCAGTTCTCTCAAGGGAATGGAAGGCGATGATGATGATGATGATGATATAAGAATGTTCAAATAAGAAGAAGTGTCTTGACAGATATGGGACATACAAATGCTGAAAGTTAGAAAGAAGAGTAACTGATGTCAAAGCTGAATAAGTTAACAAAGTGCAGGAAATGAAAATGAAGTGAGAAAAAAAAAATTATGGACTTTTAGATAAACTGTAGTAAAATAAAGATAAAGATAAAATTCCAATTTCCATGCCATTAAGTCGTATTGGGGAATACGGTGTTAGGCCTGTATTTTCTATGACCTTCGGTGCATGAAAGTGTGATGTGGTCAGTATCATTCCTGGTTGCTTTACCTTCCCAGATTTTGCTGGTACCCATTTTTAGAGGCTGGGTAAACAACGGGGGCCTTTTTTGGTGTGTGCTAGAGAAAAAAATCCCACTGCTGGGACTGAACCCGGTACCACCTGATTAGTAAACCAAGTGCCTAACACTCAGCAAACCAGGCTGCAGATGCTGAGAAGAAAAAAAAAATGTGATATTTGGGGCAGTCTTTTTGTACAAGAAACTTTCAAACACATTTTAAATTAAAAAAAAAAAAAGCCCAAAAATCAATATTGTAAACCGCATTTAGTTTTAATTATTAAATTTATTTTTAGTTTCTGGAGAGGAAAACAAAACAGCTGAGAAGCACATAAATGCCTTTGAATGTAAATGCTATAGAAGAGTTCTCCAAATACCGTGGACACAAAAAAGAACAAATATATCTATACTACAAGAGCTTAATATTGAAGAAGGCCGGCTAGTAAAGAGGATTAAAGAGAGAAAACTGAAATATTTTGGCCACATTAAACGTCATGATAATTTAGAGAAGACCATATTGGAAGGATACATAATGGGAAAAAGAAAAAGAGGAAGACCGAAACGAAGATGGCTGCAAGACATCGTTGATGATCTGGAAATGGATGCAGCAGCAGCAGGCCATCTTGCTCACAACCGAGAGGCCTACAGGAGTGCTGTTTGGGAGGCAAAGTTCCGCAAGGGACATGCAAAGGAATGAATGAATGAATGGAGAGGAGGCTCCCAAGTATCCAATATATTAAATGAGAAGCTGCTACACATAGAAATAAGTGAAATTTTTACTGTATAAAACATTCTTCTGAACATCACTTATGCTTGTTTATCCATTCATCCCACCCATGTCTTTGGTCAGTGGTTCGCTAAGCAGTGACTGCCCCGCTATGCCTCGTGGTGTCCTTGCAGGGCGGCAGCAAGTTCTCTCCATTTCTCATGGTCCATGTCAGTCTCTGTATTGTGTTCTAGCTCATTTCTTCTTCTTTTTATGCATGTGATGGTACAAATTTAGCTAACTGGGAATGAAGTTTTTTGCTTCCTGTGTTGTTCTGACATCTGCAGGAGGTTCTCGTTCTACCAGAGTCCTTGGTTTGAGTAATGTTTGTTCATTCTCATACAATTTTCTGTCATGATAATGTGTTTTGTCTGTTTTTCTTTTTCCAGTGTGTGAATATATGAAAAACTGGAGATAAAGAAGAATGCATTCTCAGAAAGTTGTGAGGCAGTGGCATATTGTGAAGATGGGGGCCAGGAACTATAAGGATAATGTTGATAAGACAGAGTTAAGGACACTGAGGATAATATTGGAAAGAAAGAGTTAGAAACATTGAGGATAATATTGGGGAGACAGAGTTAAGAACGCCAAGGATAATTTTGGGAAGACAGAGTTAGGAACACTGAGGATAATATTGGGAAGACAGAGTTAAGAACACCAAGGATAATATTGGGAAGACAGAGTTAAGGACGCCTAGGATAATATTGGGAAGACAGAGTTAAGAACGCCAAGGATAATATTGGGAAGACAGAGTTAGGAACACTGAGGATAATATTGGGAAGACAGAGTTAAGAATGCCAAGGATAATATTGGGAAGACAGAGGTAGGAACACTGAGGATAATATTGGGAAGACAGAGTTCGGAACACTGAGGATAATATTGGGAAGACAGAGTTAAGAGTGCCAAGGGTAATATTGGGAAGACAGAGGTAGGAACACTGAGGATAATATTGAGAAGACAGAGTTAGGAATACTGAGGATAATATTGGGAAGACAGTTAAGAACACTGAGGATAATATTGGGAAGACAGAGTTAGGAACACCGAGGATAATATTGGGAAGACAGAGTTAAGAACGCCAAGGACAATATTGGGAAGACAGAGTTAGGAACACTGAGGATAATATTGGGAAGACAGAGTTAAGAACACCAAGGATAATATTGGGAAGACAGAGTTAGGAACACTGAGGATAATATTGGGAAGACAGAGTTAGGAACACTGAGGATAATATTGGGAAGACAGAGTTAGGAACACTGAGGATAATATTGGGAAGACAGAGTTATGAACACTGAGGATAATATTGGGAAGACAGAGTTAGGAATACTGAGGATACTATTGGGAAGACAGAGTTAAGAACGCCAAGGATAATATTGGGAAGACAGAGTTAAGAACGCCAAGGATAATATTGGGAAGACAGAGTTAAGAACACCAAGGATAATATTGGGAAGACAGAGTTAGGAACACTGAGGATAACATTGGGAAGACAGAGTTAAGAACGCCAAGGATAATATTGGGAAGACAGTTAGGAACACTGAGGATAATGTTGGGAAGACAGAGTTAAGAACACCAAGGATAATATTGGGAAGACAGAGTTAAGAACACTGAGGATAATATTGGGTAGACAAAGTTAAGAACCCTGATGATAATATTGGGAAGACAGAGTTAAGAACACTGAGGATAATATTGGGAAGACAAAGTTAAGAACCCTGAGGATAACATTGGAAAGACAGAGTTAAGAA
Source organism: Achatina immaculata (assembly GCA_009760885.1). Lineage (NCBI taxonomy): Eukaryota > Metazoa > Mollusca > Gastropoda > Stylommatophora > Achatinidae > Lissachatina > Lissachatina immaculata. The sequence continues at coordinate 6,425,686 of CM019710.1, forward strand.
CCCTGAGGATAAAATTGGAAAGATAGGAACACTGATGATAATATTGGGAAGACAGAGTTAAGAACACCAAGGATAATATTGGGAAGACAGAGTTAAGAACACTGAGGATAATATTGGGAAGACAGAGTTAAGAACGTCAAGGATAATATTGGGAAGACAGAGTTAAGAACGCCAAGGATAATATTGGGAAGACAGAGTTAAGAACACTGAGGATAATATTGGGAAGACTGAGTTAAGAACACTGAGGATAACATTGGGAAGATATATTTAGGCTGAGGACTTTGACCTTGTTCATTTGAGTAGCTTGATTGAATTTCCCGAGTTGTCTGGTCCTGCATGGGAGTTTTTCATTCTCAGCATGTTCTGCCACAGTCGGAATGAGGAAACGGGTCCAGAAGGAGGCAGTGTTTGTTTTTTTTTTTTTCTTCATGGTCCAAAGCAAAGGCTGGGCTCATGAGCGCTACCTTGAGGAGTGACCTTTTTGGTTAACTCCACAGACTTTGGGTGTAGTTCTACAGTTACAGGACTGATTGTTGCCTGATGTGCTGTTTTCATTCTGTGCACCAAAAGCTGTTCATAAAGTATTATCACATATACCTTTCCTGCGTGGGGATATTCTCCATTTCCACAGGACACTATTTCCTAAACCCAAGTTTTTGTCCAGGTGCCCATTTTTACAGCTTAGTCAACTGGAAGTCTTTTAGAAACAGATCTCTAACCTATTATGCAGGAAACTCTCTACTATAGAGAGCAGAACAACAACACAACTCCTTCAGATCATCAGAAGAAGTGGTGTTATTATCTTTTGCCCTGTCTACAATGGCTGCTAGTTCCTGTTGCACTCTGTTGTGCTGTCAGGTGTAGCATCCTTGACCTAATGATACTCTGCATGCTGACAGCACATGTTCCAATTTTTGCCTTTCGTTGCAGAGAGGGCACTTTGTGTCTTCTGATTAACCCCATTTGTATAAGTTGGAGTCTGTAGGCAGAAGGTCATAAATCATTACTAACTGTCACATGAGAAGACATTTTTTATTAACTGCACATTCCTGGTCCTCAATGACTGTGAGCTGCAGTGTACTTTCTACATGGTAGTAATCTTGAACACATATACCTCAGGTTACAGTGATTTAGAGTTCATCAGACTTATAGTTACACAAAACTACAGATGATGAATGAAGGGGAGGGATTAAAATATAAATATGAATTTGCCAGTACATAAAAAACTGATTGACTGATTGACAGAACTTTATTTATGAAGGGTGAAGAATTGGGCACACAGCCACAGTCTGATATTCTGCCTCCTGTCATAGAACTTTCTCTCATTTCCAGACATTTTACCTCAGATAGTACAAATCACAACATTTAACACTCTAGACAGCAAAGTTGAAATGATTTTTCACTCTCACCCACAAGCTCAATATAAGAAATACCTACATACATGCAACAAAGTTACTTCCACATTCCTGCACTTTAATGGCTAGCTACTAAATTACAGTACAGCATGAGAGATCAATATAAAATCACTCACATTCAGTGCTTACAACAAGAGTCTAAAGTAATGTAAACACAGACAGATAGAACAGATGAACAGATGTGCATCATTTTTTTGAAGGGGGGAAGAACTGGGAATGCAGGTACAAAGAAAACTAAATATAAATTGTGAACAATAGGGAGCGAGAGTTTGTCTGACATAGATGTCAGTTCTTCATACGTCATTGGGGAAAAGCAAATGATACAAGGTAGAAACATCCAAAAGTGGGCAGAGTAATGTCAGTGTCAGATTGAAAGTTTTCGGATTAGAAAAGTGTGTAATCACCGCCCTTCATGGAGTTCAAAGGAGCAATACAGCCAGATGTCTTATCTATAGCTTGCAGCAGAAGGAAGCGGTTGGACCTTATGTTATATATATAAATATTAACAATGTTTCACGTGGTCGACCTCTTTTTCTTTGGCCTGTTGTGTTCCACTTGATAGCTTGTTTTGGGATTCTCTGACTGTTTCTTCTCATCACGTGTCCAACATATGTCCATCTTCTTTTTCTGATCACCCATGAGACAGGTTGTAGTTTGCTCATCTGTCTTATCTCAGCATTGTTCTTGAATTCATTCCACTTTATACAGAGTATTTTCCTTAGGCATTTGTTTTCAAAAGAGTCTAATTTGTTGTCTCTTTCTTTAGTTATTTCTCAGCTTTCACATGCATAGATGAGGGTGGATATTACATTTGAATTGAATAGTCTTAACTTGGTTTTTGTGCTTATAACTTTTGAATGCCATATGTTCTCAAGATTCTTGAAGGTCAATGCCACTTTTGCAATTCTATTCTAACTTTCTTTCTGGTGTCACCATCCTGGTCTATGTAGCTGCCAAGGTATGCAAATTGGTTTACTTCATCAAAAACTGTTCCTTCTATGTATATTTTTCCTTCATGGTTAATGAGAATCATTCAGCATAAAGGAATCATTGTTAAAATACTCCCAAAAATGCGAACTTAGCTACTGCAATAACTGGAAAGGAGTAACCTTAATATCAGTTGTGTCAAAAGTATTTTGCAAATGTACCATTTATGGTCACTGTAAAATCCTCAGTGGCAGTGAAACTGATTTCTTTTGTGTTCATTCTCGTATGCTCAGTCATTTAGACAAGCAGACCAGCTGACTCCAAGAATCCCACCATCAGCAGGAGTTCTTTGTGCATCCCCCCTCCCCCTGCACTTTTAAGTCCATGCTTTTTTTTACAGAGGTCAGGTTTGGCTTCTGAGGCTTGTGTAGATTATAAGGTTTGCAGGATGTATTATGAAGCGTACAACCAATGACAGAAAGAAAATATTAGGATATGCAGACAGTATAGACATAGTAGGAGAAACTTTACGGGGAAACACACAAGAGACTTCAAGCATCTGAAAGAATAAGCAGAAGAAGTGGGACTGAAGATAAAGCAGGAGAAAAAGTGAGACTGAAGATAAAACAGGAGGAAGAGTGGGACTGAAGATAAACCCAGAGAAAAAGTGAGACTGAAGATGATGCAGGAGAAAAAGTGGGACTGAAGATAAAGCAGGAGAAAGAGTGGGACTGAAGATAAAGCAGGAGAAAAAGTGGGACTGAAGATAAAACAGGAGAAAAAGTGAGACTGAAGATAAAACAGGAGGAAGAGTGGGACTGAAGATAAACCCAGAGAAAAAGTGGGACTGAAGATAATGCAGGAGAAAAAATGGGACTGAAGATAAAGCAGGAGAAAAAGTGAGACTGAAGATAAAACAGGAGAAAGAGTGGGACTGAAGATAAACCCAGAGAAAAAGTGGGACTGAAGATAATGCAGGAGAAAAAGTGGGACTGAAGATAAAGCAGGAGAAAGAGTGGGACTGAAGATAAAGCAGGAGAAAAAGTGGGACTGAAGATAAAACAGGAGAAAGAGTGGGACTGAAGATAAACCCAGAGAAAAAGTGGGACTGAAGATAATTCAGGAGAAAAAGTGAGACTGAAGATAAAGCAGGAGAAAGAGTGGGACTGAAGATAAAGCAGGAGAAAAAGTGGGACTGAAGATAAAACAGGAGAAAGAATGGGACTGAAGATAAACCCAGAGAAAAAGTGGGACTGAAGATAATGCAGGAGAAAAAGTGGGACTGAAGATAAAGCAGGAGAAAGAGTGGGACTGAAGATAAAGCAGGAGAAAAAGTGGGACTGAAGATAAAGCAGGAGAAAAAGTGGGACTGAAGATAAAGCAGGAGAAAAAGTGAGACTGAAGATAAACCCAGAGAAAAAGTGGGACTGAAGATAAACCATGAGAAAGAGTGGGACTGAAGATAAACCAGTGGAAAAAGTGGGACTGAAGATAAACCAGGGGAAAAAGTGGGACTGAAGATAAAGCTGGAGAAAAAGTGGGACTGAAGATAAAGTAGGAGAAAGAATGGGACAGAAGATAAAGCAAGAGAAAGAGTAGGACTGAAGATAAAGCAGGAGAAAAAGTGGGATTGAAGGTAAATCAAGAGAAAACTGAATACACGAGAATAGCAAGATCAAAAGATAAATATGAAGGTCATATTCAAATAGTGAGTATAAAGATTAAAAGAACAGAAAGATTTTTTTGTTTTTTAAAATTGAGTACCTGCAATAGGAAAACTCAGAGGAACAAATAAGGGGAAAAAAAGACTACAGAATACATGTATGAAAACAAGCAGAAAGTTTGCTAGATATGTCACGTTTTAGAATTTTCAGAAGATTATTGCACTGTCTCCTGCTGTATGTTACATTGTCTCTTGCTGTATGTTACACTGTCTCCTGCTGTATGTTACATTGTCTCCTGCTGTATGTTACACTGTCTCCTACTGTATGTTACACTGTCTCCTGCTGTATGTTACACTGTTTCCTGCTGTATGTTACACTGTCTCTGACTGTATATTACACTGTCTCCTACTGTATGTTACACTGTCTCCTGCTGTATGTTACACTGTTTCCTGCTGTATGTTACACTGTCTCTGACTGTATATTACACTGTCTCCTGCTGTATGTTACACTGTTTCCTGCTGTATATTACACTGTCTCATACTGTATATTACACTGTTTCCTGCTATATATTACACTGTCTCCTGCTGTATATTACACTGTTTCCTACTGTATGTTACACTGTCTCCTGCAGTATATTATACTGTTTCCTACTGTATGTTACATTGTCTCCTGCTGTATGTTACACTGTCTCCTGCTGTATGTTACACTGTCTCCGACTGTATATTACACTGTCTCCTGCTGTATATTATGCTGCCTCCTGCTGTATGTTACACTGCCTCCTGACGTATGTTACACAGTCTCCTAGAGTACATTACATTATCTCCTACTGTATATTACACAGTCTCCTGACGTATGTTACACTGTCTCCTACTGTATATTACATTGTCTCCTGCTGTATGTTACACTGTCTCCTGCTATATGTTACAGTTTCCTGCTGTATGTTACACTGTTTTCTACTGTATGTTACACTGTCTCCTGATGTATATTACACTGTCTCCTGCTGTATGTTACACTGTCTCCTACTGTATGTTACACTGTCTCCTGCTATATGTTACAATGTCTCCTGCTGTATGTTACAATGTCTCCTGATGTATGTTACACAGTCTCCTACTGTATATTACACTGTCTCCTGCTGTATATTACACTGTCTCCTACTGTATGTTACACTGTCTCCTGCTGTATGTTACACTGTCTCCTACTGTATATTACATTGTCTCCTGCTGTATGTTACACTGTCTCCTGCTATATGTTACAGTTTCCTGCTGTATGTTACACTGTTTTCTACTGTATGTTACACTGTCTCCTGATGTATATTACACTGTCTCCTGCTGTATGTTACACTGTCTCCTACTGTATGTTACACTGTCTCCTGCTATATGTTACAATGTCTCCTGCTGTATGTTACAATGTCTCCTGATGTATGTTACACAGTCTCCTACTGTATATTACACTGTCTCCTGCTGTATATTACACTGTCTCCTACTGTATGTTACACTGTCTCCTGCTGTATGTTACACTGTCTCCTACTGTATATTACATTGTCTCCTGCTGTATGTTACACTGTCTCCTGCTATATGTTACAGTTTCCTGCTGTATGTTACACTGTTTCCTACTGTATGTTACACTGTCTCCTGATGTATATTACACTGTCTCCTGCTGTATGTTACACTGTCTCCTACTGTATGTTACACTGTCTCCTGCTATATGTTACAATGTCTCCTGCTGTATGTTACAATGTCTCCTGATGTATGTTACACAATCTCCTAGAGCACATTACATTATCTCCTGCTGTATATTACACTGTCTCCTACTGTATGTTACACTGTCTCCTGATGTATGTTATACTGTCTCCTACTGTATATTACACTGTCTCCTGCTGTATATTACACTGTCTCCTACTGTATATTACACTGTCTCCTGCTGTATATTACACTGTCTCCTGCTGTATGTTACACTGTCTCCTGCTGTATATTACACTGTCTCCTGCTGTATGCTACACTGTCTCCTACTGTATATTACACTGTCTCCTACTGTATGTTACACTGTCTCCTACTGTATATTACACTGTTTCGTACTGTATATTACACTGTCTCCTGCTGTATATTACACTGTCTCCTACTGTATATTACACTGTTTCCTACTGTATATTACACTGTCTACTGCTGTATATTACACTGTCTACTGCTGTATATTACACTGTCTCCTGCTGTATATTACACTGTTTCCTACTGTATATTACATTGTCTCCTGCTGTATGTTACACTGTTTCCTGCTGTATATTACACTGTCTACTGCTGTATATTACACTGTCTCCTGCTGTATATTACACTGTTTCCTACTGTATATTACACTGTCTCCTGCTGCATGTTACACTTTTTCCTGCTGTATGTTACACTGTCTCCGACTGTATATTACACTGTCTCCTGCTGTATATTATGCTGCCTCCTGCTGTATGTTACACTGTCTACTGCTGTATATTACACTGTCTCCTGCTGTATATTACACTGTTTCCTACTGTATATTACATTGTCTCCTGCTGTATGTTACACTGTTTCCTGCTGTATATTACACTGTCTACTGCTGTATATTACACTGTCTCCTGCTGTATATTACACTGTTTCCTACTGTATATTACACTGTCTCCTGCTGCATGTTACACTTTTTCCTGCTGTATGTTACACTGTCTCCGACTGTATATTACACTGTCTCCTGCTGTATATTATGCTGCCTCCTGCTGTATGTTACACTGTCTCCTACTGTATATTACACTGTCTCCTGCTGCATGTTACACTTTTTCCTGCTGTATGTTACACTGTCTCCGACTGTATATTACACTCTCCTGCTGTATATTATGCTGTCTCCTGCTGTATGTTACACTGTCTCCTACTGTATATTACACTGTCTCCTGCTGTATATTATGCTGCCTTCTGCTGTATGTTACACTGCCTCCTGACGTATGTTACACAGTCTCCTAGAGTACATTACATTATCTCCTACTGTATATTACACAGTCTCCTGCTGTATGTTACACTGTCTCCTGCTGTATGTTACACTGTTTCCTGATGTATGTTACAATGTCTCCTGCTGTATGTTACACTGTCTCCTGATGTATATTACAAACCTACATCGTCTCCCACTGTATATTACACCATCTACTCCCACTGTATATTACATTATCTCCCACTGTATATTACAGAATATCCCACTGCAGAGATCATGGGTACAAGAAAACTGATGAATAATCATCCAAAGCTGGTAGAAATACGAGTGGTTTCACCATTCAGTATAATATTCAGAATCCGAAAACATAAAGTTAGAATACCACATTTGTGAAACGTGAACAATAATCAGACAGGTGATGAAGAACCTGGAAGCAACAGAGATGTAGGTTTGGAGAAAGATGCAACAGACAACCGGTTAACCAGAAAAAAACAAAACAAATGAGGTACTCAAAGAAGTTTTCAGAATATCAAAAAATACTTAAGACCATAAATTAAAAAAAAAAAATTTATTTGATGTATCATGAGAAGATAGAAGTTAGAGAAGTTGATAATCACTGGAAAACTGACTGGAAAAGGAGAGAGAAGGTTAACAGTCTGATCAGTTGGGATGGAAAAAAGAAAGTTAATGGATCTCTTTAGAAATGCTGAAAGTTACACAACATCTTTAGCAACAGCTTATCAACATGGCATATAATGAATTAGTAAAGATCATAATTCTGAAGTAAAACCAGCCAGAGGTGGATAAACTGTGGGTGAATATCAAGAAAGAAACAACGTAGTACAGCTGGAGCAACACCGGCAGAAAACTGGTAGGAAATGTACAGTTATGGGGGGGGGGGGGATCATAGGCAGATGATAATGGTAATGATGATAGTGACGACCACCAGCACTATTCACACATGAGAAATACATCATTCAGCAGCCACACATCCCCTTCATTTGAAATGCATGGAAAAGCTGATATTTGATACAACATCCGCCAACAGCGTCTGATATATTTGCATATTTAGGCCAGAATTATGCTGCACAGTCTGGATACCAGCCTCACTAATGAGTACCGTGAATGTAAATTGCCTAGTTTATAGCGAAAATGATATGCATTGATTATTATTGCTTACATGAAGATGGTAATGTCAGAGAATAAATGAAATAAATGTTATAAACAGACAGATGTATAAAGGGGAAAAAAAACGTGAGGCCATAAACCACCTGGTTAGGCAGTCCACCTGTTTCCATTACTTTTTAATAATAAAATATTCCAATTAAGCAAATACATGCTTATACCGTGTTTTGAGGTTAGAGATAACGCTGTTTTAAAAATACAATCTGCATAGTTGAATTTACGACTCTTCTGATAAACGGAGGCTGTAAATGGTTTGAGCTGTTTACAGCACAGTACATCGTAAATATTTGGTCCAGTGGAAGCAGAACAGCCTTGCAGTACTGTTATTTGGCTTGTGAATTTTCTGGACAAGTTGAGTTGGATGCTGCATCGTTTTTTTTTTTTTTGTGAGTTGTGCTAACTTGATGTGCATTTATAGAGTTATTTTTATTCGATCATTGCATTCAGTGTTGGGGCCAGGTAGCGCCTGATGATCATACTCCTCCATCATTGTTAGATGATTAGTGCTTCTGGCCAATTTAAAATCTCCCCACCCTCAACACTTGAGTCTGCTGGGATATTTTTCTCTTGGTCTAACTGTCCTTTCTTTCTCTTCTTTCTGCCAATCATCTCAGGAATATCTAATTCTTGTATTCATTTTGTCCAGTTTCAGACTTTTCCAGTATCCGCTTGACTTTGATTTACATCCTATTTTAAGATGTCTATTGTCTTGTAGTATTACTGTCCTAACAGTCATATTCTTATAGAGCAGTGGAAATAGTTGTTTTGTGTGAATCAGTTTCTTTATCAGTTTGACTGTAATTAGTGTGTGAAAATGGAAAAAAAAAAGTTTAATCATATTTTATATTGTTGAATGTTTGAATGAGAGGGTATACATATTTGTTGTTTGATTCATATTTATTGGTCTTTACAATTATATAATACTAGTACTTATTGTTCTTTACACTTTTTTTGGTCTTTACACTTATATAATACTAGTGCTTATTGTTCTTTACACCTTTATTGGTCTTTACACTTATATAATATGAGTACTTAATGTTCTTTACACTTTTATTGGTCTTTGCACTTATATAATTCTAGTACTTATTGTTCTTTACACTATTATAATCATATCCTTATTCCTCTTTACACTTATATAATACTAGTACTTATTGTTCTTTACACTTATATAATACTAGTACTTATTGTTCTTTACACTTATGTAATATTAGTAGTTATTGTTCTTTACACTTATGTAATACTAGTACTTATTGTTCTTTACACTTATATAATACTAATACTTATTGTTCTTTAAACTTATATATTACTAGTACTTATTGTTCTTTACAATTATATAATACTAGTACTTATAGTTCTTTACACTTTTATTGGTCTTTGCACTTATATAATACTTCTACTTATTGTTCTTTATGCTTATATAACACTAGTACTTTTAATGGGTGATCAGAAAAAGGAGATGGGCATATATAGGTCATGTGAAGAGAAGAAACAATCAGAGAATCCCAAAACAAGCTATCAAGTGGAACACAACAGGCCAAAGAAAAAGACAGACCACATGAAGCTCTAAAGAGACATAGTTAAGAGAGGCCAAATTAGTAGGACATAAAACCCATTGATGAGGTTGAAAAACCCTCTGAAAACAGGAAAACTTGGTAAACTATGTGTAATAGCATGAGAAGGATGTAAGATGTAATACTATTCGTCTTTATTGTTCTCTTTACACTTACATACGGTTCAAAAAAAGAAACACAACACTACTGTAGCTGTAATGGACACCAAATTTCAAACTTGCATCTAAAAATTTTATTTTACGGGATTAATGTTTCAATCTTGGCATGGAGAAACTTTGAGACTTTACCAGTGAAATGATGTTCATTAAATTTGGTTTGGACTTTTATTCTTTGCGACTGAGGCCTCTGTTTCAGTAAGGTGTATGGCCTCCTCTGGCCTGTATCAGAGAGCAACATCTCCTTGACATAGATCCGATTAGCCATTGGATCTGTTGTTGTGGGATGGCTGCCCACTCTTCCTGCAGTGCAAGAGACAATTGTCAGAGATTGGTTGGTGCCACATCTAGCTGGTGAAATTGTCTGTTGAGTTCATCCCATAAGTATTCTATTGGGTTCATGTCTGATGACATGGATGGCCACGGAATGGTCTAGATGTTGTCAGTGAGGAACTGGGTGGTGAGTTGTGTCACATGAGGTCGAGCGTTATCCTGCTGAAAAATTGATCCTGGTGTAGCTAGAAGTGGAAAGACGTGAGGATGAAGAATTTCAGCGGCGTGTCGTTGGGCATTCAGGCGTCCTTCAATTTGCACCAGGTCACTTCTTCCCACGAAGTTAATCGTCCCCTACACTAGTACACCCCCACTACCATGTGGAGGAGCCTCATCCACGCAGTTCTGGGCTCTGTGGTAAACTCTTCTCCATCTATTATGTCGCTGGAGCAGAAAGAATGATTCATCACTAAACCAAACCCTTCTCCAGTCATTCGCAGTGACGCTGGTTCGCCCACTGCAGTCGGTTCTGGTGATGCTGGTTTGTAAGAACAGGACCTCTGTAGGGTCTTCTAGCCCACAAACCAGCATCATGCAACCGGTTCCTGACTGTTTGATCTGAAATTTGACGAGCTGCTGTCATTGACTGGACCGTTGATGAAGCAGATGCAAATTGATGACTGGGCGACTAATGGTGCTTCTAACCACATTAAATTGTTTGGCCACTACACTTTGTGACTGTCCAGTCTGTAAACGTCCAGTGATGATGAGTCGTTGTTCTGTTGTGAGATGAGCCATGCTTGTGCATTGAATTTTCAGATGAATTGATTCGAGGAGCGTCAGTCTTTTATAGGCATTCAATAACATGGTCAGTGAGTTTTGTGTTCAGTACGTTTCATGGGATTCTCCTAATCTTGTCATGAGTTATTGTCAAAAATGCTGTTTTGACTAGTGTCACTTTTCTGTGCTCATGAATCATCTGCTGAGTACAATTCAGGTCAGCACATGAAGTTGATGTCCAAGTTAACGTTTCAAGCAATGTGCCCCTGTCTGAGCAGCAAACTTCAGTTTAAATTGCAACATCGTATTTGTTGCATCTTTCTCCAAAACAGCATCTGTGTTTGCTTACAGTTTCTTTATCGTCTGTTTGTTAATTGTAGGAAGTTTCACAACTGTACAGCTATATTGGCTCTTTATAGCACTGTAATACTCTTTTCCTCACTTTTTAATAACACTTATTTGTTAATGCCTCCTTCATAATATAAAAGGCTGCCTAGTTTTATTAGAACTTACATACAGTTTTAGCAGCAGGGAATTCATTTGGCTGATTAAGCATCTCCCTATAGCAGCAAACTAACTTGTTTGCAGATGTGAGAAGAGTGAAGATCTTAGACTGGCATACTAAGACAGATTATTACTGACATAAATTAGCTTACCTGTTTTATTAGAGCTGGCTTTAGTATCAGACTTCTCGCAAAGCTCCGCTGCAGTGGGAAGCATGTGGCTCTTTATCCTGCTGGTCAAGTTGTGCAGATCCTAATAGGGGGGGGGGAATAGTTTTGAAGTATGATATGGTCTTGACCACCATTACTTTGCTAGCCTTGGTGATTGTGTTAACAGTCCTGCTAGCTCTACTTTGATTTGGAAAGAGAAAAAAAAAAAAGTGAAAATATATTGGACCGTTGACAGGCTTCAGCTTGTAGGAGCTCAGATGATGCTGTTGCAAGAAAATGTGAGCAAAAGCTCTCAGGCTTAGTCTGTGACCACGTGATGTTCCTGATAACAGGTTGTTGTAATGTTCCAGGTGAGTGGAGGGTTTATGTGTATGGCCTTTGAGGGGGGGGGGTGGTGCCTGATTCTTTGATCTGTGTCAGCTGTCAGGGGGAGATTTAGGTTGATAGATGCAGGTGGGGGTCATAGAGGAATGATGGGCAAGGTTATCAGGGCAAAATCCTATCCTACTTCCTCATGTTGCTCCTTCATTCTGATGAATGGGGTGGGGTTCGCCATGGTCCCTGTGGTAGTGGAGTCTCCTGAGCAGCTTGATCATTGGATCCAACTAGAGCTTTATAAGCAGTCCACATTCAGCATAGTCCAGTGCTTCAACATCATCATGGGTCCAACTAGGTTTTTATAAGCAGTCCATATTCAACATGGTCCAATGCTTCAATGTCATTATGGATCCAACTAGAGCTTTATAAGCAGTCCACATTCATTATGGTCCAGTGCTTCAATGTCATTATGGATCCAACTAGAGTTTTATAAGCAGTCCACATTCATTATGGTCCAATGCTTCAATGTCATTATGGATCCAACTAGAGCTTTATAAGCAGTCCACATTCATTATGGTCCAGTGCTTCAATGTCATTATGGATCCAACTAGAGCTTTATAAGCAGTCCACATTCATTATGGTCCAATGCTTCAATGTCATTATGGATCCAACTAGAGCTTTATAAGCAGTCCACATTCATTATGGTCCAGTGCTTCAATGTCATTATGGATCCAACTAGAGCTTTATAAGCAGCCCACATTCATTATGGTCCAGTGCTTCAATGTCATTATGGATCCAACTAGAGCTTTATAAGCAGTCCACATTCATTATGGTCCAATGCTTCAATGTCATTATGGATCCAACTAGAGCTTTATAAGCAGCCCACATTCATTATGGTCCAATGCTTCAATGTCATTATGGATCCAACTAGAGCTTTATAAGCAGCCCACATTCATTATGGTCCAGTGCTTCAATGTCATTATGGATCCAACTAGAGCTTTATAAGCAGCCCACATTCATTATGGTCCAATGCTTCAATGTCATTATGGATCCAACTAGAGCTTTATAAGCAGCCCACATTCATTATGGTCCAATGCTTCAATGTCATTATGGATCCAACTAGAGCTTTATAAGCAGCCCACATTCATTATGGTCCAGTGCTTCAATGTCATTATGGATCCAACTAGAGCTTTATAAGCAGCCCACATTCAACATAGCCCTGGAAATAGAAGACTGTGCTGCTACGGCCGAGCTAGAAGGTTGGGGATCAACATATTCATCGCGATAAATGAAGCCCCATTCAAATATTTGTTCCTAGAGTTCCTTTGTAAGACAAGGGTCCACTACAGTACGCACTTTACTGTTGTGTTGCATTTGGATGAAAGTTTTTTTTTGTGCCATTTAATTGACAGAAAGCACCAATTCAAAGAGCCCCATTCCCACAACCATCGGCATTATCACCACATCATTGCGTTATGTAGAATTTATTTGAATTTTGTTAGTGGAAACAGGTGTGCTTTGGAATGTAAGCCCTTGTTTGTATGTATTATGTATCATGTTGTTTCACTTTCTTCTTCATTTTAATGCTCGGAGAGGTTTCCTTTTTTTTTGAAGACTTCTGGCCTGTGCTGTTCATGGAGAATGCTGACATTTCTGAAGTTTATTCTTCTTCTTCTTCTTCTTCTTTTACATGCTCTCTCAACAGGGCATTGTTTTCTTCATGTCACAGCTACGAAGCTTTGGTATTTGGTCATTTTGGCCCAAACGCATCCAGCTTTTAGCCCTGGCTTAAGTTTTGGGTTTGTCTGTTCTGTTTTGATATGGATATATCTATATGGATCCTGCTGAGTCATCTGTTTATTGAGTAGTGGATTGTGCTGAGTTAACTGCTTATTGAGTAGTGGATTGTGCTGAGTTAACTACTTACTGAGTAGTGGATTGTGCTGAGTTAACTACTTACTGAGTAGTGGATTGTGCTGAGTTAACTACTTACTGAGTAGTGGATTGTGCTGAGTTAACTACTTACTGAGTAGTGGATTGTGCTGAGTTAACTACTTACTGAGTAGTGGATTGTGCTGAGTTAACTACTTACTGAGTAGTGGATTGTGCTGAGTTAACTACTTACTGAGTAGTGGATTGTGCTGAGTTAACTACTTACTGAGTAGTGGATTGTGCTGAGTTAACTGCTTATTGAGTAGTGGATTGTGCTGAGTTAACTACTTACTGAGTAGTGGATTGTGGTGAGTTAACTACTTACTGAGTAGTGGATTGTGCAGAGTTAACTACTTCTTGACTAGTGGAAATTAAAAAGAGGACATCTGTTGCTCTTCAAAAAGTAAAACACCTGAAGAAGCTGTGGAGAGGAACAGACAGAACTACAAAAATAAGATTTTTAAGGGCATGCATCTTTCTTATCGCAACATATGCCTGTGAGACCTGGACACTTAACAAAACAGCTGAGAAACACATAAATGCCTTCTTCTGTAAATGCTACAGAAGATTACTTCAAATATCATGGACGCAAAAAAGAACAAATATATCCATACTGCAAGAACTTAATATTGAAGAAGGGTTAAAGAGGACTGAACAAAGAAAACTGAAATATTTTGGACACATTAAACGTCATGATAGTTTAGAGAAGACCGTCTTGGAAGGGTACATAATGGGAAAAAAAAAAAGAGGAAGACCAAAGCAAAGATGGCTGCAAGACGTCGTTGACGATCTGCAAATGGATGCCGCAGCAGCAGGCCATCTTGCTCACAACCGAGAGGCCTACAGGAGCGCTGTTTGGGAGGCAAAGTTCCGCAATGGACATGCAAATGAATGAATGAATGAATGATTCACTTGGCCAGACTATTGTCTGTTAGTAGCAGCACCTCATGGTGGTAGAAGATGGTCTTGATCAGCAGTGGTTTGCCAAACCCTGACACAGACAGTCAGCAGTGTGTTGCTTACCACTGTCTCATTGTCATGAGTTGTGTCTTGACCTTCTCTGAGGTTTACGGTTGCGGGAGATTTGACAGAAGACAGAGAGCTAAGATGTGCTGGTTGTGACAGCACCGGTTATCAGTGCCAGTGAACCAGGGGGTATCCAAGACCTTCTTCTATCTCTGTTGGTGCCTTAGTAACATTCTCAGTCAGTTTAAGAAGCTTACTTCTGAAGATCCACGCAGGCTGTTCATTCAACCAGTTGTGCTCAACTCCAAATCTGACACAGTACTTGTGTTCCAGTGCTAAGAATATGTAGATCTCAAATCTATAGAGATAAAATTAAAGCAGCCATAGAAGATAGGTTGTTTAGGTCTGACATTTGTATCGATGTATTTATGTGGTGGTAGATCTTGTTAGATGTTTGAGTCTGACATTTGTTTTGATGTATTTCTGTGGTGGTGGATTTTGTTGTTTAGATCTGACATTTGTATTAATGTATTTCTGTGGTGGTGGACCTTGTTAGTTGTTTGGGTCTGACATTTGTATTGATGTATTTCTGTGGTGGTGGACTTTGTTAGTTGTTTGGGTATGACATTTGTTTTGATGTATTTCTGTGGTGGTGAATCTTTTTAGATGTTTGGATATGACATTTGTTTTGATGTATTTCTGTGGTGGTGGATCTTGTTAGATGTTTGGGTCTGACATTTGTATTGATGTATTTCTGTGGTGGTGGATCTTGTTAGTTGTTTGGGTCTGACATTTGTATTGATGTATTTCTGTGATGGTGTATCTTGTTAGTTGTTTGGGTCTGACATTTGTATTGATGTATTTCTGTGATGGTGTATCTTGTTAGTTGTTTGGGTCTGACATTTGTATTGATGTATTTCTGTGGTGGCGAATTTTGTTGTTTTGATCTGACATTTATATTGATGTATTTCTGTGGTGGTGGATCTTGTTGTTTGGGTCTGACATTTGTATTGATGCATGTATGTGGTGGTGGATCCTGCTGAGTCAACTACTTCTTGAGTAGTGGATCCTGCTGAGTTAACAACTTCTTGACTTTGCTTAGGAAAACGAAATAAAATAAAATTAGACACTTTCACCGAAGATTGTGCTTATATCTGAAGATCTTTAACCAAGACATTTTCTGCGAAGAAAATCAAGCTCTCAGGTAAAATCTCCACATTTCAGAGCACAGCATAGTACTCCCCACAGAATCAAAAGAGCCAAAACATGTCTCCAGGAAAGGAGAATGGATGGAGAACTGTGGAGGCTTGGAAGCCCTTCAGCTGATGATGAGCTTCTTGGAAATGATCCCTCTACTGTCTAGATGGTTGAGCTAAGAAGAATCTGCATTTACAAGAAGACCATCAGCCAGCAAACGAGCAGAAAAAAACAGTTTTTTTTGGGTCCTGTCATTGTGGTAGCTTCAAAAATAGTTTTAGATAAGAGTTTTTTTTTTGTTTCGTGTTTCTCATTATTGTTTTCATTTTGTTTGTTGACAGAAAAACACTTGTTCACATAAGAAGCTACATAATGAGCTTGAGTCAGGAGGACAAAACTGTGGTAAGTACATTCAGAGCTGTGTCAGGTGCTGTCTGAGCTGTGTTAAGTACATTCAGAGCTGTGTCAGGTGCTGTCTGAGCTGTGTTAAGTACATTCAGAGCTGTGTCAGGTGCTGTCTGAGCTGTTGTAAGTACATTCAGAGCTGTGTCAGGTGCTGTCTGAGCTGTTGTAAGTACATTCAGAGCTGTGGCAGATGCTGTCTGAGCTGTGGTAAGTACATTCAGAGCTGTGGCAGGTGCTGTCTGAGCTGTTGTAAGTACATTCAGAGCTGTGGCAGGTGCTGTCTGAGCTGTTTTAAGTACATTCAGAGCTGTGGCAGGTGCTGTCTGAGCTGTTGTAAGTACATTCAGAGCTGTGGCAGGTGCTGTCTGAGCTGTGGTAAGTACATTCAGAGCTGTGTCAGGTGCTGTCTGAGCCGTGGTAAGTACATTCAGAGCTGTGGCAAGTGCTGTCTGAGCTGTGGTAAGTACATTCAGAGCTGTGGCAGGTGCTGTCTGAGCTGTGGTAAGTACATTCAGAGCTGTGGCAGGTGCTGTCTGAGCTGTGATAAGTACATTCAGAGCAGCAAAAGAGTCAGTAGGGGGGCAGTGGAAGAAAAGGGATCAGTAGAGGACATTGAGGGAAAACGAAGCAGCAGACGGGGGCTGTAATACCTTCCTTCTTAGCACTTTTCGACCTGATATTGAGAAACTTGTGTCCCTGCATGAAACTCATCAGTCACATTGAAAGTTGAGAAAATAATGCATTAGGTCCGTTATAAATGTCCTCCTTTATATTGTTAAACTGGTTTCTAACCGAAGTTTTCAGCTGTGTAATGCATATCCTAGTTTAATAGGCCATTGTATGAGTAGTACATGGAATGGGGGGGGGGGGGTGTTGAGAATGTGACCTGGGAGAAAAGGGGACAGCAGCCCGAGCAAGCCTGGGAAACCCTGATTTAAAGTTTCAGTTGAAAACACTAGTGTGTTGATATTCCTTCCTTCCGTGAGAAGCAGAAGTTGCTGGGTTTAGTCCCAGTTCTTGTTAGTTATCTCATTCCCCCCACCCACAGTATAATCTAGACATCATCGTCATCTTCTTTGATCTAAGTGGCCCGTGATTTTTTGTCCCCAGTTGTTGTTCATCCAGCTAGATATATACAAGGGGCGTTCAGAAAGTAATGCACCACATCGTTTTTCTCAGGAGCTGTTTATTAAAAAAGCATAAACTTTATACACAATATACATGGATATGTCATGTAAAAATCGGTATTATTCAACATAATCCCCATCAACATGTACAGCTTTACGCCAGTGCAAAACAAGTGCATGTATTTCTAGCCCGTACCAAATTTTCTCTTCATTATGTAGCCATTTCTTCGCTGCATGAATCACTCCTTCGTCATCTTCAAATCTTACCCCTCGGAGTGCATCTTTAATCGGATCCAAACAGATGGAAATCAGAGGGTGCCAAATTGGGACTATATGGTGGATGGGGTAGTAAGTCCAACCTAATTTGGTGATTACTTCCTGTGTTGCCAGACTTGTGTGAGGGCGCGCATTGTCGTGAAGGAGTAGCAGGTCTGCTGGATTCTTGTGCAGCCGAACTCTGTGAAAACGTTGATCGAGTTTTTTCAGTGTCTTAATATAAGCTTGCGAATTGATTGTCTCTCCTCTTGGCATAATATCCACAAGAATCACACCTTCAGTGTCCCAAAAGGCGGTGATCATAACCTTTCCAGCTGAAGGAGTTGTCTTGAATTTCTTTCTTCATGATGATTGCGGATAATGCCACTCCAGTGACTGTCTTTTTGTCTCAGGTTCAAAATGATGTGCCCAGGTTTCGATCTTAGCCGAAAAGTTCTCTCCCTCAGCACTGAAACGCTCCAACAATTCAGAAGAAATTGCTTTCCTTTGCAATCGATGGTCATCTGTGAGACTTCGAGGAACCCATTTTGCGCAAACCTTAGAAAATCCGAGAGCGTTTATAACTGCATTTGCATTACCATTGCTGACTGACAGCTTTAAGGCCAATTGTTGAGTAGTGATACGCCTATCAGTAAGAATAATGCCCTCAGCGCATTTCAACATTTCTGCACTGGTGGCTGTGGCAGGACGTCCACAGCGCGGCCGATCATGCAACTCCTTATCTCCACTTATTGATTCTTTGATTCTCTGAACCCGGCGACTGACTGTCTCTTGTCGACTGCAAAACGTCCGTACACATCACATAGACGCTTGTGAATGTTCACAAGTTTCCTTCTCTGCAACGAGAAATTCTATCACAATTCGCTGCTTATAACAAAAGTTGCTAACACGCTCCATTTCAACGGTTAGGGCAGGCATATTCTTTGGCTGGTTGGTTGCAGTGCAATTTGGTTCACACAATTGGCACATGCCATATTTAAAGTGTGCAAAATTTCATGCTTCTATCTTCATTATTAACTGAAAAAGAACCAAACGATGTGGTGCATTACTTTCTGAACCCCTTCATATATATATATATATATATAGCCATGCTGCAATTCTTTACAGTAGTAACAGGCTGCACACATACCGTGTAACTCTTCTTTGGAGCACTCTCATCTGCTATTTAGGTTGTATCATTTCTTTTATTTTTTTGGTCGTCATATGATCGGTACTTAGTAGTCTTGCAGGCGTATACCGTGTTTTCACGCATATAGCGCGGACGCGCACATAACCCACCGTTATAATATAGCCATGTACAGGGGCCGGCTAGCGTAGTGGTTAGAGCACTCGTCTAGCAACCAAATGGTCGAGGGTTCGAATCCCCAGCTGAGCGGGATTTTTTTTTCCGACCAATACGGCCCCGAGGTCGACCCAGCCTCGCAAAATGGGTACCAGAGAAAATCTGGGAAGTAAAGGCAGCGAGGAAAGGAACCGGTCACCCTACCTCATGCGCTGATGACCCAGCATAATGAGGTCTCTAACGCTTCACCCCCTACGGCATTTGCTATGGGACTATCTTTACTTTTTTTTTTTACAGCTCGCGTGTATGTGTATATGCACATGCGTATGTGTGTGAGTGAGTGAGAGAGAGAGAGAGAGAGAGAGAGGGGTGTAGGATCGTGATTATTGGGAGATTTCTCGTATGGTCTTTACCATACACTTGCAAAGTGAACAAAATTGAAAAAAAAATTCAAAGTATTGACCGAAACTTTCGAACAAGCTGTCGATAAACGGGTAATTGCACGAGGTGCCTGCGATTGTTATTATTGTTATTATTATTATTTTTTTCACAGAGTTTCAGCAGTTTACAGTCGACCACGTGAAACTCTAAAGAGGACATTGTTAAGAGAGGCCAGATTAGTAGGACATAAAATCCCTTGATGAGGTTGAAAAGCTCGGGTGGAACAGGAAGACTTGGCCAACTACCATGCGGGCCCTAAGTTTAACGGCACGGGAAGGATGTAAGATGTAAGACTGTTGACAGTGACTTACTTAGTGTCCGGAAATCAGGCCCTGTGTTTTGGTCATCCATAGACAGCCTGACCATCGTCAGCCTGTATATATATATATATATATATATATATATACACACAGAGAGAGAGAGAGAGAGAGAGAGAGAGAACATAGCACTGATCTGTGCCTGTGCTCTATACATTAATCTAAGTCCCGTAGCATTTGCACGCCATAGGGGTTGTGAAGTGTTAGAACCTTCACATTTCTAGGCTACTGCAGCGTATGAGGTAGGAATGCCAGTACCTGTCCTCGCTGACTTTGTTTTCCGAGGGAAGCCCCAGGTGCCCATTTTCTGAGGCTGGGTTGACCCCGACGTCGATCGGTCGGAAAAAAAAATTCCGCCCGAGTGCTAAATTGAACCAAGGAGTTTCTGATCGATAGACGAGCGCGCTAACCACTCCACCACCGCGGCACCTGTGCTCTACATTAGGAAAGTCAACTATTTAAAACTTCTTTTCATACTTTAGTTTTCTGTTAAATTCTTTTCTCTAATGATATTCTTTGAGAAACCTTTGGCCGAACTACAACACTGTTTATATGTTACTTATCGAGTTATATCGTTTATGAAAAAAAAGGTTGCTTGCAACACGCAGATAACACTCACAGACAGCGGTTAATAGAATGTGTATAACACGCGTTATATACGCAACAAACGGTACTTCTTCTCAGTGTGAGTTCTTTGTCAGGCGTTCGTTTCACCAACTTTATAAGGGTTGCCCGACTCCACAGGCACGCGGTCTCTCCTTAAGTCTTGGTCTTGGAGTGTGCGATCGAATCCCCGCCCGTCGCCTCCAGTTGGTCAGGGTTCTAGCCCCTGCTATAGGGTATCCTCCTTCACTTGCAATGATGAAAATTTCTCTAAATGTTCAATTTGAACATTTACTTTGGTGATACGGTCACAAGAGTTGAGATGTGAGAGCAAGGAAAGGAGCAAATGTAGGAAGTGATCATAACCTTCTGGTATCGAAAATAAGACTAAAATTAAGGAAAGCCAAAATCGGAGAACCAAGAAAGGCCCGCTTTGATACAGCAAAACTGAAAGACCAGCAAACAAGAAAAGAATTCCCATTAGTACTTAACAACTGCTTCATTGTCCTACAAGACAAAGCAGAAATGTCCATACACAGTGTTCATACCATAGTGTTCAATGAAACACCACAGGAAACAGCAAAAGAGGTGCTGGGATATCGGAAAAGGAGAAAAGAGGAAATTGTTTAGCAAGACCACATGGGGAAAGATAGAGCAGAGAAAAGAAAATCAAGAAAAAAAAATAGTAAGCACCAAATCACAAAGGCTGACAGAACAGATCTTTAAAAAAAAAAAAACTGCAGAAAAAGACAAAGAGGCGAAGGAATCGTGCCTTCAAGATAAACGTCAGCACTACGACAACATAGCAGAAGCAACAGAAACAACATTTGCATATGCAAATTATGTGAAAACCATCAACAGAATCACAAAGCAGATGACAGGTAACTTCAGCACAAGAGATGAGAGTGCAGTAAGGATATGTAAGGGACAACTGGTCAGTGGAGAAAGAGAAAAAAATTGAAAGATGGAGGGAACACTTTAACACCCTACTAAACAGAACACAAGCAGCACAAACAATAGACATACCTGAAGCAAAAGCGGGACTAAACATTAGTACAGTACCAGTAACAATAAGTGGAGTAAAGGAGGCGATAAAGAAGCCAAAATTAGACAGAGCACCAGGTGAAGATGAAGTGACTGCTAAGATGTTGAAAGCAGAAGAGATAGAAGCACCAAAACAACTATGCCGGATACTACAACCAATTTTTTGACCTAGAGAAAAGCTCCAGAAGAGTGGAAAACTGGCCTTATAGTAAAACTACCAAAAAAAAAAAAAGGGTGACCTCAGAGATTGCGGGAACTGGAGAGGCATTACCCTCCTGCCATTCACCAGCAAAGTATTCTGCCTCATAATCATCAACAGAATTGTACCGGCACTTGAGGGAAAACTTCGGAAAGAGCAGGCAGGATTTAGGAAATTTGTAATGAGACAAATATTAGAAAGGGGAAATGAGTGGCATAGCACAACATATGCACTGTTTATAAATTTTGAAAAAAGCCTTAGACAGTGTTAACAGAGATGCACTGTGGAAAATTCTAAGATGACATGGTCTCTCTCATAAGATAGTTAATGTCATCAAAGCCCTATACAAGGGTTTTCAGTGCAAAGTGGCCTGCGGAGAGCACGCATCAGACCGCTTTAGGTTACAAACAGGAGTGAAGCAGGGGTGTGTACTATCACTAACAGTATCTGTCTTGACAGTAGACTGGTTAATGAAGGAGGCAACAGCAGATAAACGCAGAGGATTACAATGGACATTCGACACAGTGCTGGATGACTTTGACTTTGCCGACAACATTTGTCTGCTGTCAAGCAGGCACAAAGATATTGCAAGATAAAATAAACAAGCTAACTCAGAATGCAAACAATATAGGATTAAAGGTCAACGTAGGAAAGACAAAGTTAATGAAGCAAAATGTGAACAACAGAAATGTACTGAGAGTAGATAGCAAGTTAATGGAGGAGGTCATTGAATTTGCATATCTTAGTAGTTGAGTATTAGAAGATGGAGACAGCATAGAGGACATCAGCAACAGACTTACTAGAGCAAATCAGGCTTTGCAATGCTGTAGACTATATGGAAATAATTTTAAAAAAAACTAAGCATGAAGACTAAAATCAGGATATTTAAGAGTAATGTTCTAAGTGTACTACTCTATGGAAGTGAATGTTGGAAAATCACGAAAACCGTAGAAAACAAGTTGAATTCTTTCCAGACTAAATGTTTACGAAGAATTATAAGAATGTTTTGCCCAAACGCTATAAGAAATAACATCTTGTTGGCAGAGATGCAGATGAAGCCACTGACATCAATTATTGAGGAAAGACGCTGGCGATGGTTGGGACGTAAGCTCCGGATGAATGACGCGTCACTGCCAAAAATAGCACTAAGATGGACACCACAGGGGAACAGAAGTAAAGGTAGACCAAAAGAGACATGGAGAAGAACAACAGAGAGGATGTTGAGCAATAGAGGGCTCACCTGGGCAAGAGCGGGGAAATAAAGCAAAGGACAGGTATTTGTGGAAAACCCTTGCGGAAGCCCCATGTGCCCTGGGGACTTAAGGCTCTCTCAGAGAGAGAGAGAGAGAGAGAGAGAGAGAGAGAGAGAGAGAGATTTGCTGATAGTGTATTCTTGAGAGAATATATCTCGGGAAAGAGTACTCGTATTGCTGGTACTTGTAGAAAAGCTTGACAGTGTACAGGAGGACACGTTCTTAGTGATTTTGCGCTCTAGTGCTAGGTCGTGCTGACTTTGAGCGCAGTTCTTGTCAGGCTCCTGGCAAGTGATTATGATGTTTCGGGTCCACACCGTAGGAGAATGTGTGGCTGAGCTGTTTAGTGTAAGCTTAACATTCTCTGGAAGTAAAGGCAACCATCAAAACACATGAAGAGTTCCCCAGAGAAGTTACGGAACAACGAAAACACAATATACGACAGAGAGAAGCAGCGACTGGAAAATTGAAGACCAAGAGAAAAGTATCTCAGTGGATTGATCGAGTGGCGTGGAAGAGAAAGAGGCGCATTTGAAATGATCGGAGACACCAAGGATAGTACAAGGTTAAGAGACGCACGATCAGCAGAGCTTTCTGGAACCTGCGCCATAATGGAGCTTAACACCCTCGGAGTCACTCTTGCACGAACTCTCGGGGGAGCAAGGTGCCAGATCCTCGATTCGAGATGGGGAAAACCCGCTGCCATTATACTCACCTGTCATTCATTGTCATCATACAAGCAGCGCGGGTGAACAGGCCGAAAAGACGGACCACGGAAAGGGCAAGAAAAGAGACTCCAACCCGCAGAGGATAACAGAGACTGAATAACAATCAAGTTTGAAAGGGAAGGATTAGACAACCAGTTACCAGCCTCATGTCTCCACCCATATTAAGGTCTCAGGGGAGTCTGAAGTAGTGTTATGAGAAGATTTTTTTTTTTCAGAATTTCAATGGATTTTCTTTTAATCTTATTCATGGGCCGCGGGTCACGTACAATTCCTGGTTTAGGGTTGCGCTCAGAATACTATATTGTGAAACGTTTGTCTAGGCCCATATTATTGTGAGTACGAATTTGATATGTATTGCCGAACAGTCATATGAACAGAATATGGCGAGATCAAATTAGGTTGGTTGTGTACGAGTCTGCTTTATTAGAGGTGATTTCATAAAGATGAATGAATGAATGAATGAATGAATGAATGATCTTTATTTTAAAAAGGATGAAGAATTGGTCGCGCAGGCCCGTCTTACATTCTGCCCTTTATCACTCCGTCTTTCATTCTTCCTACACGCTCGATTTGATAAGGATGATAGTATATGTGCTGGGTGCACTCATAGATATGTATGGCAAGGTTGTGGTATGAGTTGGGATGGTGTTAATATATATTTATGTACAGCTGCTATGGGTTGGCATACAATAGTGCTTTTGGTCTGTGCTGACAACACGGTGTGATTTATTTATGTACGAGAACGATGGTTCAGTTATGCGTATTTCTTTTGCCATGAGTTTGATGTGGTTGCCATGCACATATATTGTTATATATGTAAATGCTGAGATTTGATATGGGGCTTATTAATAGCTGTTCAGATGTGCTATGTTCTAGTGTTTATGATAAAGGTGTCATGAGGGTCCTCACTCTTTTGATAATGCTTTACTTGTGTGTGATGTTAATATTCAATGCATTGGTGATGATATGTTCGCATGTCTGTATATAATATATATTGATTTGCTGAAATTTCGTATGACAACGGACGAAGGTTGATATAAGTCAGGATTACTGAGTTGTATATTTTGGCTCAGTGATGCATTGCTATGCTATTGTTTATATATATATATATATATATATATATATATATATAATAAAAGAAACGCAACAAATACCATGTTGCGATTTAAACTTAAATGTGCTGCTCAGACAAGGGCACATTGCCTGAAACGTTAACTTGGACATCAACTTCACGTGCTGACCTGAATTGTACTCAGCAGATGATTCATGAGCACAGAAAAGCGACACTAGTCGAAACAGCATTTTTGACAATAATACATGACAGATTCAGGAGAATCCCGTGAAACTTACTGAACACAAAACTCACTGACCGTGTACATGTAAAAGATGCAGGATAACGTATATTGGTGAGACTGGCCTCAGATTAGGGGACCGCATGCAGAAGCATCTTAATGATATCGCCCAGCATGCTTCGAAACCAGTCCCGAATCATTTCAGTGGCCCCAACCACATAGGCAAATCTGATTTTCTGGTAACAGTCATCAAACAATACGCAATGCGCAGGTGACACAAGTCGCCTAGCGCTTGAGAACCCCTACATTCAGGATTATGGGACGCTGGAACTACACGGGTTGAACTCTTTATTTAGCTACATCTAACATTCTCCTCTTCAATAATCATAACCCCTCTCCACTAAGCTCCACTCCCTTCTCACTTGTTACACATAGTTTAGGACCTTCTCACATCATCGCATTACAATCCCCCTACCCCAACTATAATCTATTTCACATTCTCCTGGCTAGGTTAACACTGTATCACTCCCTCTCTCCCCTCCACATTTTCCTCACCCACCACCCTCAGTTACTACCCATCCATCACGCACCACAAGCTTCCATTTAAACATTCTCTACGTTCCACCATGCGCATTTCTGACACACAGCATCGGACAAACCACATCTACTTACAAGTTACAGCTAAGTGCCTTATCCATTTTATTTCCTTTTTTTAAACATAGCATTCATGTGAATCTATATTGTATCACCTCTCTGTTTCTTCGTTCTGTATGTTTTTGTATGATTAAGGCTCACCCCGAAACGTCACAACTTTGTAATCGTTAAGTAATAAAGCTGTTCGTACTTTTTTTCCTACTTTATACATTTTGTCATTGAATGCCTATAAAAGATTGACGCTCCTCGAATCAATCCATTAGAAAATTCAGTGCACAAGTATGGCTTATCTTACTACAGAACAACGACTCATCATCACTGAACGTTTACAGACTGGACAGTCACAGGGTGTAGTGCCCAGACAATTTAATGTGGTTAGAAGCACCATTAGTCGTCTTTGGAGATGATTTCAAGAAACTGGCTCAGTTGCAGACCGGCCGCACAGTGGAAGACCCATAGTCACAACTTCTGGCGAAGACCGCTTCATACGGCTGCGTCACCTCAGGAATCGATGTGCATCTGCGTCCTCAACAGTCCAGTCAATGACAGCAGCTTGTCGAATTTCAGATCAGACGGTCAGGAACCAGCTGCAATACGCTGGTCTTTGGGCTAGAAGACCTTACAGAGGTCCTGTTCTTTCGGTCCGGCATCTCCAGAACCGACTGCAGTGGGTGAACCAATATCGTCAATAGACTGTAGCGAAAAATGATTGGAGAAGAGTTTGGTTTAGTGATGAATCATTCTTTCTGCTCCAGCGACACGATAGACGGAAAAGAGTTTACCACAGGGTCCATGAACGGAATGCCAAGAACTGCGTTGATGAGGCTCCTCCACGTGGTGGTGGAGGTGTACTGGTGTGGGGGACGATCATCTTCATGGGAAGAAGTGCCCTGGTGCAAATTGAAGGACGCCTGAATGCCCAATGTTACGTCGCTGAAATTCTTCGTCCTCACGTCCTTCCACTTCTAGCTACACCAGGGTCGATTTTTCAGCAGGATAACGCTCGACCTCATGTGGCACAATCACATCCTAGTTCCTCCCTCGCTGACAACAACGTCCAGACCATTCCGTGGCCATCCATATCATCACAAATGAACCCAATAGAACACTTATGGGATGAACTCAGCAGACAAGTCCGCTAGCAAGACGTCGCGCCATCCAATCTCCGACAATTGTCTCTTGCACTGCAGGAAGAGTGGGCAGCCATCCCACAACAACAGATCCAACGGCTAGTCGGATCCATGTCAAGGAGATGTCGTTCTCTGATACAGGCCATACAGGAAGCCATACACCTTACTGAAACGGAGGCCTCAGTCGCAAAGAATAAAATCCAAACCAAATTTAATGAACATCATTTCATTGTTAAAGTCTTAAAGTTTCTTCATGCCAAGATTGAAACATTAATTCCGTTAAATAAAATTTTTAGATACAAGTTTGAAATTTGGTGTCCATTACGACTACAGTAGGGTCTGCGTTTTTTTAACAATATATATATATATATATGCAGGAAAACTGTACTGTAGCGGAACAACAATACAACTACTTCAGATCATCAGAGGAAGTAACCCACCCCCCCCCCAGACAAGTGTTTTGGCCCTATTAAACTCCTGACACTCTGGGGGGGGGGGGGGTGGGCCCTCTGGGAGTCCCCCTCTGTGTCATGACTCCCAGAGGTCTTGTGAGTTGTTGCTTTTCGTCCCGGGATTGAGTTGGCACTGCACTTTGAAGTGCGTCTTTAGCGATTTAGCTACAGAGGACTGGTACTGGTTGTGACAAACGAAATTATTTATGTTCTCAATGCTTGTTTCGCATACACCACAGCCAGCATGAAGCCTTTTCTGCTGTTTCTGAAAGGCTTTTCAATGCCCTTGCTCTTGCAGTATGTATATATACACACACACCCTTATTGGTATTGTGTGTGTTCATGACGAGTGTCTTGATGTTTTGTTATAATAAAGTTATTTTGTTAGTTGTTTCACGCTTGAGCTATTTGTTCGTATTTGGCATGAGAGTGGCGAGAGGTTTATAATATCTATAGGTTGAACTGTTGGCGAACAAGGATCTGGGAGCCGGGAATGGTCGTTGTCAGATTTTCTTCAAAATTAAGGTTTGGGGGAGGGGCAGTACGTTTGTACCATGGGAAGATTTTAATTACTTAATTAGTCGTAAGTCCCTCGCTCCCCTTGCTCTCATCTTTACGTATGTGTGGCTACCCTGTCAAGATCTTCACCATTTCAGGGCCACGCGTAATAGTAAAACAGCTTGAGAATGTTTAGTGGTACCTTTACATTGTGCAGAAGAGGAAAAACCTACCAGCAGCTGAATTCACACCAGCAACAGCCAGCGCCATCAGTATTACTGAACAGAATAGGACAGGGCACTGCATTTTTGCTATAATGGCGCGTTTCATGTTAGAAGAATGTTACGAAGCAGATTTTAGCTGTGTGTGTGAAAGCTGCATTACATTGTTGTAATGAACATAGCTTTCCGTGTTATGACTGATTCTGCTAATACTAAATCTGCATAATTGACTGCAGTAGCGGCAGAACATGGTTTGTGTTCCAAGGCCCGGTCTCCTTTTGCTTGGGCCGTTTGTCTTCAAGTTTAGCACTAGTTTCCCCACAAAATGCGCCCGTATACAAAGTAGCTGATCGTTCTCCCTCGATCTTTCCTCACGTCTCGTCAGACGTCGTGTAAGTAGCAGTGCAGCTTCATTGTGCAGGGACGAGTAAAGCAACCAATCATATCAGAGCTTGCAAATGAAAACTTCCATTGATGTTCTTCAAGCATCTTTGCATCCCAGCTGTGGCGAGTGCCTCCCTTCTAGTAGTTATATAATATGTGCTGGGGAGATAAGACTGTCGTGAATTCTTGCAACATCCCCCCCCCCCCCCGCCTTCCATCAAGTAGTTATAATATGTGCTGGGGAGATAAGACTGTCGTGAATTCTTGCAACATCCCCCCCCCCCCCCGCCTTCCATCAAGTAGTTATATAATATGTGCTGGGGAGATAAGACTGTCGTGAATTCTTGCAACATCCCCCCCCCCCCCCGCCTTCCATCAAGTAGTATATAATATGTGCTGGGGAGATAAGACTGTCGTGAATTCTTGCAACATCCCCCCCCCCCTTGCCTTCCATCAAGTAGTTATATAATATGTGCTGGGGAGATAAGACTGTCGTGAATTCTTACAACATTCCCCCCCCCCCCGCCTTCCATCTAGTAGTTATATAATATGTGTTGGGGAGATAAGACTGTCGTGAGTTCTTGCAACTTCCCCCCCCCCCCCCCGCCTTCCATCAAGTAGTTATATAATATGTGTTGGGGAGATAAGACTGTCGTGAGTTCTTGCAACATCCCCCCCCCCCCCGCCTTCCATCTAGTAGTTATCATATAATATGCTGGGGAGATAAGACTGTCCTAAATTTTTGCAACACCCTCCCCTCCCCTCGCCTTCCCTCTATTAGTTATTCTATAATATGTGCTGGGAAGATAAGACTGTCGTAAATTTTTGCAACATCCTCTCCCCCCTCCCCCCAGCCTTCCCTCTGGTAGTTATATAATATGTGCTGGGGAGATAAGACTGTCGTGAATTCTTGCAACATTCCCCCCCCCCCCTTCTCTCTAGTAGTTATCATATAATATGTGCTGGGGAAATAAGACTGTCGTGAGTTCTTGCAACATCCCCCCACCCCCGCCTTCCCTCTGGTAGTTATATAATATTTGCTGGGGAGATAAGACTGTCATAAATTCTTGCAACACCCCCCCCCCTTCTCTCTAGTAGTTATCATATAATATTTGCTGGGGAGATAAGACTGTCCTAAATTCTTGCAACATTACCCCCCCCCCCCTTTCTCTCTAGTAGTTATCATATAATATGGGCTGGGGAGATAAGACTGTCGTAAATTCTTGCAACATTCCCCCCCCCCCCTTTTCTCTCTAGTAGTTATCATATAATATGGGCTGGGGAGATAAGACTGTCGTAAATTCTTGCAACATTCCCCCCCCCCCCCCTTCTCTCTAGTAGTTATCATATAATATTTGCTGGGGAGATAAGACTGTCCTAAATTCTTGCCACATCCCCCCCTCTTCCTTCTCTCTAGTAGTTATCATATAATATGTTCTGGGGAGATAAGACTGTCCTAAATTCTTGCAACATGCCCCCCCCCCCCTTCTCTCTAGTAGTTATCATATAATATGTGCTGGGGAGATAAGACTGTCCTAAATTCTTGCAACATGCCCCTTGTCTTCCCAGTCGGCTGCTTAATAATAAAATCTTGGACAAAAGAACAGCAAATGACAACCTCCTTTATAATCAACTCTTCCGCGTACCATGGGACTATTTTGTTCATATTCTCAGCATGAACTCATTATCAGGCACGTATAGTCAGCATTTCTCTGTGTATACACTGTACTTGAATCTGTCGGGCCCCCCCCCCCCCCCCCAGTTGTTCAAGTGTATGAATATTTATAACACGACTTCCCTTCATGAATATTGTATGGACGTCAGCTCCCGGTATAAAACCGGTCTCATTTACATAACAAGAACGGCTGGATAGGACCAAGTGGGTGTCTTGCATACGCGTAGTAATATGTACTTTGACTTCCGTAGTTTTTATAGGCATCAGTGCCCAGTTCTTGGTGATACTGTTATACAGACATTTTTTTGGTCTCTTTTAATTAAAAAAAAATATTAGCAAACAGAAGGAGGGAGTGAAACATGACATAAATATTTGTGTATTTACTGCTTTGTCTGTGTTTACTGCATGAGTGAGTACAATACGCACATTTGTGGTTTGTGATGTCTGTTTGGCTTGTGCATACGGGTGCAGGAAACGTGAACACATGCGTACGACAATTTTGGATGAAGTATATACATTGATGGCATGTTTATGTACATTCATATCTTAGTGTAAGGAGAGGGGGTAAGATTTCAGGTAGGTAGGTAGGTGTAACTGAAATATGTATCAATGAGGAAAAACTGGAAGAAGTGGAGAGTTTTGAATATCTTGGATCGCTACTAACTAATAATGGAGATGCAATGAGGGAAATTAAAAGGAGGACATCTGTCGCTCTTCAGAAAGTAAAACAACTAAAGAATCTGTGGAGAGGAGCAGACAGAACCACAAAATAAGATTTTTAAGGGCATGCATCTTTCCCATAGCAACATATCCCTGTGAGACCTGGACATTTAACAAAACAGCTGAGAAACACATAAATGCCTTTGAATGTAAATGCTACAGAAGAGTTCTCCAAATATCGTGGACACAAAAAAAGAACAAATATATCTATAGTACAAGAGCTTAATATTGAAGAAGGCTGGTTAGTGAAGAGGATTAAAGAGAGAAAACTTAAATATTTTGGACACATTAAACGTCACGATAATTTAGAGAAGACCGTATTGGAAGGATACTTAATGGGAAAAAGAAAAAGAGGAAGACCAAGACGAAGATGGCTGCAAGACATCGTTGACGATCTGGAAATGGATGCAACAGCAGCAGGCCATCTTGCTCACAACCGAGAGGCCTACAGGAGTGCTGTTTGGGAGGCAAAGTTCCGCAAGGGACATGCAAATGAATGAATGAGGCAGGTGTAAATCTCTGTGCAGGAAGAAAGAGCTACGAGTACAATGTGATGGAAGGTGCGCGGAAAGTCGTGGTAAGGGGGGCATGAGGTCAGCATCGAACTGGCGCCATTAGTTGCTGTACAGCGAGGGATATATCAGCGCTCGTGCTCTTGCCATAGGTAAGGCTGGCGCAGCTAACCACCATTTTGAAGAAAATCTGACAACGACAATTCCCAGTTCCCAGATCCTTGTTCGCCAACAGTTCAACCTATAGATAGTATCAACTTCTCGCCACTCTCATGCCAAATACGAACAAATATCTCAAGCGTGAAACAACTAACAAAATAACTTTATTACGACGAAACGTCAAGACACTCGTCATCAATATACACAATACCAATAACTGTTCAGACCACATTCTACACATAAGGACCACAGTATATATATATATATATATATATATATATATATATATATATCTGAACCTTAAGTGCCCAGGGCACATGGGGCTTCCGCAAGGGTTTTCCACAAATGCCTGTCCTTCGCCTTTTTTTCTGCTCTTGCATATATATATATATATATATATAAAACAGAAGCAGTGGCATAGCAGTGAATATATACTAATTAACCGCAAAGTCTGTCTGTTTGTCTGCCTCTTATAATGTCTGTCTTTCCTTCTGCTCATCAGATCATATATCATACTTGACGAATACTATAAATTCTCAAGAAACGACTGAGAACGGGACATTACAAGCTGAGACACCATCCACACCAGAAGCTGGAAGTTGACCGAACAAACCTGTGCGCGTGCGGTAAGGAGCGGTAGAAGCCTCGTCACATCCTGCAGAGTTGCCAGGCAGAGGATCTGGGCTGACCCCAGCCCCAACAATAAGAAGCTCTTCGGCAGTGCAAACAACATGAGACGAACTGCCGCATTTATGAGGGATTTGTGTTGTTGTCTGAGCGAGCGAAGAAGAAGAAGAAGAAGAAGAAGAATTCAAGTGGTTCTTCAAACTTTTATGGGCTTCCTGTGCTGACCAGATCTCGTCCATAGTGCCCCTAAAATGTTTTTTCACTCAATTGGTTCTGATGCCCCAATTGCCGCTTTCCTGGGGGGTGGGGGTGGGGGGGGGGGGGTAGCGCCCACTTTGAGATCCACCGACCTATCCTATTCAAAGGAAGAATGAAACTAAATATTCACATGAACTTACTACACGGACCCCCCCCCCCCAACCCGGAAACTACACCGGCGGTGTACGGTCAGCATCACGCCTGACCGCCTTTCCTTTTCCCAACTCCAGGAAGAGCGGAACCGACAGTAGTGTACAGAGCCAGAGTTGTCTTGGAGAGCTTGCTGGCACAGATCATCCGTAGTTTCAGAGAAACTGTTTGCGGGACACCTCGGCTGACACCGATGTTTCCTGTATGTATGTGGGCGCGTTTGTGTTTGTTAGTTTGCTTGTTTAAACATCTCCTTTTATCTTCATGATTATCTCTTACGCCATTCATTTTTCTCGTATTGTCATCATCGTCGTGAAGAGTTCAAAGTTCAGACTCCGGCTTCACTGCATTCAGGACAATCCCATTCATGCCGCAGCATCCATCTAAGCAAGAGTATGTTTGCTAATAGTTCGTCATCATCATCATCATCATCATCATCCGCCAGTCCCTTTTGGAGTATAGGCCACGGGTAGTCTTCCCAGTCACCACAGTTCTTGGATTTGTTCTCTGCTTCCCTCTATGTGTTCCGTCGTGATGTTATGTTATTTCAAGCAGCACTTATGATTCTCTCGTATTACGGTTCCCTATTACTGAATTCATGATTATTTCATTTTGCGTTCACGATTCTTTCCTTCTACGTCAGTGATTGTCTTCAACCACGATCATGATTCTGTCCTGTCACGATCATGATTCTTTTCCTACGAATCTCGTGATTATTTCATACCCTGTTACAGACTCCTTGATGCTACGTTCCCGATTGTCTCCTACTGGTTTCCGATAGAGAGGGCGTTGATGTTTATTAAGGGGAGTAAGAACTAGCCGTTCTATCCCACTTCCTCTCAGTGCTCGTGGCGAAGTAGAGTGATACACTGGTGTGGCATGAGGCGTCTGAACCTGGTCTTGAGGTCAGGTGAGAATCTTCATCGCTTAAGCAAGGTCTGTAACCAACTTCGTGTCCACGCTCCGTGACTCTCGTATTACGGTTCTTCATGTTCTCGCCCCGTGACTGTCACTTCGTGTTCTCGCCCCGTGACTACCACTTCCTGTTCTCGCCCCGTGACTGTCACTTCGTGTCTGTCACTTCATTTCCACGCTCCGTGTCTGTCACTTCGTGTCCACTCTCCATGACTGTCTTCTCGTGTCCACGCTCCGTAACTGTCACTTCATGTTCATGCTCCGAGAGTTTCACTTCGTGTCTGTCACTTCATGTCCATGATCCGAGAGTTTCACTTCGTGTGCACTCTCCATGACTGTCACTTCGTGTCCATGTTCCGTGACGTCACTTCGTGTCCACTCTCCGTGACTGTCACTTCGTGTCCACTCTCCATGACTGTCACTTCGTGTCCACTCTCCATGACTGTCACTTCGTGTCCACTCTCCGTGACTGTCACTTCGTGTCCACTCTCCGTGACTGTCACTTCGTGTCCACTCTCCGTGACTGTCACTTCGTGTCC
The DNA here is from genome assembly GCA_009760885.1 of Achatina immaculata. Taxonomy (NCBI): domain Eukaryota; kingdom Metazoa; phylum Mollusca; class Gastropoda; order Stylommatophora; family Achatinidae; genus Lissachatina; species Lissachatina immaculata. The sequence goes on from CM019710.1 coordinate 6,459,544, forward strand.
ACTCTCCGTGACTGTCACTTCGTGTCCACTCTCCATGACTGTCACTTCGTGTCTACGCTCCGTGACTGTCACTTCGTGTCCACTCTCCGTGACTGTCACTTCGTGTCCACTCTCCGTGACTGTCACTTCGTGTCTACGCTCCGTGACTGTCACTTCGTGTCCACTCTCCATGACTGTCACTTCGTGTCTACGCTCCGTGACTGTCACTTCGTGTCCACTCTCCGTGACTGTCACTTCGTGTCCACTCTCCATGACTGTCACTTCGTGTCCACTCTCCATGACTGTCACTTCGTGTCCACTCTCCATGACTGTCACTTCGTGTCCACTCTCCATGACTGTCACTTCATGTCCACTCTCCGTGACTGTCACTTCGTGTCCACGCTCCGTGACTGTCATTTCGTGTTCACGCTCCGTGACTGTCACTTCATGTCCCCGCTCCTTCACTGTCGCTTCGTGTCCACGCTTCTTGACTGTCATTTTGTCCTCATCAGAGAACATGGGTTCCTAGTTCCATTGATATCAGCAACCAACCAGCAGCTGATTAGCCAACCAGTGAACTTCCTACAAGTCGCCTTATTTGCATATTATAAATATCTAGTCACAGAACACATCATCTGGTTATTATCTCCGCCCCGGCCATGCCTTTCTCTGTTACTCACAACCACATGACACATAATTGATTTGCATAGCAAGTTAAGTTCGCTTAGCTTACATATCGTTGGTATTGGGGCGGCTTATGAGGATTATTGTGCCTCTGTCTCTGAGCTTGCGCCTCTCCTTTCATTATGCCTTCCGCTTGCTGTTTTGCATAAACATGAGGTCGACTGGTAATCAGAAATAGAATGTAATCCGGCCGGTGGAAGTCAGAATAGACATTTTGGTTTTTCTCGCTTTTGTGTATGTGTTAGTGAAATATAATTTGGCCGGTGAAAGTGAGGATAAACATTTCGCTGTTTTCTTCTTGTATGCGTGTTGATAAAATGTAATCCGATCGGTGGAAGTGAGGATAGACATTCTGTTTTTCTCTGTGTGTATAAGTGCTTAGTTTATGACAAGGTCGTAGGTTTTCCTTGGAGGCAAATAATGTTGAATGATTTTTTTTAGATTGATCTTGCTGTAGATTGGTTGGATAAATGGACGGAAAGATAGACGTAATGATATTTAGGCGTTCTAGTTAACTGACAGACAAAGATATGGGGGGGGGGGGGGGCTGGTGGGTTGTTAAATAGAATTCGGAGATTTGGAATCAGCACGCCAGTCTTTCGCGTCCGACTCTTTAGTTTTTCTGTATTCCATCTCGAGCTCATTCATAGGTGAGCCCGACTTTGTTCAGAACTGCTCATTCCTCTGTTTGCTTTCTTTTCTTCTGCCGTTTGACGTCCATTTAGTTCGCAGATTTGTGCGTATCTACCTACTCCAACACTACGAAAGGATGGCGACTGCAGTAAAACTGGTTCAGATAATAAAGGTAGATGGAGGTGTAGGATGCAGTCTTGCAAGACGGCAGAGGGAGTGAGTAAGTGAGAAAAAACTCTGCTTTCTGGTCGTGCTTCTTTCTCGCTTACTCACTCCCTCTACAGCCTCGTAAAGCTGCACCATACACCTCTTATCTACCAACACTACGAAGCGCTGCCATTCCTCCGACTAGAACTCCAACTCCACCTTGCTGATAGAAGTCAGGGTCGTTCTTAACGGTGTTGTAGGCAGAGAAGTGCCATGCGCTCCTTGCCCGCACGGAGAAAAGTTACGCTGACATTTGAATCGCTGGGCCCGTGGGCAGCTGTCCGGTGTACCCTTGGGCGGATAAGACGGTGCTGGTAGAATTTGGCGAACAGCGGGTTTGTATGATAGGCTGGCAAGTTGGGTTTGTATGGCAGGCTGGCAAGTTGGGTTTGTATGATAGGGTGGCAGGCAAGTTGGATTTGTATAATAGTCTGGCAGGCATGATGGATTTGTATGATAGGGTGGCAGGCAAGTTGGATTTGTATGTTAGGCTGGCAAGTTGGGTTTGTATGGTAGGCTGGCAAGTTGGGTTTGTATGGTAGGCTGGCAAGTTGGGTTTGTATGATAGGCTGGCAAGTTGGGTTTGTATGGTAGGCTGGCAAGTTGGGTTTGTATGGTAGGCTGGCAAGTTGGGTTTGTATGATAGGCTGGCAAGTTGGGTTTGTATGATAGGCTGGCAAGTTGGGTTTGTATGGTAGGCTGGCAAGTTGGGTTTGTATGGTAGGCTGGCAAGTTGGGTTTGTATGGTAGGCTGGCAAGTTGGGTTTGTATGGTAGGCTGGCAAGTTCTGTTTATTGAAGTAATCGGTGGATAGGAAGAAATGAGATAAACACATGGATAGAAAGTTGGGAGAGCAAAGATATTTGTTTATGTTTATATGTGAAATACCAGTCCAGGTGATAATAGGGCCTGCCTTTCGTTATGCAGACTATACATTATACTATACATTATGTATATAGTGCGCATGTAATGACACTGTTACCACATGGTCGCGGAAACCACCAGCAAGGATCGGCACATCATTATTTGGTTAGCGGGTACTTTTGTTGCAGGCTTAACTCTCTGTGTTTGACGCTATGCTGGGTACTTTTGTTGCAGGCTTAACTCTCTGTGTTTGACGCTATGCTGGGTACTTTTGTTGCAGGCTTAACTCTCTGTGTTTGACGCTATGCTGGGTACTTTTGTTGCAGGCTTAACTCTCTGTGTTTGACGCTATGCTGGGTACTTTTGTTGCAGGCTTAACTCTCTGTGTTTGACGCTATGCTGGGTACTTTTGTTGCAGGCTTAACTCTCTGTGTTTGACGCTATGCTGGGTACTTTTGTTGCAGGCTTAACTCTCTGTGTTTGACGCTATGCTGGGTACTTTTGTTGCAGGCTTAACTCTCTGTGTTTGACGCTGTGCTGGGTACTTTTGTTGCAGGCTTAACTCTCTGTGTTTGACGCTGTGCTGGGTACTTTTGTTGCAGGCTTAACTCTCTGTGTTTGACGCTGTGCTGGGTACTTTTGTTGCAGGCTTAACTCTCTGTGTTTGACGCTGTGCTGGGTACTTTTGTTGCAGGCTTAACTCTCTGTGTTTGACGCTGTGCTGGGTACTTTTGTTGCAGGCTTAACTCTCTGTGTTTGACGCTGTGCTGGGTACTTTTGTTGCAGGCTTAACTCTCTGTGTTTGACGCTATGCTGGGTACTTTTGTTGCAGGCTAAACTCTCTGTGTTTGACGCTATGCTGGGTACTTTTGTTGCAGGCTTAACTCTCTGTGTTTGACGCTGTGCTGGGTACTTTTGTTGCAGGCTTAACTCTTTGTGTTTGACGCTATGCTGGGTACTTTTGTTGCAGGCTTAACTCTCTATGTTTGACGCTGTGCTGGGTACTTTTGTTGCAGGCTTAACTCTCTATGTTTGACGCTGTGCTGGGTACTTTTGTTGCAGGCTTAACTCTCTGTGTTTGACGCTGTGGTGTGGCCATCTTTTGTTTTTTTAAAAATATACTATCATGATCATTGCCTTTCTGTTTTTTATTTCTCAAACGTCGAAAGTTTTTTGTTTAGTTCTTTTTTTTCCCAAGGCTATTCATACATGCTTTAATATTATGCTTGAGAGGCTCACTCGCGACTAGCTGTGCTACTTCCACGCTTACTCGTCATGTCATAAGCACACAGATCCACGTGTATTAGCAGCAGCCACAGTTGGTAAGCTTTGCCGATCTGTTGTATTTATTAAATGATGGTGTTAAATAGTATGAAAGAGCTCCCATTCCCCATGTGTTATTAGTAAAACAGGACTTAAAACATATGGATGCATCAGCGGCAGGCCATCTTGCTCACAACCGAGAGGCCTACAGGAGTGCTGTTCGGGAGGCAAAGTTCCGCAAGGGACATGCAAATGAGTGAATGAATGACTTAAAACATGCAGAGCGTTTCTTGCATTCGAGAATAACATCCAGCGTATGACTTTGCAATGAATCGATTTTATCCAGTAGGTCCCTCGCCGGTAAAGTTTGGCCATCAGACTTCTTGAAAATCTGTAACCTGCTCTGTATCTTTGAACGTATATTTCCATATACAAGTAGAGCTTGGGTTTAGTTTTTGTAAAGAAGCCATTTTTTTTTTTTTTTTGTGAGAGCCTTTTCATGGGATCTTCCGGCGGTTCAGAGTAAGTTGCAGATTTTTCTTCATCTCTGAACCTTCAGGTGTCTTAAGAGATATAGGGCTTCCGTGAGGTTTCCTACTAACGCTTGTCTTTCGCCCCCCCCCCCCCCCCCGTTCTTGCCCGAGTGAGCCCTTTATTTGCTCAGTATCCTTTCTGTTATTCTTCTTCATGTCTCCTTTGATCTACATTTACTCCTGTTCCCCTGTGGTGTCCATTTCAGGGCTATTTTTTGGTAGCGAGTCGTCAGTCATCCGGAGCACATGCCCCAACCATCATCCCTGTGTCAACGGCGTCTCCTGCATTTCTGCCAACAAGATGTTATTTTCTTCTTCCTCTCGTCTGTCTTTTTTTTTTGTTTTTTTCTTTTTTGAAACCATTTCTTAGTCTGTAGGAATGTTCTGGACAGAGCAGGTGACTTACCAGATCCACATCCTGTCGTCTCGATGGCCAACCGTGGTCTCTTTCTAAACTCTTTCATCCATCATTCGTAAGTTGGGTCAGGTGGCTGTTCTAAATTTAGCCAGGGCTCGACTTCCTCGCTGCCCGCTCAGTCCAGAACATTCCTACACAGTCCGTTCGTGTCCCGGTTTGACCATTAGGACGGTGTCCAGTACCCGCCTTATGACCTCCCTTAGAAGGGCAGAAACAAATTCTCCCAGCTTTTCATTGCCCGCGATCAAGGCGATGAGCAGTGTCCCGGCGTTGTTGCACGATGCCCTCAGCTTTAGTAGTTTCATCATTAGGTTGTCCTTGGCTGGGGAGTTTCCCCTCATTCTTTCGGGTGTCCAAGGCATGCTTGTTCTAGCAAAAGTGTGGAGTCTTTTCAGAACTATTCTGTATGCAGTTCTCGCTCTCCGAGGCCCAGCTTTACCACGATTCCGACCATCGGTCCACTGAAATCACAGGACTTCCTGTTGAACATTTTCTCACAGGACTTCCTGTTAACATTTTCTCACAGGACTTCCTGTTAACATTTTCTCACAGGACTTCCTGTTAACATTTTCTCACAGGACTTCCTGTTGAACATTTTCTCACAGGACTTCCTGTTGAACATTTTCTCACAGGACTTCCTGTTAACATTTTCTCACAGGACTTCCTGTTAACATTTTCTCACAGGACTTCCTGTTGAACATTTTCTGAAGTGTATATATTTATTTAAAAAAAAGAAGAAAAAAAAAACAGATTCCTTGTCCTCACTGGCTAGTAAAATAGGACTTGGAATTAACAAGGGGGAAAAAAACAAAAATAATGAAAATTCCCATTAATCACAAAGGAAAAATATACATAGAAAGGACAGCTGTTGAAGAAGTACACCAATTTGCATACCTTGGCAGCTACATAGACCAGGATGGTGACACAAGAAAGGAAGTTAGAATTACATAAGCACCACTGACCTTCAAGAATCTTGAGAACATATGGCATTCAAAAGTTATAAGCACAAAAACCAAGTTAAGATTATTCACTTCGTATGTAATATCCACCCTCATTTGTGCACGCGAAAGCTGGAAAACAACTAAAGAAATAGACAACAAATTAGACTCTTTTGAAAACAAACGCCCAAGGAAAATACTTGGTATAAAATGGAACGAATTCAAGAACAACGCAGAGATGATGCAGATGAGCGAAAAACAACCTGTCCCGTGGGTGATCAGAAAACAGAGGTGGACATATATCGGTCACGTGATGAGAATAAGCGATCAGAGAATCCCAAAACAAACTGTCAAGTGGAACACAACAGGCCCAAGAAAAAGAGGTCGACCATGTGAAACTCTGAAGAGGACATTGTTAAGAGAGGCCAGATTAGTAGGACATAAAATCCGCTGAATATGTTGAAAAGCTCGCCGAAAACACAACAACTTGGCAAAGTACCTTGCGAGCCCTATGTGACGTTTAGTGGCACGAGAAAGATGTGCGATGTAAGAAGATAGAATTATTTAATAATAGCTGATTACCCTGCGTTGCTCGGGAATTTATTAGTTATTAATGGTGTGGAGTGGATTTGAGATCGCCATGTTTCTCCCATGGACAACCTTATGCTTTTGCTCAAGGGGCGGTTCACCCAAGAATTTATTTATTATGGCTCCTGGAGGTGAAATTAAAAATGTTGTATATAATCAAATTTTGAGTTAAATTAATATTATAGTGAATCTGTAAAAGATTTTCCTCTATAAAGTGTAGACTGCCCCTGTGACTTGTTGATCGTGATCGAGAACGCAAGTCTCACTGGAAATTGCAATCTCTTAAAATTAAAAGGGGATCTGTCGGAATGTATGGTATCCGTAGGATAAAAACTGCTTCACCCTCTCCCCGTCCTGTTAAGATAGCCGCTTCATATATATATATATATATATATATATATATATATATATATATATATATATATAACACCACAGGGGAACAGAAGTAAAGGTAGACCAAAAGAGACATGGAGAAGAACAACAGAAAGGATGTTGAGCAATAGAGGGCTCACCTGGGCAAGAGCCGAAAAAAAGACGAAGGACAGGCATTTGTGGAAAACCCTTGCGGAAGCCCCATGTCCCCTGGGCACTTAAGGTTCAGATATATATATATATATATCACAGCTTTCAGCCTTTCCCCATCTTGTGTCAAAGAGTCAAAGATTTCTTATATTGTTGTTTTGTCTCCCTTGAACTGCCCTTCTTTCTTTATTGCTGATGCGGTGGAGGTGATGAGGCACAAACGTCGTGTCGGATGGGGAGTGGGTTATATGGACTGTTTTTGTAGACCTGGAATTGGGCTAAAAAAGCGGGGAAGTGCAGTGCTTCTATAGCAGACTCCGTAGCCATCCTTCTTCCGTTAACCTTGCCAGAGCTGTTACTAGAGGTACCGACGGAGAGGTGGGACAGGGTCTTCGTCGGTTATGATTCGCCACACCGGAAGCTAGCCTTCAGCTGTGGGTCACCGACTGCAACATCAGACTACGTCTTCAGATTTCTTAAGTAATGCCGTCAGTGTTTTCCAACCATTTCAGTCTTGAACAGATTGTTGGTCACTTCAGATCCTGATCCCTGTCGGCATGGCAAAGCCCGCAGTCCTCTCCTGATCATGATAGGAGCCCCAAAGCTTTTGCCTCAGGCTTGTGTCCTCATGGCATGTCTAACGCCTCAGGTCCGCATGGTTTTGGCACTCTTGAAGTCTCGGAATCTGGACTCCCCTGCCACATGGACACTCGCCTTTGTGAGACATTTTGAATCGATGTAGGTGGCTCAGTAGTCTGCAGTGCCCTGCCCTTAGGCGAAAGAGGATGGTTTGCTGATGTCTTTGTAGTTGGTGTGTTGGATCTGGTTCGCTGTTGGTTGAACGGTAAACAAAAAAAAAAAAAAAATGAATGAAAATTTGGAGACTTGTGGTGTTGAAAGATTTAACGTGACTTGGACGTACAGATGAAGGCAAATGGTGACCATTACTCGACAAAAGTTAAGCCGTGTTTTACATGGAAGTATGATGTAAATAATAACATCAGAACATAGAAAAGTAACTAAAATCATAGCGACAGTAGAAATTGTTTGTATATGCCGTGGTAAGATAGTCACCGTTTTCAAACTTGGCAAGAAAGTGTTAAAGGAAGGGACACTACTGCCATTTTTCGTCCCCTTGTTGAACGTTGTTACCGGACGCGGAAGTGTGTACACGTTACCTGTCTAAATTCCCGCTTCGATTGTTTTAAACGCCGCCCCCCTTTTATAAAATAGCTTTTTTGAATGCGGTGAACTTCACAAAAGTTGGACCGGGTTTTTGTGTGGATATATGTTGTAGCTTGTGCCTACTGATGGACTGGCGCTCTCATTAGAAGTTATTAACTGGGTAGTTTTGTGTGTGCTAGCCAGTTTAAGATTGAGAAAAAAGCGACTATTTCCTTGGTTTGTGTGTGCCGTATGCGGGCATTTAGCTGGGATTTAGACACAGATGGCAACAGAACAGATCAGAGAGGTGAGATGTTGTGTTTGACTTGTGTTATTTGTCGTCGCATGTTTTGTGTGATCTTACTTGTCTCTGTTTTCATGTAGAAGTTTGTTTTTTTTTTCTGTGAAGTATTTATGTTTTTCCTTTCTTGGATGAAATATTTTCATTTTTATGTGTTATAACTTTCTTTCTTTCTTTGTAATTAATGGGTAAGACCTCTCTCTCTTTCCTTTCCTCTCTCTGTCATTAATGTGCAAGACTACTAGAGTAACATTGTTACATGTATGTGATTATTTCCTCTATTGAGTGTGTGTGGTGTAATAGAGAAACGTAACAGGTCTATTATTTCAGTGGGTTTTTTTTCTTATTGTGTTACATGTGTTATTTGTTATTTTGATTACGTGTGTTATTTCTTATTTTGATTACGTGTTTTATTTCTTATTTTGATTACGTGTGTTATTTCTTATTTTGATTACATGTGTTATTTCTTATTTTGATTACGTGTGTTATTTCTTATTTTGATTACATGTGTTATTTCTTATTTTGATTACATGTGTTATTTCTTATTTTGATTACATGTGTTATTTCTTATTTTGATTACATGTGTTATTTCTTATTTTGATTACGTGTTTTAATTCTTATTTTGATTACGTGTGTTATTTCTTATTTTGATTACGTGTGTTATTTATTATTTTGATTACGTGTATTATTTCTTATTTTGATTACTTATTTTATTTCTTATTTTGATTACGATTACATGTGTTATTTCTTATTTTGATTACGTCTTTTATTTCTTATTTTGATTACGTGTTTTATTTCTTATTTTGATTACGATTACATGTGTTATTTCTTATTTTGATTACGTGTGTTATATACAGAAGTTGTGTGTGCTAACTGATGTTGGATGCCTGGAATAAAATGATAGTTTTGTGATAAAAGACAGAATATCAGCATGCCTAGTTCTTCACCCTACCCTAGTTCTTCTCTCTCTCTCTCTCTCTCCCTCCCTCCCCTCACACACACACACACATTCACTTACGCATTCTCTCCATCTTCCCGCATGATATTAGTTTGTATTCTTGTTCGTTATTCCCATGTATTCCGATTGGAGACACTTCATCTTCCTCGTTTGATTTTTTGGCCTGAAGATAATGTGATAACCACGTGCTCTAGCCTGTAATATGTTGTTTTTACACGGTGTTTTCTTGTCTCGAAGATTAGATTTCCCCGTGTGCTTGCTTGGAATGTTTGTTTTCCTGTGTGGATTCTTGGATCGAAGACTTAGCTTTCCCGTGTGCTTTCTCCGAGGAAGACCTAGAACTACTTGGAGAAGAGAGAGATCATGACAGTGCTCAGAGACAAGGGGGTGCACATGGAAGGAAGCAGAGAATGATTCCAAGAACTTGGAGGGGGGGGGGGGGAGCGACTGGAGAGCCTTTATCCCTGGCCTGTGCTCTCGAGGGAGTGAAAGGCGATGATGATGGTGTTGATGATGATGATGTTTGTTTTCCAGCGAGGATTCTTGGATCGAAGATTTGATTTTCCGTAATTTATTCTTTGGAATATTTAGGATTATTTTGCGACTGGAATTTCACAATTTCTTATACTCTTGCGCATGACTGTAGCGGGGCATTGTGGTAGTCACGTGTTTTTTGTTAAGCGTTTTGAGACCTTAAGCGTTGTGTCCTTTCTTAGCTAGCGTGTGCAGATTCTGCTGGAGTTCTAAGGGGTTGAGGGGGAGGAGGCGAATACTCTATCTGATCGGGCAGGCAGCGACCCATAGCTGATACATTAACGTCAGGGCTAGCGAATCATGCCCGACCAAGACCTTGTCCAACTTCTCCGTTGGTACCCCCCCCCCCCCCCGAAACAGGCCTAGCCTTACTGACAGGGCATGATTCGCCACAGTGCCCGTGGAGGTGGAGCCTGCGTAAGAAGCAGTACATCCCGGCTGTTTCTTAGTTCAGCTAAGGGAGTGTAAAACAAAACCGCCGTAGCCTGCTGTCAGGTCTGACACAGTGCTGTGCCTCGCCATCTCCACAGCATCTGCAGCAGTGAACACCGGCTCGCTGTTCCATGGAGTTCAGGGCTCAGCTGTCAGCCATTCTCATAGTCTTCCTCTCACATCGGTAAATAATGGAGACTGGCGCGAACTGTTTCCCTCCCTTACTTTGCTGTGGTAAACCTCGTTGCTTGTTAGTGTTAATTTTCTGTTAATTTTCATTATTTCCGTTATATTAAGGAAATTAACAGAAGAGTAAGAATGACAAAAAAACACCTTCAGCGGATTGAGAGAAGACCCGTGCGTAAAAATAAATATCTCAGCAATTACTTGTCGTAAAATGCTATATATACTCAATATTTTTTTTTATAGTATAGCAGCCTGGACTTTGGATAAGAGAACAGAAAAGAAAGCTGAGGCGCTGGAAAACTAAGACCAAAACAGCGGGCATAAAATCCTTTAATGAGGTTGAAAAACTCGCCAAAAAAAAAAAAAACAGGAAGACTTGGCGAACTACCGTGCGAGTCTTATGTGACGTATAACGGCACGGGAAGGATGTCAGATGTAAGAAGAGATGTGAATATATAGACATAGAAGAATAGGACGTACAAGAAAACAAAGAAGTGCTAAACCAACTAGAAGTGTAAAGAAGAATGTAAGATGTAAGAAGAGATATGAATATATAGAAGAATAGGGCGTATCCCGTGAGCGTACAAGAAAACAAAAGAAATGCTAAACCAACTAGAAGTGTAAGGAAGGGTGTAAGGAAGAGAGTGAGGTGAGTGAGGGACTTTTGAGTGTGGTAATTGAGTAACTAAATTCTTCCCATGGTACAAACGTACTGTGTCCCCCAAAACTTAATTTTGAAGAACATCTGACAACGACAATTCCCGGTTCCCAGATCCTTGTTCGCCAACAGTTCAACCTATAGATATTATAAACTTCTCGCCACTCTCATGCCAAATAAGAACAAATATCTCAAGTGTAAAACAACTAATAGAATAACTTTATTATGACAAAACATCAGGACACTCGTCATGAATGCACACAATACCAGTAACGGTTCAAATTACATACGTAAATACCACAGAATATATATAACATAGACAGTAATAGCACAGCAGTGCATCACTGAACTAATCAGTGCACGTCAGTACTTCCTCAATCATATCAACTTTCGTTGTCTAAGAAATGTTAGCAGTGAATTAAATCAGTATTTATACATACATATTTCAGCAATGCTTTGAATATTAACATCACGCACAAGTAAAGCACTATCAAAAGAATGAGGGCCCTCATAACACCTTATTCATAAACTCCAGAACATAGCAAGCTGCCCCCCCCCCCCTAATTCTGATTATGACAGCTGTTAATAAGCATCATGTCAGATATCTCTCTCTCTCTCTCTCTATATATATATATATATATATATATATATATATATACATATATATACACAATATACATATATATGATGAACTATATGCATGGCAACGACATCAGACACATGCAAAAGAATATATATAATTCAGCTATCGTTCTATTTTTCTTACGTAAACAAAACGTGCCATATCATTAGCATAGAACCACAATATTATTGTATGTTAACCCATATCAGCTGTATATAAATACATATTAACACCACGCATCCAGAGGGCATGCTGTCATCCTTACAAATCATCTCTGATAACGAAACTCATACACAACCAGTCTAAACGAGTCCGGGTTGCCCGATGGGGTCATAGCCAACAAACACATATCACATACACTTACAGCATGATCAGTGAAGGCACAGTAACACTGTATATACTGCAATATCAAGAACAACGCACGTGCACGAAAACCTAAACTATGGCTCGCCCACCGAGGCATATCCCCGAACTAACTCGAAAATATCTTTGCAAAACTTGTGTACCAAATAGTGATCGCAGCTAATGTCCGGGCGTAAAACAACAGGGTGTTTACACTCTGTACAGAAGTGAATAGAGAATATTGAAAACCATGGAAACAAGACAAGCGAGATACTTTGAGCATGCCAAGAGGCATAATACTATATTGAAGGCTGTACTTTATGGCAAGATTGAAGGGAGGAGAAATAGAGGACGACGGTGACACAGATGGGTAGACAACATCAAGAGATGGACAACATCAAGAGGTGGACGGGAATCAGCTTGGCCGAGTGCTCTACGAAGACAAGAAACAGAGCAGGGTGGAGATTCATTGCAACCAACCTTCCGTGGGGGAGATGATGATGAGGATGATGATGATGATGATTCTAGCTGAACTGATAAGTGCACATGATTTTTCTCTTGTTTGACCCCGTAGAAATGTGTGGTTCAGTTCTTGGTGAAAAATCAAGTTCATCACATTCTGTTTCTTTACGACGTTTGTGTCAAATCAGATATGGCGCTCCCACCACTGCAGTCATCATCATCATCATCATCATCATCATCATCATCATCATCATCATCATCATCATCATGTGCCGTGGCGGCAGGCGTTTGCAGTCAAGCTTCTCCACAGATCTCGATCTTTGGTAACTTTTCATCAACTCGGTGGTGACTTCATAAAAAAAAATTGTGTCATTGCTTTAGACTGTCCATGATTAAAATTTTTTTTTTTATTTATCTTGGTCTTTTCCTGCTTGTCTTCCCATTTACCTTTCCTGTTGTTATGATGTTTTTTAAAAGCCTCCCCTCCTCATTATATGTCCAGTGAACGATGGCTAGTTTTCTTAAAGATTTAATTAGGTTCTTTTCAACATTCGCTTTCGTTAGACATTCCCCGTCTGTGAACTAAAACCTTGTACATGCACCTGATGGGAATAGCAGACTAGACTTGCCAGGAACTTGTCCAACCACTGACTTGATATTCCTAGTAACTGGTTTAGCCGAAATAGCGAGGTTAGGAGCCCTGCCCTCTCCTCAGGGTGGTGGATCTACCGACTTGCTGAGTTTTTTGTTGTTGTTGTTGTTGTTGTTGGTAGTCTCCGTGCCTCCATGATATCCCACAGTAACGCCGCACAGTGTATGTGCTACAGCCATCTTCACGGCACGGGCTACTGAGAGCAGTCCTGCTGGCAGATTCCAGGAAGGCGGCAGTCTCTACGCGACGTTCCTGGCTTTTGGATATGGGAATCCATGGATTACCTTCAGCGGTACGACCTAGAGGCAGTCCCGCTTCTTCGGGCTGTTCTAGAAATAGGGAGGCGACTGCAGCTCTTGTGTTACTCCAACCCCCTCCCTCCCCGCCATTCAATCTTGTATGATGCTTGTCCTACCAAGTCTGTACTACTACTACTACCTTACTAAGTATACCCCGCCCCTTTCTCTCTCTCTCTCTCTCTTTCTTTTTCTTTCTTTCTTTCTTTCTTTCTTTCTCTCTCTCTCTTTCTCTCTTTCTCTCTCTTTCTCTCCTCTCTCTCTCTCTCTCTCTCTTTCTCTCTCTCAGTACCTATAATAATTCTGTTAATGTATATTAACATATGTTGCAACATTACTGTGTTGCGTGTGTAATAATTACATCGCATATATTTTGTATTTTTTAAATACATTGTTGTGTGTGTGGATTTAGAGACTGAATATCCAGCTTTTTGCCATTTGAAGGTTTTTTACATGCTCGTTATTTACTTATGACTAGTTGTACACGATTGAATGTTTGCTGTGGAGTGAAAGTTGAGAGTTAAGGGGGAGAATGTTGGACCAACTTATCCAGTTCTTAACCCCTTGAAAATAAAGTTTGTTGTATTATTCCTTTGTTCTCTCTCCCTTGCTGTCCTCTTTCTCCCTCTCTCTCTCTTTCTCTTTCTCTCTCTCTCTCTCACACACACATATACTCTCTCACACTCACATACACATATAGACAGACGGAATGACTGTTTAACAAAGTATAGAGAAATGATTATATTAGCGAGGTGTACAAGAAGGGATGAAGTGCTTCTTGGCATACTTTTACGTGAACTCTCTCTCTCTCTGAACCTTAAATGCCCATGGCACATGGGGCTTCCGCAAGGGTTTTCCACAAATCCCTGTCCTTTGCTTTATTTCCCCGCTCTTGCCCAGGTGAGCCCTCTGTTGCTCAACATCCTTTCTGTTGTTCATCTCCATGTCTCTTTTGGTCTACCCTTACTTCTGTTCCCTTGTGGCGTCCATCTTAGTGCTATTTTTAGTAGTGAGTTATCAGTCATTCGGAGCACATGTCCCAACCACCGCCGGCGTCTTTCCTTCAGTTGTCAGTGGCTTCATCTGTTTACGAACTGGCCCAATATTACCTGGCCAGTCGGACAAGAACGCATGCGCATTACAGCAGAAATAAAGAAGCTGGAAATTGATTGGTCAAGTATTCTGAAAACCACCCAACAGTTTTGCCAGGGCAGTGTTGGTGGAAATCTAAACGAAAGAGAGGACCAGTCACAGCACAGCCTGGCGACTAATTGCAGAAGCCACGTTGGAAATCATGCAAGACATCAGGGACATCTTACAGCTGCTGGTGACAGATTGTTAGAAGCGGCGAGAGTTTGATGCGACCATGCAAGGCACCTCAGCTGTGTACTGGGGCGGTGCTTGCTTAGTCGATCACAAACCAGCAGATACGCTTAGCTCTATTAGCAGATGTCCACGTGATACATGGACACGTGTGTGTACATGTACATTTCTACACAGTGCCATAAATAATTGAGATGCTGGAGCACATATTGAATATCTAAGTTACGTCATTGACAAGATATCCAATCTTACATCCTTCCTCTCCCGTTACAGGCTACATAGGGCTCGCATGGTTGTTCGCCAAGTTTTCCTGGGAAATACTGCAGAAGTTTGGGCAGCTGTCGCCGCAGTTGAAAAGCTGACAGACTCCAGTATAAGATCTTTGGCTCAGAACAAACCACAGAAGATTGAGACAGCACAAGTTTAAAAGGCTCAAGGTAGGCACAACCGATCCGATGGATACACATGTGGCACCAACAGAATGACAGCGCAGTACCTGCTACAGGACTGCCCTTCTTTTGAAGAACCGAGACGGCGCTTTTGGTCGTTACCTGTGCCAATCCTTGACAGGCTGTATGGTGATCTTAACAGCCTGAGAGAAACGGCACCATTCTTCGGAGATATCCAAGTTGACGTGTGAAAGTGTTCGAAGAAGAAGAAGAAAAAGACTCCAATATTAATACATATCCTGTAGATTTTTTTTAACGGATGCAAGATCGGTACTGGAAGCTCTTCACTGCAACAAACCAGAACGCCCTTGTCGAAAGCTAACTGTAAGCAACATCACGCTGCAGTGGGTTCCACCCCGCTGTGAAATACCAGGCAACGAGAAAGCCATCATCTGGGCAAAGAGGCCACTGAAATGGAGCAAGCAAACTCACCGGTCACCTGTAACCAGAAGAAAAACATGATTAAAAAAAAAGCCTATAGGAAGCCACAAACACTACCACGTGACTAATATCACGTGCTAAAGAGAAATGAAGCACGTCGTCATTTTCCGCCTCAGAGTTGGACGCAACCGACTCCGAAGTTACGTGTATGCATGGTTTAAGGTTGGCAGTCCTCCTCTTTGTGCAAGTGCCCACGCACCTCAGAACAGTTCAACACCCCTCACCTCCTCGAAAACTCCACCAACTATGAGACACCGTGAAGAAGCTACAAAAAAAAAAAAAAAAAACAAACTGAGATTTATCCAAGAGACTCTTCTTCTTCTTCTTCGTTCGCATTATCCAAGAGACAAAACTGCACATGTATACGGTACATGCGTAAGAAAAAGTGGAAGAAGAATATGTGGATTGGCTGATTAATTAAATGATTGATGTCTTTCAGGTCTCACGTCCAGTCACGTATCACCACCGTGAAGTTACCGGGGTGGAAGGGTACATAACGGGAAAAAAAAAGAGAGGAAGACCAAGGCGAAGATGGCTGCAAGACTTCGTTGATAATCTGCAGATGGATGCATCAGCAGCAGGGCATCTTACAACCGAGAGGCCTACAGGAGAGCTGTTAGGGAGGCAAAGTTCCGCATGGGACTTTCAAATGAGTGAACTGACTGACTGAAGTTACCAGTCGAGCCTCAACTCCTACTCTTCGGCTCAAGCCGAACCTCCAGAGTGACCTGTCTGGATGAAGTGTACATTTCCGTGTGTACATAATCGTTCTTACTTTGAGCTGACACCCGCAGGCGGTCTGCAGCGTTCTGGGCCTTATTAACTTTCATTTCCACAGAAGATAACCATGTAAATAAACCTATCATCCTTACCCCCCCCCCCCCATTCCGGATACAAATATCCCGTAGCCGCCTTTATTTAATGACACCATCTTCCATACATATTCATGCTAATTTTTTTGTATTGATCTTCATTTCATATGAAAGATGTAGTCGGACAGATAACCAGAGAGATTATATATATTTAGAATGCGGCTACATTAAAATTTGGTGTACGCTGAATTAATTTGCATTTTTTTTCGTGGAGGGTAATTAGATTACTTGTACGATGAGGGATGGGGATGATTTCAGTTGGCTTAGGTGATCATTCGCTCCCGTCTCCTCATGTTTTATTATTCAGTCATTTTTTCCCCTTTCTAAGTCAGGATTATCATCGTTTGTGTTTCGGTCTAATCCGGGGATGTTACCATCTCACCCCTCCCTTGATGTATCTGTACATATGTGGGGAGAACAGTGGCGGCATCATCATCATCATCATCATAAAGTAATCAGTGCAGGTTCTCAACGCGAACACATGCTTAATACGTGCAACAAGATGATGATGATGAAAAATGTGACAGTGAATGACAGATATCGAGTAACCTTTCAAACTAAACACAGTGACATGTAGAGAACAGTTCCAAGCGGCTCCCTACAATAACTTCACTCTCCGCCATGAGAACTACTAACTATCGCGTATCCAACTTCCAGACTAACCCAACCTACAAGAACCACACTACATCTCAACAGGCAACGATAGCACCGACCGCATGACTCAGAATTCAGACTGAGACTGACTAGCAAGCCAAGACTCGCTTACATTTTCACTCAATCCACGCGCAAAACCTGTACCACTCTCGTCTGATCATAGTATCTCATGGGGGAAACCGTAAAGAAAAACCCCCAGTTGTGAAACACAACAATTTAAGGGCGTTAACTTTCAACTTTTAAACAGATTTGTCAACCTTGTTTGGGACATACTCTGCTACTGATGCTGTTCCCACAGTGGTGGATATAGGGTTTATATAAGACAGTGTTTCCCAGATTTGTTCGAGCTGCCGCCTCCTTTTCACCCAGACTACATCCTCAACCCCCCCCCCCCCCCTCTCATTCTAACTCCTACAATGACTTATTAAACCAAGATATGCATTACATGCCTAAAAACTTCAGCTAGCAAACCAGTTTATTTAACAGTACGAAGGAGTCCATTTATAACTCACCTACTACATTATTGTCTCAGTGTGATAGATGAGTTTCATGTAGGGACACAAGTTTCTCACAAACAGGTTGAAAAGTGCTAAGAAGGAAGGTACACGTATCACCGCCCGTGTCTAGTGCTTCGTTTTCCCCTCAGTGCCCCCTATTGCCCCCTTTTCTTCCACCACTGACCATTTTTCTTTTCCAGCGCCCACAGGTGGGTGCTATCGCTCACTTTGGGAAACACAGATGTAAGACTTACAGCCCACATTCTGTCCGGTGTGATGGCTATGCTTACGGATCATTGTGGTGATTGTCGCAGAGAATGGATGTTCTTAGAAGAATATTGGGCTTGAGGTTCGCTACATTTCTCCATGTGATACTTTTGCCTTTCTTGTGCCCTGACCATAAGACTTCTGCAAGCATCTAATACCATAATTTTCTGAGTTTACTCGTCGAACGTTAGCTTGCGCTATGTCACAGAGTGGGAGGGAGGGAGAGAGAGAGGGAGAGAGAGTACCTTAGCCCATAGTGCCCATGTTTGCAGAGAAGTGAAAGCTGTGATCAGCTGTATGACATACGGGCATATGAAAGCGTGACATGGAGTTTTCTGTAATAGTAATTATTATAACTGATTATAATCAAATCAGATGCCGTAGTCTTTTTTTTCAGTCATGTAGAACATTCCAAGCCTGCTGTTATTATTCGAGAAATGTTCGCATCTGGTGGGGAACGTAATTAATTCGAGTTAAACTGGTATTTTCATTCATTTCATTCCTTTATCACCGACATATTGTATGGAGATAACACAACAACGGCGAAAACAAACACTGTACTTTCTTTCTACAACCTGACACAATGGGGGGAAAAAAACCTGTGTGTCCGAAGTCTCTAACACCTCGAACAGCGCGCTTTTTATCAGCTGTATCATAGTAAAGTTTTTGGCCAAACACCGTAAGAAATAACATATTATTAGCAGAAATGCAGATGAAACCACTGACAACAGTTATTGAGGAAAGACGCTGGCGATGGTTGGGACATGTGCTCCGAATGACTGACAACTCACTACCAAAAATAGCACTAAGATGGACACCACAGGGGAGCAGAAGTAAGGGTAGACCAAAAGAGACATGGAGAAGAACAAACGAAAGGATGTTGAGCAATAGAGGGCTCACCTGGGCAAGAGCAGAAAAAAAGGCGAAGGACAAGCATTTGTGGAAAACCCTTGCGGAAGCCCCATGTGCCCTGGGCACTTAAGGTTCAGAGAGAGAGAGAGAGAGAGAGAGAGAGAGAGAGAGAGAGAGAGATCATAGTAAAGTAGTAATTTTGTTGGGTGCAAGTTTCAGATAACAGAGAGAGAGAGAGAGAGAGAGAGAGAGAGAGAGAGAGAGATCATAGTAAAGTAGTAATTTTGTTGGGTGCAAGTTTCAGATTTTTGTAAGAAACACTTTGATGTAGCTTTCAGTACCACGTTAAGAAAATATGGCCGACAACGCCGTATCCCTATGTGCCTCTGAGGCATGACAGGATTACCTTTACCTTTTTTTTACCACGTTTTTGAATGAAGAGAAATAACGTTGTGGATAACAGCCATGGTACTTTGTCGTCTTTCTGGATATCATGTACTACCGCGTCAGAAGTGTGTCAGAACCTGTAGGGTCGTCTTTCTCAATCTTCGTGTCTCCGCGGAATCCCTACATTCAATTAGTTATCTCCTTTCGTATCTTTCCTCTTTCTCCCCTCCCATAAATCACCCCCTCCCCCACAATAAAAGATACCAAGTCAGATAAAGTCACCAGTCAGTCATTCATTTGCATGTCCCTTGCGGAACTTTGCCTCCCTAACAGCTCTCCTGTAGGCCTCTCGGGTGTAAGCAAGACGCCCTGCTGCTGATGCATCCATTTGCAGATCATCAACGATGTCTTGCAGCCATTTTCGCCTTGGTCTTCCTCTCTTTCTTTTCCCCCATTATGTACCCTTCCAAGACGGTCTTCTCTAAATTACCATGATATTTAACGTGTACAAAATATTGAAGTCGCTAGTGTAGGCAGAAAAAATAAAATGCATTTCCTTGTAATTTATCCAGTAGAGGCCGTGGCCACAGAAACGAAGAAGAAGAAATGTATAGAAAATGTTAGTGAGGTGTGGCTTGTGGTATATGGCATGTGCTAGATAGGGGTTGTTTTTTTTTTATTGTGTAGAACGAGAAATGACTTTTAAACAAAACCTGGATTCTTACATCCTTCCCGTACCGTTAAACGTCACATAGGGCTCGCATGGTAGTTCGCCAAGTTTTCCTGTTTTCAGCGAGCTTTTAATCATCATCAGTGGGATGTTATGCCCTACTAAACTGGCCTCTCTTAACAATGTCTCTACTAAACTGGTCTCTCTTAACAATGTCCTCTTTAGAGTTTCATGTGGTCGACCTCTTTTTCTTCGGCCAGTTGCGTTGTACTTGATAGCTTGTTGTGGGTTACTCTGGTCCTTCTCATCACGTGACGGGCATGTGTCCATTTCCTTTTTCTGATCACACATGAGACAGGTTGTTGTTCGCTCATCTGTCTTATCTCTGCGTTGTTGTTTCGAGTTTCCATAACAGTTCCCTCCCCCTTCCTCCCCCCCCCCCCCCCCAATATAGAGTCGCCTCTAGATGGGTTTCAGGATAAAGTTGTTTGCAATGGAAACCCCTTTTGTTAAGACCTAAGATATAGAAATAAGTGCCTGACCATGGTGGTCCGTGGCGGAACTTGGGGTGAGAAACCTTGTTGTCTTGACAGACGGGTGCTGCAGACATGGTAGCGTTAGATGCTGTGCTAGAGGGCGGCACAGTCGACACACCAGAGACGGTTGAAACAGCCCCCCGTGGTGTTCTTCGAAACGGTTTCTTTAGTCTGAGCTGAGGGAGTGAAGCTGGGCGTTTTCTACACGGCAGAAGGGTGTGCCAATGAGGTTGCTGTGAGGACCCAGCTGGAAGAATGTAGAAGATACGGCAAAGGACAGAGACTTTTTGTTCTTCTAATATCCCGGAAACTGAGATCTGTTTTTGCTCTTTCCAGCCGATGCTGTTATGAATCCACTCTTATCTCAACGCATCCACTCCATCTCAATGCATCCACTCCTGCTTGACGCATCCACTCCATCTCAGTGCATCCACTCCATCTCGATGCATCCGCACCATCTCAGTGCATCCACTCCATCTCAGTGCATCCACTCCATCTCGATGCATCCGCACCATCTCAATGCGTCCACTCCATCTCAGTGCATCCACTCCATCTGGATGCATCCACTCCATCTCAGTGCATCCACTACATCTCGATGCATTCACTCCATCTCAGTGCATCCACTCCATCTCGATGCATCAACTCCATCTCAATACATCCACTCCATCTCAATGCATCCACTCCATTTCAATACATCCACTCCATCTCAGTGCATCCACTCCATCTCAGTGCATCCACTCCATCTCAATACATCCACTCCATCTCAATGCATCCACTCCATCTCAGTGCATCCACTCCATCTCAGTGCATCAACTCCATCTCAATGCATCCACTCCATCTCAATGCATCCACTCCATCTCAGTTCATCCACTCCTGCTCGATGCATCCATTCCATCTCGATGCACTCACTCCATTTCGATGCACATGTAAATAAAACCATAGGTATCCAGTTAAAAGAAAGACAAATGTTGCAGCTAGACTAGCAGCCACCAGCAAGCAAAGCCACTCTAGTAGTCTCGCACGCATCAAGTTACTTATGCCATGCCCCGTTCATTATTCAGCAGCCGCGATTGTTATCTCCGTCTGGCACATGAATAATGAAATTTTCACAAACCTAAAACCCGCCGATAGATACTGGCTTCACATTAAATTTAATAACTTATGCCTTCTGGCTGCGACTAAGCTTTTATTCATAATGTTTTATTAATGAATCGGCCGACATCGGCTCTCTGACACATTCGTAGCTTTAGCAAATTGTCTCCCCCTTTTTTTAATATCATCCCGGTCTCGTTACGTCCTGTTTGGAAAATATGCGTCTCCCCGTATTGTAATTATACTGCATTGTATTAGATTATGTTGTATTATTAATCTTGATCCAGTGGAATGAGAGCAGTTATAAGATACTGTGTGGAGTAAGATTTGTAGACGTGGTGATGGTTGATAAATTCTCTCCCTTTGTGTGATCTCTGGGAAGCTTGGCCACTGTGTTCTGGAGTCGGTTAGTGGAGGTTTCGTAAAAGTAAAGGAAGATGATTTGTGTTTTATCTTCGTGGAGTCGAGGGCACAGCGATCTCGTGAAGATGCTGGGGGGTGCGAGCCTGGTGTCGACACTAGGGATAGCTTGAAGACTGGAGTGGGCACAGGAAAGATATGTCTTTTGGCAGACATCTGATCTGACAACTGATCTGCTGCTTTGTCACAGGTAGGTCAGGGATTTGGTCAGGTTTGGCTCGCTGGCCCTGACAGCTAATCTGCTGCTCTGCTACAGGTAGGTCAATGGCTTGGTCAGGTTTGGCTCGCTGGCCCTGACAGCTAATCTGCTGCTCTGCTACAGGTAGGTCAATGGCTTGGTCAGGTTTGGCTCGCTGGCCCTGACAGCTAATCTGCTGCTCTGCTACAGGTAGGTCAGAGGCTTGGTCAGGTTTGGCTCGCTGGCCCTGACAGCTAATCTGCTGCTCTGCTACAGGTAGGTCAATGGCTTGGTGTGCCTCGCGGGACCTAGAAGGTAATCTTCTGCTCTATCATTAATCTTCTGCTCCATCACAATGACCTTACTTCAAGAAAGAGTAAATGAAAAAATGAAACAAAAATAAGACAGCATCGGTTCGTCTTCTGCGTTCAGTCAGTTTGATATGCTCAGCTGATTATACAAGAAGGGTTGCCTCCCTGAATCCCACTGTCAGTAGGAGTTCTTCATATGTGCCTTACAGTTTTTAGTTTTTTCATCCATTCTTTACCTGGGGCCCTCATAGATCTCTGAAGAGAGCGCAGGTTTGCAGGATGTGTTCTGTGGTCTGGAGACTGTTTTGGCACATTTTTGGCGGCTACACATTGTGTAGATGGGCTTGGAGTCTCCAGTGTCCTGTTTGCAGGCTTGAAGACTGTGGTTTGTTGTGTTCTGTTTAGGTTTAGAATAGGGGTGTTTGGAATATCTGCAGTCTGTTCCGTGTTTCCATCATGCAGGTGTTGTACTTTCCTTTCATCAACTTTTCTGCTTCTTATAATGGACTCTGTTGTGGTGGAAATGTTCTTTTTTTGTGTGTGCTTGTTTTAGCGAGTTTGTCAGCTGCTTCATTTTCTCCAACATCCCAGTATGCAGGGATCCAGTGTATATGCAGGAAACTCTCTACTGTAGAGAGCGTAACAACAACACAACTCCTTCAGATCATCAGAGGAAGTACCCCCCCCCCCCCCAGACAAGTGTTTCGGCCCTATTAAACTCCTGACACTCTAAGTGGGGTGGGCCCCTCTGGGTCATGACTCCCAGAGGTCTTGTGAGTTGTTGCTTTTTTTTTTCCCGGTCCCGGGATTGAACCCATGATCTTCCAGTTGACACTGCACTTTTGAAGTGCGTCTTTAGCGATTTAGCTACGGAGGACTGGTATTGGTTGTGACAAATGAAATTACCTATGTTCCCAATGCTTGTTTCGCATACTCCACAGCCAGCATGAGGCCTTTTATGGTGTTTCTGAAAGGCTTTTCAAAGCCCTTGCTCTTGCTTGTCCCTTTATGCCCAGTTGCTTACATAGGTCATATGCTGATGTTGCTACAAATCCTCTTGCTCCCACCTCTACAGCTATCACTTTTGCCCTGATTCCTGCCCCCTGCCTCAGTTGCTTGACCAGATCATTGTACTTCTCCAATTTGAATAAATGCTGTTCCTCTATTCTAGTTTCGTACGGGACCGTAAGCTCGATCATTATTAATTCCTTTTTTTCTGTGGATTACACTACAATGTCCGGTCGCATTCCTGTGTTTTTGATGGCAGTCGGGTATTCTCTTCTTCCTGTTTGTTAGTAGAGGACGGCTGGTTCATTTTCTCCAACATCCCAGTATGCAGGAATCTACTTTGTTGGTAGAGGACAGCTGGTTCATTTTCTCCAACATCCCAGTATGCAAGAATCTACTGTAATGTTAACTTTGTTGGTAGAGGACAGCTGGTTCATTTTCTCCAACATCCCAGTATGCAAGAATCTACTGTAATGTTAACTTTGTTGGTAGAGGACAGCTGGTTCATTTTCTCCAACATCCCAGTATGCAGGTATCTACTGTAATGTTAACTTTGTTGGTAGAGGACAGCTGGTTCATTTTCTCCAACATCCCAGTATGCAAGAATCTACTGTAATGTTAACTTTGTTGGTGGAGGACAGCTGGTTCATTTTCTCCAACATCCCAGTATGCAAGAATCTACTGTAATGTTAACTTTGTTGGTAGAGGACAGCTGGTTCATTTTCTCCAACATCCCAGTATGCAAAAATCTACTGTAATGTTAACTTTGTTGGTAGAGGACAGCTGGTTCATTTTCTCCAACATCCCAGTATGCAGGAATCTACTGTAATGTTAACTTTGTTGGTGGAGGACAGCTGGTTCAGTCATTTTCTTAGTCAGTTTATCTCTTGGTTTGTTGTGGATGGTCTGGAGAACCGATCTGCAGTCATACAGGAAGACTGTCAGTGTTCTTGAGTCGTTGTTTCTCCAGTGTCTTTGTGGCTTGTATTGCTTCTGGTGTGGTTTGTTGATGTTATTTCAGTGTCTTTGTAGTTTCTAGTATGGCTTGTAGTTCTGCTCTGTGGTTTGTTGATGTTTGTCCATGGTCTGTGTGGTTTCTAGTATGGCTTGTAGTTCTGCTCTGTGGTTTGTTGATGTTTGTCCATGGTCTGTGTGGTTTCTAGTATGGCTTGTAGTTCTGTTCTGTGGTTTGTTGATGTTTGTCCATGGTCTGTGTGGTTTCTATTATATCTTGTAGCTGTGCTTTGTGGTTTGTTGATGTTTGTCCATGGTCTGTGTGGTTTCTAGTATAGCTTGTAGCTGTGCTTTGTGGTTTGTTGATGTTTCTTCAGTAACAACTGATTTTTATATTCTTCTGGTATTAGTAATCCCTCTTCTTCTTTTCCGTCTCCAACTACTGAGGATCTGTCAGTAAAGACACGAGACAGCAACGGTTCGACAAGTCTTCTTCAGAAAATGGCGAGGAATATTGTTGACGTCTGGCCAGCAGATGGCTGTGCCCGTATTCCTACTTTGTGGAACATTTGATCGTAGTGAAGGGCATCAAGGGCTTGAGAGATGAATCACATCTTCCCAAGACCCCGAGATATAACATAGGAACACGCTGTGGTGAATGGGGGTATGGCTTCCCGAGGGCAGAGCCTGAGAAGAAGTTCGGTACCTGGGCCCACTCTGGGACTATACGCAGGCATCCGTACCCCCCCCCCCCCCACCCCCATACCCCAATTTGGTTCAGCAGGATCTGAAATTTGCATGCAAAGACTTGAGTGTGGATTTTTGTTGTGTTTTATGTAAACAAAGCTTGCATAGTTTTGGATAAAAATCACATTTTAATATCCTCATCAGTGATTGTGAGAAAGTCTTGCCTGAAATAGTGATACTGAACGTATGCTAAGACCATATTAGCGAAAGACGCATGCGCAGCACAGTTACAAGTCTTGTCTCTTTGTCTCTGGCTTTCAGGTGGGAAAAGCAAAGCGAGAGATGGCATGTTAGGACAGATTTCTTTTCTCAAAGTTTACATCTGACGCTCTTGTTTCTGCCTCGTTTGTGTGGAGAATATTACAGACGTTTTTATTTGTTTAGTCCAGGTTTTGCGGGGTTTTTTTTAACATTGCGCTGACCGAAATAGACCGAAAAGTAAAAAAAAAATCCAAAAAAAAAATCACGTTGTCTTTCAGTTCTTCTTTCTTCTACCCCCCCCCCCCCCCACAGTTGGTGGATCTCAGTCCCCCTGGCTCGGGTTATTTGTGTTCTTTTGCATGCACCCAAAACTTCCGTCCTCTGAGCATCTCTTTCTTTCCCACACACATCGATATCAAAGTTAACACGGTCATTGTTAGCTTTCTGGACGTAACTGGTAAGATATGTCGGGCCGCAATCTTTTTTGTGTACAGTACAACGGCCCGACAAAAGTCCACAGGACTCATACGACTCCCCTCCGAATCCATTATTATTATTTTTTTTTAAACAGTATCCTTATTCATTGAATCTGTGCTCAGATCTCAGTACCTTCTGTTGTATTTGTTCTTTCAGCCTAGCAGAATATTGATGGGAGACAAGTCTCGCTATAAGGATTCTTCTTTTCCAGAGTTCCCCGCCAGGGTTAACTCCCCTGCGGCTACCCCCGAGACACCCTTAAGCAGTGAGTTTGACAGCCCAAGGCAGTGCTGTATTGCTGTCATAACAACAGCGAAGAATCTGGTCGTACTGAATCCCGTCCCACAGCATCGCCGCCCGAATTTATCTTTTCCTTAAATCTCTTTCGTTTCGTTTCGTTCTCCCCCCTACCTTTTGGTGTCCGCTCTCCCGTCTTCCTTAAAACAAACCTACGTCACCTTAGCTCAGAGGTTCCCAAGCTGTGGTCTGCGGCGTGCTATCAGGTGGCCAACGGATGTGTTACACTGTTGGTATTAAGCGCCAGCTGTTGTGTAAAAACAGTTAAGGGTGTATTGGCTGTATGATGTTATGTGCAGGATAGGGCCCGTGAGTTCTTGTAGATGGAGACAGTTGGGATGTAAAAAGCTTGGGAAACACTGTCTTGGCTATACGTCATGCAGATTCGCTAACAGCGACTCTCACCCTAACTGTTCTTGCCACCCCACCACTCCCCATCATCCAGCACACACAATTATCCCACAATGAGCACATTGCGACCAAACCCCCGCGCCATTGACTATGGAAATAGTCCCGGCTCATCAATATTCATATCACGTGTCTCGCCCCATTAGTATTCACGTGTATTCTGTACAGCTTGGCCCAGTGATTCGATTGGTGGGCTGCTGTTGAATAAAGGTTTGATGACAAACACTGTATGTCTGCCTGCCTGTCCTTGTTTGCCTCACGTCCACCGTCTTCTCTCCCCGACCCCCATGTCTCTTTCACTGCACGTGTCTCATGCATATTAGCGCTGTTTGTTTTGTGCACATTAATATTCCGGTCAGCGAGTTGAAAGTTAATATCGTTTGTTGTGTTTATCTTTTTTTTCCTGTTGCCTTTCTTCAGCATACTTATATTATCATCGTCGTCGTCGTCATCATCATCATCATCGTCGTCATCATCCTCCTCATCATAATCACCACAGTTATCAGCATCACCTCGTCGTCGTCGTCATCATCATTATCATCATCGTCGTCATCATCCTCATCTCATCATAATCACCATAGTTATTAGCATAACCACATCGTCGTCATCATCATTATCATCATTGTCGTCGTTGTCATCATCATTATCATCATCATAATGGCCATAGAACTCAGCAGCCAGTTCCAGTGTATGATTTGAAGAAGTGATAGTATTAATGATGATAATAATAATAAAAGTCAAAATTATCACCATAATTCAGCCCAGTGGCTGTGGTTTCCTCCTTGTATCAAATGATACAGTATGAAGGATGTATCATCACTGCATCATAAAACCATCACTACCATCTTCTTCTTGTCCCAGTCTTCCTGAAATTACACCTCATATTCTTTGCAGTCAATGCCAAGGGATGTTTAAACACTTACTGATAAGCATGTGGATAACAAAGACTTTCTTGAAGGCCTAACATGTGGATAACACAGGCTTTCTTGAAGGCCTAGCATGGAACCATGAAGGAAGCTTACTGGCATATTGTATCACCATAGGGATGATCTGTATTCTTATCAGTCAGGTTGAAAGAGCATCAGGAAGAGAGAAAGAGTCTTGGCCAGCTGTGGTTTGCCAGCCCCCAACAACAGTAGTATGAAGTCTGCAGTTATGGTGACCATGGTTAGTGCACTGTAATCTCAT
This sequence comes from Achatina immaculata, assembly GCA_009760885.1. Taxonomy (NCBI): domain Eukaryota; kingdom Metazoa; phylum Mollusca; class Gastropoda; order Stylommatophora; family Achatinidae; genus Lissachatina; species Lissachatina immaculata. The sequence continues at coordinate 6,487,009 of CM019710.1, forward strand.
GGTTCGATGGTTGCTTGATTCTGCAGTTTGATTCTCAATCATTCACATGTGACTGTTCTATCTCATATTTTCTTTTCTAAAGTCTAACACTTTCCCCCCTAGTCTATCTCATATTTTCTTTTCTAAAGTCTAACACTTTCCCCCCTAGTCTATCTCATATTTTCTTTTCTAAAGTCTAACACTTTCCCCCCTAGTCTATCTCATATTTTCTTTTCTAAAGTCTAACACTTTCCCCCCTAGTCTATCTCATATTTTCTTTTCTAAAGTCTAACACTTTCCCCCCTAGTCTATCTCATATTTTCTTTTCTAAAGTCTAACACTTTCCCCCCTAGTCTATCTCATATTTTCTTTTCTAAAGTCTGACACTTTCCCCCCTAGTCTATCTCATATTTTCTTTTCTAAAGTCTAACACTTTCTCCCCTAGTCTATCTCATATTTTCTTTTCTAAAGTCTAACACTTTCCCCCCTAGTCTATCTCATATTTTCTTTTCTAAAGTCTAACACTTTCTCCCCTAGTCTATCTCATATTTTCTTTTCTAAAGTCTAACACTTCCCCCCCTAGTCTATCTCATATTTTCTTTTCTAAAGTCTAACACTTTCCCCCCTAGTCTATCTCATATTTTCTTTTCTAAAGTCTAACACTTTCCCCCCTAGTCTATCTCATATTTTCTTTTCTAAAGTCTGACACTTTCCCACTAGTCTATCTCATATTTTCTTTTCTAAAGTCTAACACTTTCCCCCCTAGTCTATCTCATATTTTCTTTTCTAAAGTCTAACACTTTCCCCCCTAGTCTATCTCATATTTTCTTTTCTAAAGTCTAACACTTTCCCCCCTAGTCTATCTCATATTTTCTTTTCTAAAGTCTAACACTTTCCCCACTAGTCTATCTCATATTTTCTTTTCTAAAGTCTGACACTTTCCCACTAGTCTATCTCATATTTTCTTTTCTAAAGTCTAACACTTTCCCACTAGTCTATCTCATATTTTCTTTTCTAAAGTCTGACACTTTCCCACTAGTCTATCTCATATTTTCTTTTCTAAAGTCTGACACTTTCCCACTAGTCTATCTCATATTTTCTTTTCTAAAGTCTAACACTTTCCCACTAGTCTATCTCATATTTTCTTTTCTAAAGTCTGACACTTTCCCACTAGTCTATCTCATATTTTCTTTTCTAAAGTCTAACACTTTCCCACTAGTCTATCTCATATTTTCTTTTCTAAAGTCTGACACTTTCCCCAGTCATTTGCAGGTTATTGTTATTTGGAATGTGTTTTCCACATTGTTCACAGATTTTTATAATTCTTTACATAATGTCCCTTAAAGTTTCTAACTTCTTGCACATTGTTACAAGATATTTATATGATTTTTCCAAATCCCCATACAAATATTTTTCCATAACCCTCCCCCCCCCCACCCCCACCCCAAAAAAGAAAACATTTTCCCATAAATCCCTATAAAAACATTTTTCTGTAAATCCCCATAAAAACATTTTTCCATAAATCCCTATAAAATGCATTTTTCCACAAATCCCCATAAAACACATTTTCCCATAAATCCTCATTAAAAACATTTTTCCATTAATCTCCACAAAAGTGTTTTCCCATAAAACTTATTGGTAAAAAAAAAAAAATGAATGATTTATTTTAGTTAGATGAAAGAACAAATGGACTTTATTTTCTGAGAATGAAAAAACTGAAGGTAAAGGTAACCTTCTATCATGCTGTTGATGCATATTACCTGTCCTGTCCCATGTCACTGAGTATATAAAGGACACAGTGTTCATTCATTCATTCATTCATTTGCATGTCCCTTGCAGAACTTTTCCTCCCTAACAGCACTCTTGTAGGCCTCTCAGTTGTGAGCAAGATGGCCTGCTGCTGATGCATCCATTTGCAGATCATCAATGATTTCTTGCAGCCATCTTCGCCTTGGTCTTCCCCTTTTTCTTTTTCCCATTATGTACCCTTCCAAGATGGTCTTCTCTAGATTATCATGATGTTTAATGTGTCCAGAATATTTAAGTTTTCTCTGTTTAATCCTCTTTACTAGCCACCCTTCATCAATATTAAATTCTTGTAGTATGGATATATTTGTTCTTTTTTGTGTCCACGATATTTGGAGAACTCCTCTGTAGCATTTACATTCAAAGGCATTTATGTGTTTCTCAGCTGTTTTGTTAAGTATCCAGGTCTCACAGGCATATGTTGTGATGGGAAAGATGCATGCCCTTAAAAATCTTATTTTTGTAGTTCTGTCTGTTCCTCTCCACAGATTCTTTAGTTGTTTTACTTTCTGAAGAGCGATAGATGTCCTCCTTTTAATTTCCCTCATTGTATCTCCATTATTAGTTAGCAGTGATCCAAGATATTCAAAACTTTCCACTTCTTCCAGTTTTTCCTCATTGATACATAAATCAGCTGCCTTGTTTGTTTTGTCAGTTGTCATCAATTTAGTTTTCTTCACATTATTAAGATAGAGGTTTTGCTCTTCACTGTTCTTACGGACTGACATAATTAGTTTTTCCATTCCTTTTTGTGGATACTGTGTTAGTATCATTTATTTCACTTTTTTGGCACACTAAAGGGTGATGTCTGAATTATGCATGGCTACCATCCCATTCTCAGCTCTGGAGGGTCCGGGGTTGTTCAGGATCAAGACACAAGCCTTTGTCATGAGAGGCAAATGCACTAGACTCCTAGCTACTCAGCTGCCTGTGCTGTGATAAAGCTGTAAGAAATGTACACCAGCAACCTTTTTGTTTCACTGATTCACTCACCAATCTTGTTTCTTGTTTTTCTTTTATTACAGTCTGTGGATAGCCATACAGGTGCTAACCATGTTATCCAGCAGTTGCCTTCACTGCTACATCAGCAGATCCCCATAGGCATGGCTTCAGGTGGAGGGGCTGGGCTTATTGTTCAGAATCAGTTTGGACAGCAGGCAGTGGTGAGTACACTCAAGGATCTGGTGAGTACACTCAAGGATCTGGTGAGTACACTCAAAGATCTGGTGAGTACACTCAAGGATCTGGTGAGTACACTCAAGGATCTGGAAGACTGATGTAGCATCTCTCAGTATTTGCAAAATAAAAGCCGGAAATGCTATGCTGCAGTAAAACTTTTTTAAAAAAAAAATATATATATACAGCCGGTGGAAGAACTATTATCCCTGCCTGTGGTTTTACAACAGTCAGTTATTGGTTGTTCCCATGTCAGAGTTGGGCTAACAACCTTATCCTGAGACCTACCTGGAGGCCACTCTAGATGGGGGAAAAAGGAACTGTTATGGAACCTCGTAACAAAATCAGTCGAGCATCAGGGATACCGATGAACGCAGACAGCGATCGAAAGAATACATTCATCGGCCCCAAATATGTGACTAAGATTGGATCCTGGAATGTAAGAACAATGACAGCACCATCAAAAACTGCTCAGGTAATCCAGTTAGACTCTTTTGAAAACAAATGCCTAAGGAAAATACTTGGTATAAAGTGGAACGACCTCAAGAACAACGTGGAGTGGAGATAAGATAGATGAGCAAACAATAACCTGTCTCATGGGTGATCAGAAAAAGAAGATGGACATATGTCAGTCACATGATGCGAAGAAACAATTGGAGAATCCCAAAACAAGCTATCAAGTGGAACCTAACAGGCCGAAGAAAAACGTGAAACTTTAAAGAGGACATTGTTAAGAGAGGCCAGTTTAGTAGATGTAACATCCCATGATGAGGTTGAAAAGCTTGCCGAAAATAGGAAAAATTGGCAGACTACCATGTGAGCCCAATGTGGCATTTAATGGCACGGGAAAGATGTAAGATGTCTGAGTAAAGAAACTATAGTAAACAATACAGTAAGTGGACATTTGCTTCAGTATTTAACAGTAAACAGCCTTATTGCCATAAGATTCCTATTGCAGGTAATGTGGCTCTTATAGCAGATAGAGCTTTTCTAATGATATCAGCTTTTATAAATGATGGTAGCTTTTACAGCTGATAAAGCTTTATAATGATGGTGATTTTTACAGTCAGTGAATCTTTTGTAATGATGGTAGCTTTTATAATGATAGCTTTCATAATCGATGAAGTTTTTATAATGATAGTAGCTTTCATAAGTGATGAAATTTTATAATTTTTACAACCAGCAAAGCTTTTATAATGATAGTAGCTTTCATAACTGATGAAATTTTATAATTTGCACAATCAGCAAAGCTTTTATAATGATAGTAGCTTTTACAACTGATGAAGCTTGTGTAACTTATGAAACTTTTGTAGCTGATGGCATCTTTTATGATGATGGTAGCTTTTAATAGCTGATAAAACTTTTTATAATGTTGGTCAGTCAGTCATTTGCATGTCCCTTGCAGAACTCTGCCTCCCTAACAGGTCTGCTTTAGGACTCTCGGTTGTAAGCAAGATTCCCTACTGCTGATGCATCCATTTGCAGATTACCAGTGATGTCTTGCAGCCATCTTTGCCTTGGTCTTCCTCTCTTTCTTTTTCCCCCATTATGTACACTTCCAAGACAGTCCTCTCTAAGTTCTCATGAATGTTGCCGGCTTTTATAAATTATGAAGGTTCTGTATGTGGCATGGGTTTTACAACAGTGTTGTTGTTGCTGTAGCTGATCAGCTTGTTTCTCTTTCAGATCCCTGTCCCTTCAGCTTTGCCCAGCTCAGGCTTGGCTCTGTCGGCCCAGGAACTGCAGCAGCTGCTTCTTCAGTCTCAGCAGCTGAAGGGGGCAGTCACAACTTCCAGCGCACAGCAGACGCAAATTGCACAGATTCTGAATCTGGGCAGTGATTTGAAAGAGATGAGGCCATTATTGTTAACAAACAGTTCTGTAAGTTTTGGTTTTGTTTCATCAGAGAGAAGATAGCCAGAGAATTTATTCTTCAAGGATTAAGAACACACACACACATGCACACACACTGTCATGCCCCAGCTTATGGCCACATTTGGAGGTGGTCATAAGTTGTAGGTTAACCTTTATAGAGGAAGGTCAGACACTAAGTAAAGTCAATAACAGTTTATGTTAACTGTTATAGAGAAAGGTCAGACACTAAATAAAGTCAATAACAGTCTGTGTTAACTGTTATAGAGGAAGGTCAGACACTAAATAAAGTCAATAATAGTCTGTGTTAACTGTTATAGAGGAAGGTCAGACACTAAATAAAGTCAATAATAGTCTGTGTTAACTGTTATAGAGGAAGGTCAGACACTAAATAAAGTCAATAACAGTCTGTGTTAACTGTTATAGAGGAAGGTCAGACACTAAGTACAGTTCACTATTTTAATACATTACACGATGTTTACCAACACTTTAAAATGTTAACAGATGCAAACTAGCACAGTAACAGTGTGAAAATTAATCACATAAAAAAAAATGATTCACAATACGTTAATTAAAGAGTCACTCTGACAAACAGAGATTCTCTATCATATAATCTCCCTTCCCCGCGGAGCAGCCTGATTGGCTGAGTGGTTAGGTGCTCAGGTGCTCAGTCTACTAATCCAGTGGTAATGGGTTCAAGTCCCAGCAGAGGGAATTTTTTTCTAGTACCACCACACCAAAAAAAAAAAAAAAAGGCCCTTGGGTTCATCCAGCCTAAAAAATTGGGTGCCAGAAGTTTAGGGAAGTGATACAGCCAGGAGTGATACAGACCACATCACACTTTCATGTGCCGAAGGTCTTGGAAATACAGGTCTGACTCTGTATCCCCAGCATGCCTTAATGGCATGGAAACCAGGATTTTCTGCTTACCTTGTATGCACTTTATAAGGACAAGAAGGTTTTCTTGTACATATTTTTTACTATTTAACTTCAATTTTTCTATAAATATTTAGTAATAATATGTTACTGATAAATTACAAGTTTTCTGTGTTTCATTTGGAGATAAGCATTTCTCTCATGATGTTGAGTAACCATGTTATTTTTTAAAGGTGCCTGCTGCAACATCAGCAGCTTCATCAGTCAGATCCAGCAGTTCAGCAACATCACCATTTGCAGCCGTCACCACTGCCACCAGCAGCTCCTCTTCCACTGCCACACATCTACAGACTTTGCAGACCTCACCGGTCTCGCAGGCTCTCGGGCAGGTTCTGCAAGGAGCTCAGACAGTGTCCATGATACAAGGAGGCCAGGTCCAGCAGTTTCTGCTAGTCACGCCCTCACAGCTGGGACAGCTGGCAGGACCCCAGCTGGCCACACAGCCACAGCTTTTGGTGCCAACACAGGTAGGTCTTGTTGGGAAAATGGCAGCTTGATCTTAGTATCATATTCTTAGTGTGGCCAGCATTGTCTAGATGTCTGTTTGTTCATAGATTGTCTGTTGACAGATCCTGGCTGTCATGTATGTCTGTTCTGTGTAAGTTCATATTGTTGGTGTTAAATCAGATTTGGCTACCTGTTCTTTTTTTACTCTTGGCTTCCTTTGCTTTCTTTTGTCTCATGAGTTTGTGTGTGATTTTCAGGTTCTCCAGCTTCTGTAAGCAATAGGAGGACCCATGCAGTCAACCTTGCCTGAGGAGAGAGAGGCACAGGATGTTGATGATGATGAATTTCTGTATCTTCTTCTTTGAACAACATTATTAATTCTTTATTAATACTTCTTTAGTTACACATTATTTCTCCAGCAGCATTTGAATATTTGTTTGTACTTTCAGCTGTTACAGAGAAAGCATTGATAAAGTTGCTGTTGTTACAAGAATGTTACATAAAATCTGTTCATTGTGAAGAGATCTGGACAATAAATGATCACAAACTGCATGTTGAGATATGTAGTGCTGGAGAAAGATGTAAGATATGCTCTGGTAAAAGGTAAAAATCCCCAGTTCCGTGCCATTAAGGCCTATTGGGTATATGATGTTAGGCCCGTATTTCCAAGACCATCAGCATATGAAAGTGTGATGTAGTCAGTGTCACACCTGGCTGTATTTACCTTCTCAGATTTCTCTGGTATGCATTTTTAGAGGCTGGGTGAACCTTGGGGCCTTATTTGTTGTGTTGGTACCACTGCCAGGACTCTGGCCAATCAAAAAAATGAAGAAGTTAGCAGAAGATGCAGAACAACAAACATTTGTTGGAACAGTGAGAGCCAGAAAACAAAAAAATTCTTTGGATAGTTTAAGAAAATTTGAAAATTACTGGAAAACTCAAAGTGAAAAAAGAATGAAAAGGAAGCAGATAAAAATATCCTTATGATACAGCCTAAAATAGATAAGCAATCAACATGTTTGGAAATTCAAAGGACTACACAGAATGGTGATACATGTTTGCCAGTGTTTATCGGAGGGGCGCATAACTGATGAATGAAACCTGTCAGGCCTTAGTTGTATGCCCCACAGTCCCTGTAGTAAAAATACTGTTCAGAACACTCTGCTTGATGGTGGTCGTCCGAGGTACTGCCTGACTTCTGTAGTAGCCCCATGATGTGGTTAGTAGTGGTCAGTGTGATGGAGTCACAGTGTTTGTTTTGTAAAATTGAGAAGATGTTGCTGTGAAAAGAATGGGTTGCTCTGTTAGGCGCTCAGGTGTGGTGAGTCTGATGTGGATTTGCTGTAACCGGACAGACTTGCCGGACAGGCTAAAATAAATGGCAGGCTGAGAATAGAGAAGAGTGACATTGCTGGAGCTGTGTTGGACAGACAGTGAGAAAATAAAGAGCGGGAATGGAAGGACAATGTAGTTATAAGGAGACTGTTGGAGGTAGGACAAATTAAAGGTGCTAGCAGGAAATCTGAACCGTGTGGCAAAAAATTGCATCATAAACACTTGGTGGAAACTTAGCAGATAAACTCTTGGATGGATGCTGCGTCGTGCGGTTGAGTATATGTGGGGCTGTCCTGATGCTGGGGTCTTGAATTTTGAGCCTTGAACTTTGTCATTGTGGGCAGGTGACTGGGTGGGCATCACCTCAGTTCCTTGTGTCCTGGGTCAGTGGCTTCCAGCCTGCTTCATGTCACTGATCCCTGAGACTAGTAACAAGTTGTTGCTGTCCCCATACACTACTCAGCCGCTTGGTCTTGCCTTAGCTTGTCTTCTTCCTCATGTAGCTCTCAGTTTTGAGGGGACAAATAGGTGTTTTGATAGAACTCGGTGCTGTGCTTCTAATTCTAAGTGCATAGTGTAGGCGGTCATTTCGCTCCACAGTTCCCTGTCTTTTGCAGTGACTTTTTTCCTAGCTGCATTGACAGCCCATCCAGTAACTTCTCTCTCCGTCCTCCTCTGTCTCTTCTTCCTTCAGTTTTTCCAACTGCGTGCTTCATATAATGGGACATTTAATGTTTCTGTAATTTCCTCCCTCCATCTCCTTTGGGTGGCCTTTCTCCTCTGCTACCTACAAATGTTAGTGTGAATGTTGTCCGTGGTGTACTTCCAGGCAGTAGCCTTGTGATGTGGCCATACCATGTGACTTGCTGTTTCTGGATGTAGTTTACTACTGGTGTGACCCCAGCCTTTGTCCCGATGGTGTCATTTCTTATGTGGTCTCTTCTTGTCACATTTAGTATTCTCCTTAAACATTTCATTTCTGTCATGATGATTTTTCTTTTGTTTTTGACTGTTAAGTGTCCATATCTGGCAGTGATAGCACAGAGTTGGGAGGAAAATTGTGTTGTACAGTGCTCTTTTTGTTTCATTTGTGATGTATTTGTCTTTCATTTAAAGTATCATTTGTCCAGTGACTTGATTCACTTTATTGCATTTGTTCTCTATCTCAGTGTCAGTTTTCCTCGAGGACGGACGATCTTATGCTACCTAGGTATTTGAAATGTTTCACTTGTTTCAAGGACTGGTTGTCATGGAAAATCTCTGGTGGGATTTCTTTTTCATTATCGTCATGACTTCCATTTTTTTTTTTCATTGGTGATCTTCATGTGACTTTTATATGTAGCCACTTGGTATTAATTTAGAAACTTCTTTCTATTATATGTACCCACTTGGTATTAATTTAGAAACTTCTTTCTATTATATGTAGCCACTTGGTATTAATTTAGAACTTCTATTATATGTTGCCACTTGGTATTAATTTAGAACTTCTATTATATGTTGCCACTTGGTATTAAATGAGAAGCTTCTTTCTACTTATTCTACATAATCTAGACTTAGCACACAGACTTAAAGGTCAGGAACTGATGAACTGGATCTGTGATTCATGGATACATGGGGATCAACGAAGGATCTGATAGGAGTCAGAGGAGTGGGTTCTAGATTATACATAATAGTAGGAGTATGTTGAGATTTATTAATTAAAAGCAAGAGGATGGGAGGTGAAGGAGGGCACAACAAACTGTTATTGGCTTTAAGTCACACGCTATCTCCTAGAATGGCTAGCACTTGAAGACTTATGACAGGAACACCTGTCCGAACAACAGGACATCGAGAGCACATTTTGTACAGACTCGATACAGTTAAAGAAGACCTACAGATACCTTGCCATTGCTTCGAGCCAAAGAGTGCCAGCTCAGGTGGCAGCTGGATCGGAGAAATGAAATGAAAAACGAGTGTCCCCAGCCAGAAAAGAGTTGAGAACCATTGCCAAATATAGTAGGGAAAGCCAGTGACAGTCAGCCATCATTATCATCATCATCAATATGGCAGAACAAGCAAGAAAAGGTCCGTAGGCTTTGAGCACAAGCAGTTTCATATTGTCTCATTTTCATATCCTTGCTTTGGTACTCCATTAAGTTGAGATGATCCATTCCACCCTATGGTTAACATTATGAAACTTTCTACCCTATGAGTAAAATTATGAACCTATCTAACCTATGGTTAACATTATCATCCTTTCTACCCTGTGGTTAACATTACGAATCTTTCTACCATATGGTTAACATTATGATCTTATCCACTCCTTAGTTAACATTATGCTCCTTTCCAGCCTACGGTTAATGTTAGAAAATTTTTAATTGTGTTAAATTCTATTGTATTTGACATCAGAGGCAAATTTTCACCAACAGGGCAGCATACCTCTGCTTTCTGCTGGGAACCTCACTATGTTGACGCAGCCGGTCACAGCTGTAGCAGCCTCCTCACAGCCACAGCAGCAGCAGGTACAGCAGCAACAGCACCCAGGTTCACCTGGAAGGCCCTCGGAACTTGGCGCTTCCTCACCTTCCTCGCCTCAAGATAGTCCAAGAGAAAGCTCTCCTGTACAGATGAACTCAAATGACATGCTGGTATTGTCAGTCTTGTGTGTCATGTCTGTTCACAGTCTCACAGCTCAACATAGCTCAGCACAGCTCAACATAGCTCAACATAGTCTCACAGTTCAGCATAGTCTCACAATTCAGCATAGTCTCACAACTCAACATAGTCTCACAGCTCATCATAGTCTCACAGCTCAACATAGTCTCACAACTCAACATAGTCTCACAGCTCAGCATAGCTCAGCATAGTCTCACAGCTCAACATAGTCTCACAGCTCAACATAGTCTCACAGCTCAACATAGTCTCACAGCTCAGCATAGTCTCACAGCTCAACATAGTCTCACAACTCAGCATAGTCTCACAGCTCAACATAGTCTCACAACTCGGCATAGTCTCACAGCTCAACATAGTCTCACAACTCAGCATAGTCTCACAGCTCAACATAGTCTCACAACTCAGCATAGTCTCACAGCTCAACATAGTCTCACAACTCAACATAGTCTCACAGCTCAACATAGTCTCACAGCTCAGCATAGTCTCACAACTCAACATAGTCTCACAGCTCAGCATAGTCTCACAACTCAGCATCAGTGCATGTCATTTCTGTTTTGTCCTATCATATTGGATTAGTCTTCTTTTTTTTTTCTCCGTTACAATTTTAGTTCCAGGCTAGAATGAAAGTAAAAAAAAAAGAAGTCTTGCCTTGTCTTCTGTCTCCCTGTAACTGTGAGCTGGTGTTCTTTGCAGCCGATGCTGTGGAGTTGTTGAGGAACAGCATCGTGTCGGCGTGGGAGCGGGTTACGGCGGCTGTTTTTTCAGCCCCGGAGTGCAGCTAGAAAGCAGGGGGTGTGCAGTACTTCTTTAGCAGACTCCACCACCATGGGGATTATGGCGATTTCTGCCCCGTTAGCCAGGCTATGCCTGCTACTGGGGGTAGCAGTGGAGAGGTGGGACAGGGTCTTGGTCAGCTGTGGTTCACTAACCCTGATGCTAGCTATTAGACAGTGCAACCCTGAAAAAAATAGAGACAAACTGTTTCAGATCTCTCTCACTCTCTCAGACATATCACATATCTCTCTCTCACTCTCTCAGACACATCACATATCTCTCTCTTTCACTCTCTCAGACACATCACATATCTCTCTCTCTCACTCTCTCAGACACATCACATATCTCTCTCTCTCACTCTCTCAGACACATCACATATCTCTCTCTCACTCTCTCAGACACATCACATATCTCTCTCACTCTCTCAGACGCATCACATATCTCTCTCTCACTCTCTCAGACGCATCACATATCTCTCCCTCACTCTCTCAGACACATCACATTTCTCTCTCACTCTCTCAGACACATCACATTTCTCTCTCACTCTCTCAGACACATCACATTTCTCTCTCACTCTCTCAGACACATCACATTTCTCTCTCACTCTCTCAGACACATCACATTTCTCTCTCACTCTCTCAGACACATACATATCTCTCTCTCACTCTCTCAGGCACATCACATATCCCTCTCTCTCTCTCTCACTCTCTCTCAGGCACATCACATATCCCTCTTTCTCCCTCACTCTCTCTCAGGCACATCACATATCCCTCTCTCTCTCTTTCTTTCTCTCTCTCTTTCTTTCTCTCTCTCTGTCACTCTCACACACATGTTCATAATCCCCCCCTCTTTCCACAAAAAAATATTTTAAAAATTTATCTCCTCCCACCAAAAGAAAACTAAAGTTTTTAGTATCTCTCCCCCACTCCATTCCTCATTTGTATTTCTTCCCATCCAAACACACACAAATAATTTTATCAGGTCATCGCCCTTCCACCAAAAGACTGTTAGTATTGAACTAGCTTTTCTAATTAGCATACTTCTCCCACCACCACCAAAAAAATCTCACGTGTTTTCAACATCCCAAGTGGCAGGTGACACACATATATTTTAGCTGTACCTGCCATGTTACTCCATGCAGATATCGTAAATGTCCTTTAGTTTCACTACAAAGGTGAATGCTGATATCACAAGCTTTACTAGCCAGAAAACTGGCTGCATTCAGTGAACTTTCATCATCATTGCTAGTTGGAATGTTTTCTTCTGGAGTCCCCCCCCCCCCCATAAATCATTGCATTGGAAAACAACTAAGGAAAAATACAACAAATTAGACTCTTTTGAAAACAAATGTCTAAGGAAAATACTCTGTATAAAGTGAAGCAAATTCAAGAACAACACAGAGATAAGACAGATGAGCGAATAACAACCAGTCTCATGGGTGATCAGAAAAAGGAGATGGACATATGTTGGTCATGTGATGAGAAGAAACAAAAAGAGAATCCCAAAACAAGCTATCAAGTGAAACACAACAGACTGAAGAAAAAGAGATCGACCATGTGAAACTCTGAAGAGGACATTGTTAAGAGAGACCAAATATTAGGTATAAAATCCCTTGATGAGGTTGAAAAGCTTGCAGAAAATGGGAAAACTTGGCCAACTGCCATACAAGCCCTATGCAACGTTTAATGTCACGGGAAGGATGTAAGAAATCATTCACCACAACCAGTCAAATCAACTCTCTGATATCTTTTTCTTTGACTATACCAATCAGTGTTAATGGTTCAAATTCTTACTCATGTGATGTCACAATCAGTGTTAGTTTTCTTACTTATATGATATCACAACCAGTGTTAGTTTTCTTAGCTATGTGATGTCAGTGAAAAACCAGGGAAAACCATCAGCCAGAAGGTTATAAAGTCTCAGGTCAATATTTAAATACGGTTTTCTGGGTTGCTGGCCTAACTGTGCCTTAGGTGACAGAGCTGTTGAAATAAGTGCCTAGCACGCTGTGTTATGAAAAAAAAAAAATCACATCTTCTTCTTCATTTTCGTACACATTTTCTGTCTAATATCCGCAGTCCTGTCTCTTGGATAGATTTCACTGCTTTTTTTTTGTAACCCATGTATGGAACCATAGAGCGTATCTTCTTTGGTGGTTTCACTGGGCCGGTAATTGCTTCTCAGTGTCTCATAGTTGATGCAGTTCTGGAGGATATGTTCCACAGTTTGGGTAGTAGTACCAGCCTCAGACTTTGCTTACATATGACTTTGGAGTCAGCTTTGCACAAACCACATATGAGTTTGTAGAATGTCTGCACAAATGGTGATTTCTCCCTTTGGCTGTCAGTATGTGAGTATATAAACAGATTTTCATGTGAAGACTGTTTAGTACCAGGTCAAGGTTGGATAAAAATAAGGTCAGTGCGGGAAAGATAAATTCTTGTTTTATCTTCGCAGCTTTTATTAGCAGCAATATGTTTATGACCATGTAGTCGTGTGCTGACTTAATGGCCACATTTGGGAGGGGAGGGGTTTAAGTCAATTTGGCCGTATGTGGGTCATGATATGGGGGAGGTCAGACACAGAGTACAGTTCACTACAACAACATGTTACGAGATCAATAGACCACGTTTACCATCACTTCAGAATACTAACAGAACACAAATTAGTACAGAAACCATGTGAGAAATTAACAGCAAAATATGAACAAGAACACATTGAATGACCTTACTGTAATAACTGTTTGGTGACACATAGAAGTGTACATACATGCACAGACACCACACACAAACCTGCAGACATGAATTCTGTGCTCACCAAATGATGACACAGCATCCTTGCTCATCTCATTCTCTTTTATAGTGGGTGTAGAACAGCAAATGCTAGTAGATCAATCACGCAATAGCTCACAGCACATTAAAACAGTTTTGGAAGACATCAATTGTGAGTTTGACATACAGCCATATTTTCATTTTTTGTCTGTGTTTTTTTTTTTTTTCTAAATTTTGCTGCAATATTGTGAATACTCGAGTTGTTGTGAATAATATTATTGAAGGTGATTTCAGTTCTATGCTCTTTGATTAAATCAGTTTTGTTTTTTGTTTTTCTTTAAAATAATGTTATGATTATGCTTTTCTCTTGATAATTGTCGGCCAGTTTTGTAAAGTTTCCATTAACATAATTAAATGTCATGAATTAAAATCATCTTCAGTTATTGTCACATTTGTGTTGGAAACAAAATCAGTATCATCTAGAGTAGATTAATATCAGCTTCCACTGAAATGATCAGTTATCAGCTTAATTGGTTCACTGGCAGGCTCTCATTAACATAATCACTTTCATCTTGAACAGGATTATTTGCCAGTTTCTTATCACAAATCATCTTAAATAGTGCTTGTGATATATCACATATATACCAGTGACATATCACAGATCATAACCTGAACTGCTGTGGCATTATTATCATCATCCCAGTATTCCTTTGGTAAAGTATTCTGTTATTTTTGCTTACATCTTACACATCTTCTTTTTTGTGTGTGTGTTTACAGGAGGAATCTATGAATATAGATCTGGAGGAATTGGAGCTATTTGCCAAGACTTTTAAGCGTAGAAGAATTGAACTCGGTATGTGTTGATGTTTTATGCGTAGAAGAATGAATCTTGGTATATGTTGATGTTTTATGCGTAGAAGAATGAATCTTGGTATGTGTTGATGTTTTATGTGTAGAAGAATGAATCTTGGTATGTGTTGATGTTTTATGCGTAGAAGAATTAATCTTGGTATATGTTGATGTTTTATGCGTAGAAGAATGAATCTTGGTATGTGTTGATGTTTTATGTGTAGAAGAATGAATCTTGGTATGTGTTGATGTTTTATGTGTAGAAGAATTGAGCTTGATATGTGTTGATGTTTTATGCGTAGAAGAATTAATCATGGTATGTGTTGATGTTTTATGTGTAGAAGAATGAATCTTGGTATGTGTTGATGTTTTATGTGTAGAAGAATGAATCTTGGTATGTGTTGATGTTTTATGCGTAGAAGAATTAATCTTGATATGTGTTGATGTTTTATGCGTAGAAGAATTAATCTTGGTATGTGTTGATGTTTTATGCGTAGAAGAATTGAGCTTGGTATGTGTTGATGTTTTATGCGTAAAAGAATTAATCTTGGTATGTGTTGATGTTTTATGCGTAAAAGAATTAATCTTGGTATGTGTTGATGTTTTATGTGTAGAAGAATTGAGCTTGGTTTGTGTTGATGTTTTATGTGTAGAAGAAATGAACTCAGAGCCTGCTGATATTTTAAGGAGCCAAGCTGTATTTACTGGGGCCAATACTAAAAGATTGAAGTGACTTTTTCTGTGGTTGGAAGGAATCCACAAAGAAATTCTTAATGCAGAATGAGAAAGTGCTGTGAGCATATTGAGAAACCCTGCCTAGAATATCAAGAAATTCCTTGATGGCTATCTCTTCAGTTGATCAGAGGCACCAGTTGATACTGTAGCATTCAAAAGAATGATAATATGAGAAACATTCGTAATATTTACTCTTGTTTATTACTTTATCTGTGTGGTTGTATTTGTCACCTTCAGGGTTCACGCAGGGCGATGTAGGTCTGGCCATGGGAAAGCTGTATGGCAATGACTTCAGTCAGACCACCATAAGCAGGTTCGAAGCCCTGAATCTCAGCTTTAAGAACATGTGCAAACTGAAGCCGCTGCTGCAGAAATGGCTACAGGTATCGTCTTTGAGATGTCTCAGGTTTTATTTGTTAAGCTGTACTTTGAGATGTCTCAAGTCTTATTTGTTAAATTATACATAGAGATGTCTCAGGTCTTAACTGTTAAGCTGTACTTTGACATGTCTCAGGTCTTATTTGTTAAGTTGTACTTTGAGATGTCTCAGGTCTTATTTGTTAAGTTGTACTTTGAAATGTCTCAGGTCTTATTTGTTAAGCTGTACTTTGACATGTCTCAGGTCTTATTTGTTAAGTTGTACTTTGAGATGTCTCAGGTCTTATTTGTTAAGCTGTACTTTGACATGTCTCAGGTCTTATTTGTTAAGTTGTACTTTGAGATGTGTCAGGTCTTATTTGTTAAACTGTACTTTGAGATGTCTCAGGTCTTATTTGTTAAGCTGTACTTTGAGATGTCTCAGGTCTTATATGTTAAGCTGTACTTTGTGATGTCTCAAGTCATATTTTTTAAGCTGTACACAGCTGTGAACTGCAGGCATCTTACTTTACATGCTTACTTTATCCTTTCTCTTGTACCGTGAATTGTTGAGGGGGTACGTAGTTGCTGTTTTTAGGCCATATGAGTGGTCTCGGTGATGTTTATGCCATAATTCGCAAGTGTTTATTATGTGTTAACTTTTGTAAATGTAGCATGTTTCTGGCAGTTTTTGATCAAAATATAAACATGCTTTTTCTTCCTTGTCTACTTGCAAAACTGCCCATGTTATGTTCAGCTTTGTTTCTGATGTCATACGTGCAAACAAATAAATCCGCCATCAGGGTCTTCATCTTGATCTGTGCCCCGTAGTGCTTCGGTTGAGGGCCGTGAGGCTGGCTGTGTCGGCATTGTTAAGTGGCCAGACTACTCAACTCTCTGTTCCTCTGTTTGTTGTAGGCATGGTGTAATTCCTCCTATCTTTTCCTAGTTATCCTTCCTGATGGCATTTGTTGTTGCTTTTCCTGGGCATCTCATTTCACAAGTAGATATTTTTATTTTACTGTTTCTTGGTTGGTGGCTATGTTTGGACTGGTAGCACAACATTGGTATAAATATGCTGTTAATTACTTGTCTCTTGGGTTCAAGTGGTTTTTTTAGGGTGAGAAAGTAGTGGGGATAGCTGGCATGTAATGACATTGGCTCTTTGTGTTCTAGCATCAGTCTCTCTGTCAAGCTTCCTATCTTGTGTGAACATTCTACCAAGATACTTGAATTCTTTAACTACTGCAGGCATCAGTGATATTTAGTTTACATTTTAGCAATATTTATTATTTGTTAACTTTGAAAATGTAGCACATTTTTGGCAGTTTTTTTTTTATCAGAATCTAGACATGGTTTTCCTTCCTTGCATACTCTCTCAAATCTGTCCATGTTGTGTTCAGCTTTGTTTCTGATGTCATATGTACAAAGAAATAAATGTATGAAGACCATGTATGTTGTAACAAACAAGCAAGCATTAGGTCTTATGACCAAAAACAGTTTGCATAGCTAAGTTAGGTCGCACAACAAGTGGCATAGTGGTTAGCGTGCTGGTCTGTCACATGATGGTTGGCGTTCCAAGACGAGCCAGAGGTACATCTGTCATCCATCTGTAGAAATGGGTGCCTAGGTTCATTTGGAACTGGGGAAGGAAAAGTGTGATGGAGACAACAACACAGTCATCTTGGGCGCTGTCACATCAAGGAGGAAAATACAGGCACAAACGGAAAATCTCAGAAGTGCCTCTGGCGTGATAAGACAACAGTTAGCTACATCGCCTTAGACAGATACTGCAGCAACGTGAACTAAATCATCTCTGGTCTTTGTCCACTGGCTTTCATTGTTCGCTTCTGGCTTCTTTAGGATGCTGATGCCATGTCCCGCAACCCCACCCCGCTGTCCCCTGGGAGTGCAGCAGGGGAGAGCATAGGAAGACGAAGGAAGAAAAGGACCAGCATTGACACATCCATCCGGGTTGCTTTAGAGAAAAGCTTTCAGGCCAACCCAAAACCAACCTCTGAGGATATTACCATCATAGCAGACTCCTTGAACATGGAGAAAGAGGTAAGTATACTCTCTCTGGGAGTTACTAGGTGTCCCCTTTGTTTTTGTTTTCAAGTTTAAGTTTCAGCCAGGAGTATCATAGGCAACCTAGCTATAAAAATAGGCACCTGGTTCCAGGAATAGAAGAAGGAAAGGCAGGCAGGCGTGATATGGGGGCTTGTCATTCCTGGCAGTTGTTTTATCATTGTCTCTCTGCTGATATTCTTACTTTTTTTCCCCCATTTCTTTTAAAAGTTAATATTAATCAGTTATTCAGGTTAATGACCGACTTAATGCTAAAGACGTAATTAAAAATTTTAGCAGATATTTCACTGTACCATGTGATTTATGTGGAGAGGAAAGAATAAATCACGTGTTTATTTCATGCTTTGACGCTGTGTTCTGTGATCTGTTTTTTTTTTTTTTCTCTCTGCAGTGATAATCAAACACACACTTTGTCTTGTAGAGTTCATGCATGTATTACATATCCTAAAAGTTTCGTTTTTCATTTGTCTGTGTCTCTCTTAATTGATTTAGGTCATCAGAGTCTGGTTCTGCAACCGGCGACAGAAAGAAAAGCGTATAAATCCACCCAGCTCTAGTTTCAGCCAGAGTCAGCGGATCCAGCTGAGTCCAGCAGTTGACACATCCAACTTTAACCAGAATCAGCGGATCCAGCTATGCCCAGCTGCCGATGCGGACTCTGATGGGGCATCCAAAACTGATGGAACTGGGGCAGGGGTCATCCTGGCATCAAATCAGCAGGATCAGCTGAAGGAGTTGCTGAAACAGCATCAGCAACACCAGCAGAAACAGCTACAGCTGCAGCGGCAGATTGAGGCCAAGCTTGCCGAGGCAGCTTCAGGTGGGGGTGCGTTCTCCGCATCATCAGCGTCGTCATCACCGCCTCCACTGCAGCAACAGCTTTCTGATGGCACCATCAGCATCACCAGCCTCGGCAACACAGGCGGTGGCACTCAGTCTTCCAGCAGTAGCAGCTTCTCTTCTGTACTGTCATCATCCATTTCAAATGGCAGTTTGCTGTTCTCACCGGCCATGCTGTCTGATTCCACCACATCCAGCATGGTCGCAGGCTCGGAGACGACCATCTTATCTCTCGAACAGAAACCATTTACACTCCCTGTCACCGTCCATCAGTCTCAGACCGCAGGGATTTTGTCCCTCAAATCTGAGCATCCGTCACAGTCATTGACATTACATCCGGTCATGACGTCGGCAGTGCTGAAAACTGGTTCTGGGTCATCAAAAGGTGCATCGTTTCAGCTCTTCTCCCGGCTCTCGTCTAATGGAGATGCTTGAGGCCATCACATTTACATTACGGTGTCTTGTATATAAGAGCTCTTTTCTTCCTTCAAGACAGTATTTGAGAAGGTGAATGTAGGATGTTTATATATGTGGTCAGGCAAGTCCTCACATAACTAATTCTCTCACATTACTAATTCTGTTACAAATCTCTCTCACATTACTAATTCTGTTACAAAACTAATTCTTTCACATTACTAATTCTGTTACAAAACTAATTCTTTCACATTACTAATTCTGTTACAAAACTAATTCTTTCACATTACTAATTCTGTTACAAATCTCTCTCACATTACTAATTCTGTTACAAAACTAATTCTTCCACATTACTAGTTCTGTTACAAAATTAATTCTTTCACATTACTAATTCTGTTACAAAACTAAATCTCTTACATAATCATATCTAATTCTCTCATGTAACTAATTCTTTCACATAACTAACTCTCTCACATACTTGTTGCAGTTCTTTCACATAACTAATTCTCTCACATAACATATTCTATTGCACAACTAATTCTGTTACATAGGTCTCACATATATGTAGCTAATTCTCTAACATAACTAATTTTGTTATATAGCTAGTTCTCTCGCATATTTGTAGTTAAGTCTCTCACATACTTGTAACTAATTCTCTCACATACTCGTAGCTAGCTAATTCTCTCACATATTTGTAGCTAAATCTTTCACATAGCTAATTCTATTATTGACTTGGGCATGCAGAATATTTATACCAGAATCTGTGAAATAAACAGACTTTTGTGTGGAAGATTTTACGAATGATCAGTTACTGTAAAATACATTTTAACTCAGGAAAGAATAACCGACAGTTGAGCTATCTTCTTCTGTTAGTCTCCAGGACGGTGTTGCTTGTGTTGTGTCACAGTTTGCTGCTAGACTTTGGCATCTGCGCCTTTCAGCCCAACACATCCAACTTTGGCATGATTTACTTTTAGAACAGAGTTTATCTTCCCATTTTGATTGCTCCATTCATTCAGCCAAACTATTTGCAGTTGGGATCACTGGACTATATAATAGGGTCTGTGGTACCACTGGACTATATAATAGGGTCTGTGGTACCACTGGACTATATAATAGGGTCTGTGGTACCACTGGACTATATAATAGGGTCTGTGGTACCACTGGACTATATAATAGGGTCTGTGGTACCACTGGACTATATAATAAGGTCTGTGGTTCTTCAACTGTGGCTTAAGCAGTCAGCTGTAGGTTGCTTCAGCTTGAGTACCGTGTCTCCAACTAGAATAGTAGAACTTAAAATATGTTTTCCAACTTATTTTGAAAACACTGAAAGAGGACACACACAAAATTCTGATGATGTTTACTTTATTTGTGATTTTTCTTATTTCAGCTATTTATAATTTCAATTAGTTTAGTTTTATTGGTGTCTGACACGTTTCTTTGGGGTCACTCCTGAAGTTTTCGGGAGGGTGGGCTCCTGAATTTTAAAAAAAAGTAGCCTCGGAGTGTCCATTTTTGAGATTTTATTTATTTTTCTTTTTGTGAGCGACAACAGTAAATGTATTCAAAGTTGACCAATGAAAGTACAGGAAATTGTGGTTGTGAAATTTAAAAATTTTTCCCGTAAATACTGATTTTTTTAAAAACCTATCTTTTTAAAATTCAGCATCTCGGGTTTAGAAATAGTTTCCTTTAAAATGTTTTGACTTTGGTGATTCTCTGGACAAAGCTCGGTTGTGCTTGTATTACAATCTACCTCGGTTTCTGAGACTCGTATATTCCCATCATTTTAAATGCAGATGTTGCAGCGTAAGATAGTATGGGATACTTTTTTCTTTATTATTGAAATAACAGAAATATACTGTATATTTTTGCTGCATGGGTGCACATAACTTTGTGGGAGTTTGTTGTTTTGGTGGTAAAGACTATGAAAATCTCTCTCTCTCTCTCTCACACACACACACACACAGAGAGAGAGAGAGAGAGAGCAGTCATATCCACAGTGGGGAACACCCGCTTCACTGCCCAAACTTTGTGAGAAGACTTGGTTGCCAGGGCAACACATGATGATGATGATGACAAAAACAAACAGATTCAGATACTTCACCACTCCCCACCTCCCCTTTTTTTGTGGCTAAAATTTTCAATTAAATTTCCTGCGGTGAAAGTTTTGTTGTGAATTCCACAGCCCACATATGCTTCGTTTCATCCATTCTTCCACACACGATATTCCGCATCCTCACCAGTGCTTTAAAAAAAAAAGCCCACACACACAAAAAAAAGGTAGTATGTATATATGTACGGTATGTGCTTTGTAAATATCACGTCTTCCAAACTATTTCTAGCTGCTGTAGCATGCTTTAAGCAGGAAACCAGCAAAAAAACGCAACATCGTTTTTGTTAGTAGGTTAATATTCCAGTTGTTTCCTTGGACTTCTCTTTGTTTTGGGAGTTCTTTCCCCTTTTGGTTATAGTGGGTAATAGTTGTTTGTTTTTTTAAAATTTGAATAAAGGGTAACATTTACATGATTTTGTTTTGTTTTTAATTTTTAAAAATGTGTACAGGGATTTTCATTTTTTTATTTTGTTTGTGGGAAGCATTTCTCCACACAGACAGAAGTGGCACACACTGAGCAGTTTTGAGAGTTTTGCCACAAGCAAGTTGAGAACATTGCAGATTTTATCTTTTAAAGTCAAGCAAAATTTTTTTTGTTTTGTTTTGTTTAAACTCCAAAGATTTCTAGGGTATACTCAGACCCATCTTGACATGCCAGTTGGTAATCACTGATACGGGAGTTTTGAGAAGCAAAAGTTTTATTTAAAAAGGTAAAATTCCCGTTTCCCTGCCATCAAGGCATATTAGGGATACGGTGTTAGCCTGTACTTCCACAACCTTTAGCACATGAAAGTGTGATGTAATCAGCCTGGCCATATTTACCTTCCTAGATTTACCTAGGGTAAATTTATTTAGGGTAGACCAAAAGAGACATGGAGAAGAACAACAGAAAGGATGTTGAGCAATAGAGGGCTCACCTGGGCAAGAGCAGAAAAAAAGGCGAAGGACAGGCATTTGTGGAAAAACCCTTGCGGAAGCCCCATGTGCCCTGGGCACTTAAGGTTCAGAGAGAGAGAGATTTACATGGTACCCATTTTTAGAGGCTGGGTGAACCCACTTGGACTTTTTGATTTGTACCAGAAAAAATTCCACAGAAAAAAAAATCTCATTGCTAGCACTTGAACGTGTACCACCAGGTTATTATGCCGAGTGATTAAAATATTTGAGTGAAGATAAACCCATGGATGCTCCACTCTTCTCCGCTGAAGGAAGATATCAGCACCATGCACGAAGTCTGTAACACTGCCAAGAAAAATCAGTGATAATAGCAGAGCCTGAAACCTTGGCCATCCAGTCTGAGATACTTTCATGAGGCAGACTGGGCCAAGTGAGGGGGGGGCCATAAGTGAATATTTTAACAGAAGTACACGTGTGAAAGAGATGCCAGCAATAATTATCAGGTAACACCCATGCCCTACAGTTTGAAAACCCCTGCCAATTATTTGTTTCTGATATTCAGAGACTGTCTTCAGCCAAAGCAGAATTTATCCTTAAGTAAGAGATGCACTTTCATTTCTTTTTCAATTGCTGTTCTGTGCCTTTTTGATAATGTATGTTAAGATATTTAATATTAAAATATTTCAGTTCCATCATTGTCATCTATTAAATCATCATCATCGCATCATCATAACATCACATTCCAGATTAGTCCATGAATTCTTTGATCTCAATCCATGGATGGAGGATTTTACCACAAGTGCATGTACTCTGTAGCACCAGCAAGTCTTTGTTGATTTTTTTTTTTTGGGGGGGGCAGTTATAGCAGGGATAGAGTCTGACATTGTTTGCCATCAGTTTGGCTGCTTCTTTCCTCATAATGTGGTGTTTTCCACCCACTGGTTTATGGTTGTACGTGGTGTTACCACTCTTTGTTACACTCTGATGTGTAGCTGTTGCCACTCTTTGTTACATTATGTGGTACATGACTAACACTTGGTGACAGATAAGGGACTTCACATACAGCATCCACCCCCCCCCCCCGAACAGTATTTAAAATTAAATGGAAAAAAACAAAGTATACAGAAATTAAAAGAAAAATATTTGCAGGAATCCTGTCCTCTGTCCCCATATATGCAGTTTTACATCTCATTTTGATTATATGTGTATGTTACGTGAATGTATGTGCTATATTTGAAGTTCATAATCCCAGTTGTGAGTTTTATACATTGGTAGCAAGCATGAAGAAGCTTATGTTGTGACAAGGAGTAGCAGGCACAAGATAGTGATAATGTTCTTTCAGATAAACCAGCTGAGCTGTGTGCTTTATTATGGTACAGCTTTTGTGAAGATGAAGTTTAAAATGGTACGGCTGGTGCATTTTCTTATTTGCCAGTTTGTATGAGGGGGAAAAAAAAAGAGCGATGCATTTTCCACCACTAGGAGCAACATGTTGATTCTTAACTGACTGACCTGGCTGTTAGTATCACAACAGCCTGCCACAAACAGGTCCCCCCCCCCCCAGCTATGATTTGCTGATCTTGTTAATACCATCCCCAACATACAAACACATGAAAGCCCCTACACACTAACATACTGAAGGTGTGCTCCAAGTGGAAATGTTGTTCCAGCTCCAGTATCAGCTCACCATCATCTTGTGACCAACGCCCAGGAGTCTATGACCTGCTTTGTAGCTTAAAGTTTACATACAAGCCAGACTTTTTTCTAACACTGTTTGGGTCGGGGTGTAAGCAGAACTTCCCAGCTCCGTTCAAACTCCCCAAAAGCTGGGGTTCTCAAGAAAGAGAAAAAAAGAAAGTGGATCATTCTTCAGTTTATGCCACAAAATTATTTTCTTGGGGTTTATAATAAATTACTTTTACAACGCCAGCATTATCACTGGAAAACCTTGGGCGAAAGCAAAAAAGAAATGAAGAAACTTATAAATTTCTAAAATTTAAAAACAAAACAAAATTTGTATTTTACAGAAATGTTCTGTTTCAAAACATTTCCATGAAATGTCCTTTATTAATCACTGAAATTTATGTCATAATAAACACACACAGCCAAGCTTTCTGTGCAAGGATTAAAGTAAAACACCAGGCAAATATACTACTGATATGGCTTACAGTACAAAACACCAGGCAAATATACTACTGATATGGCTTACAGTACAAAATGATACACCGTACATATCCAGGAAAGCTGTCAATTGCTTGCATCAGATAACTCATTTTTAACGCAGGTCATGCCCCATGCATATGCTGAACTGATTATTCACAGGACAGCCTCTTTATATCCTGCACATATCGACAAGTCTGTATTTTCCCCCGCTGCGACTCGGGCAAAGTGCCATACTGTATAGAACCAAGTTGTACATTTGTAGTACGCTGTTCTCCCATCTGCAGACAGGCTTGTACAACTATGCCACCACTGGCTCGGCCAATCCTGCCCTTACCGACAGCTCTGTGTACGGTTTATTTAATGAACATCATCTTGCGGGCGGGATATTTTCACATTTCACAGCCAGCTTTCCCTAACACTGAGGGTACTGGGGACCCATTTCTACAGACTTGAAGCTTCAGGACCTGAGACCTTTGCTTTCACGTGAAAATCCATCATTTCAGTTACTTTCACATCTTCTCCACAACAATCAATGTAACACATACTGTACATAATAACTGGAGCAAGGTGAACCTCACATATAAATAAATATGCTGTATAATATGGTATGTCTAAAATGTCTAGAAATCTTATTAACAAATAATTACATATTATATGTTCACAGACTAGAATTTTCATTAATGTCCGAGTTCATACAACCCAATATTGGGGGGGGGGGGGGGTAAGGGAAGCACATTTCTGAATCAACCTTATCTTCCCCTTGTAAGGAAGAGGCGACCTTATCTTCCCCTTTTAAGGAAGTGGCAACTTTATATTCCCCTTGTAAGGAAGAGGCGATTCTTCCACCTTATCTTCCCCTTGTAAGGAAGAGGGCAGAGTTTAAAAAAAAGTTATATTTTAAACAAGTTTTCTCCTGTCGGTCACCATGGCTGGTTGGTTTCTATGTATGATTAATGGTATACTGAAACACTGACTGCTTAGACTGGTGCATACATAACTATCACATGTTACACATCACAATGCATATTTAACGCGTTATATTCTGCTTTTGGTCAGATGTCCCTATATTATGTCACTCTTGGTATTTCTAATCAGTTTTGTTGCTTTTCTTTTTCTGTGCCACTTGGTCAACCTGTTAAAATATTCTCTTGATCTGCCTCCTCTTTTTTTTCCAAGTGAAATTTCTGGTGATTGTCATGCTGTCTGACTTCCTTTCTTGTGATGGTTTTTTCCTTGTAGTTTTTAATTAGGATTCTCGCTATATGACTTATCTGGCAACTTCATTTGTTCTCCCTGGCTATATGGGAGGGGAGGTGTATATGTTGGATCTTTCCCTGAAACTATATCTCTGTTGCTTATAATTTCTGCTTTCATCTTTATCAAGTCACAAGGGCAGCAGAGAGGTCCACCCCTGCTAACGGACTGCCGAAGTCCCCATGGTGGTGGAGTCTGCTAAAGAAGCGCTGCACACCTTCCCTGTTTTTTTGTTCCACATAGGGACTGGAAAAAAAAACCCACCATAACCTGTTCCCAACATGACACGATGCTGTGCATCAACACCTTCACAGCATCAGCCGCAAAGAACATCATGCCTGTGATTCCTGGGAGACAGAAGAAGATTAAGTCACATAAGTACTGAGACTATAGTTACAATACTCCAGCACTGACTTTAGTAGAAGATTAAGCCACATAAGTACTGAGACTATAGTTACAATACTCCAGAACTGACTTTAGTAGAAGATTAAGCCACATAAGTACTGAGACTATAGTTACAATACTCCAGCACTGACTTAAGAAGAAGAAGATTAAGCCACATAAGTACTGAGACTATAGTTACAATACTCCAGAACTGACTTTAGAAGAAGAAGAAGATTAAGCCACATAAGTACTGAGACTATAGTTACAATACTCCAGCACTGACTTTAGAAGAAGAAGAAGATTAAGCCACATAAGTACTGAGACTATAGTTACAATACTCCAGCACTGACTTTAGAAGAAGAAGAAGATTAAGCCACATAAGTACTGAGACTATAGTTACAATACTCCAGCACTGACAACATAACACAAGTTTTATAACACAAAATGCTCTACTACCAAAATGGTCCTATGATGACCACATCAGAGAAATGATATTGTTATTTGAACAGGCATAACCATAGCTACGTCTTAACTCACCCCACTCCTTGAATGCCATCTATAACCACTCCCACCTGACTTCCAAAATCTACCCATAACCACTTCCAACCAACTTCCTACTCTACCTATAACCACTCCCACCTGACTTCCAAAATCTACCCATAACCACTTCCAACCAACTTCCTACTCTACCTATAACCACTCCCACCTGACTTCCAAAATCTACCCATAACCACTTCCAACCAACTTCCTACTCTACCTATAACCACTCCCACCTGACTTCCAAAATCTACCCATAACCACTTCCAACCAACTTCCTACTCTACCTATAACCACTCCCACCTGACTTCCAAAATCTACTCGTAACCACTTCCAACCAACTTCCTACTCTACCTACAACCAATCCCACTATTAAGCCCCACCCATAACCACTCCCTTTCCCTCCTAGACCACAAAATGCTCTGAGACCATTAGTTTCTCTCATGATTAACTCGTATTAATGCAAGGCTGGCACTACTACCGCCCACACAGAGAAGGATGCAGTACTGACAGCTTGTCATGTTCGTCTGGGTGGGTCTTGACCAACGTGAGACTTTTACATGAAGTATAATTAATACTGATGATAATAAATGACACAAGCATCATGTGAAACACAAGTATCACACAAAAATCAACAAGCACCCCCTCTTCATTTACTGCTCAAACATGGTTTGTGATATATAGAAGTGATGAAACAACGATACAAGCAATCATGAGAGTGCTAGAATAATGATGCAAATTTTTAAAAAAAAAGTAATGGATTAGTTACATGACTGACTATGCTGTAATATGAACATGCTTCAAAATATTGGAATGCTGGCATGAATAACTATGAAATGATGATACAAATAATGAGACTGCTGTAATAAAGAGGAGCAAATGTGATGGAATAATGATCTGAATAATCACATAGGAATTACTTCAATACAAAACACTAAGATCTAAATAACGACAATAGCAAAATGAAAAGTGCTGGAATGATGATTAAAAACATGAAAACTGCTGGAATGATGATATTAGGAAATAATGAAAATTGCTGGAATGATGATAAAAAATAAAACATGAAAATTGCTGAAATTATATGAACAGCTCTGAGAAACAAAGGAACAATGCTAGGAACAAAATTGGCAAATAAAGGTAACAAAACTGTAGAAATTTCTAGATTGACAACAGAAAAAACAAAAAACATAACTGGAATAAATAACATGAACAAATACAGCAATGTTATTATTCAGTCAATCAATCAATCAAGTGCCGTGCCGCGTGGTGTAGGCAATCATTTCTCTCCACAATTCCCTGTCTTTAGACTTGATTATGAGGTCCGCCTGTGACTTTCTTCCTAGCCACACTGACAGCCCATCCATTAACTTCTCTCTCTCTGTGTCTTCCTCTGTCTCTTCTTCCCTCAATTTTTCCAGTTGCCACAATGTGTTCCAACTTTCCTCTTCTCAGAAAATGCCCTACAAATCTCTATTCAGGATTTGCTAAAATTCAGAAATCATGAAAGAAAACAACAAATACTGAAAATGAGGAACAAATACTGAAAATGAACAAGTGCACTAAAACACAACTGAAACAGAACAAGAAAATACCTGCAAAGAAATGAACAAACAACGAAACAAAGTCACAGACACATAAACACATTAAAAGTATAAGTGCAGAGAAAACTACAACATTCAACACCAAATCTTTCAGCTTCTTAGAGCACAAGTTCACCTCCCCAGCTCTGAAACACATTCAGTAGATAAAAGTACAGGAACATTCAATTTTCAAGGGTTCTCAGCTTCTAGAGGGGTGGTGTCCACCACTCTCCGCCCTTGTTTCCCAGATGATGACTAAGCCACATAAGTACTGAGACTATAGTTACAAAACGTAAATTTTGGTTTAGCTGACTGGAGCATCTTGGGAGGTTGAGCAGAAGTCATCCTTTTTTACGAGGAAGAATAAAAAAAAAAAATCAAGGTAAATGTTTTAATGAAGGGCTTACCGTAGCATTATTTCTCAGTAGAGTCCCGGTGTTTGTTCAACACATAATTTACATCTGTCTACATGTTTCCTGATGCGTTCAAGATGGTTCTGTGCGCAAGAAGTCAATGGACGACCCGAGCAACATTCACCCAACACATTCGTTCTACCGGCCTTGACCTTTTTTTCTCCACTTCTGCACATGTCTCTGGCTCATACACTTGTCCCTGCCATATTGCACAAGCACTCTATGATGAAGTGCTGCTGATTGAGCTCATAAAAATCTCATTACAACTCGCGACTCAAAAGTGGTGCATTCAGACAAACGAGCGGCCACGTTTACACCCTTACAAATACAAAGTGATGTCAGAAGTGTGACTGTATCAAGATCAAAAGCCACCAACTCCACAAACATCAATCCACCACAACTACACTTACCTTACTCTTGATTCTTCCTTATATCTTGATAAGGAAACTCACAAAACACAACATTACTCCAATGATGATAAAAGTTGATATAACACACCAGAAAAAAAAAAAAAATCAACAAAAATATCTAATACAAGTATCACCACTTTTCAGATGATGAAATACTCCAAATACAGATAATATTTTAAAAGAAACAATTTTTATCTGTAAAATATTCTAAAAATAATAAGTTAATTGATAATTTTTGATTTAAAATTAAAAACAAAACAAAACTGGACAATAAAATTTCCAGTACATGCACAAAAATGTGAGAGTAAAGTTAACATAATCAAGTTCTACAATCTGTACATGATGTATATAACCAGGCAACTTCCCAGCCACAGCCGGTCAACAAACCCACATTAATAATCTCAGTGTTATAATGCTACATGAACAAGCCAGGTCTTATCATACTGTAGCTGTACTGTTTCACATCCAAACACTCTCCACATTCAAACAGCGACTTCAGAAACTCCGTCCTGTTCATGTTCACTAACAACACACAACACAGACTTTTGATTATCAATTCAAATTTGAACATCCTTTCACTACAAATTCCCCCCACACACACACAAGGTCAGAGGATAAGCAAATCTAACCTAATTCTAAAATCTTTCTTCTGCAAGATCCTCAATTCTATAGCAAAAAAACAAGTGTTGGATCACATACAACAAACTGTTATGCCACGATAGAGCCTATGCTCATTCTCTTGTTATTTATCCTTCTCCCATGTCCAAACTGCCTTGTCTTACTTGAGGTTAACCACACAACTCTGCTAACTTTGTACCTGTTTTATCTCAGAATATTACCGCAGCCTTCTCAATCTACACATGTGTGGGAAGAATGAAAGATGGAGTGATGAAGGGCAGAATGTAAGACGGGCCTGCGTCCCCAATTCTTTACCCTTTAAAAATAAAGATTATTCATTCATTCATTCATGAAATTAAATTATGATTCAACAGAAACACGACCCTCAGGTTGGTTCACAGGGTTACATACAACCAATGAAATAAGTTCTCTCAAATCGCCAACTTTAAACCACTCCAAAGATGTCAATTTCTTATTACTGTTGGGTCCAACAGTGATAGGAATCAGTGACAGAACAGAATCTATGTACTAATCTGGGTAAATGTATAAACTAGAAGCTGTTCCTACATTTTTCCTAGTTTATACATTTTGGTATACTAGCTTTACTGCAGTGGCTTTGTATATAGTTATATACTTGTAAACTAATTATTGTGTGCTAATCTGGGAAACGATCTACAGAAATCCTGTACAACAGAACACAATATACTTTCCAGGAAAAGAACATAAATATTTCTTCTAGAATAGAGTATAAAAATGAACACAAAAGTGACAAAGTTTAACTGCTGCTAAAGCTAATGTTCAATATAAAACCACAAAAAGAAAAACTGACAAGAGAATGTCAGGAGTCTGATAAACTTTGTGAGCTGTCACAGCAGGTTGGACATCCATTGCAGTCAACCTTCTTTATGGAGATGGCACAAGATGATTATGATGAGTGTCCATGGACTACCCTTAATTCTATGGATGATGACCTAACTCAGGATAAAATAACTTCAGAATGTGCATAAATTAACCAATTTTATCCTATTAATTATCCTTCTTTTCTGGGTCATGGCAGTTAACAAAGAGTTAATCAGGCAATAATGTATTGCATTATAATCAGATGTAATTGGTAAAAAATGACAAGAGATTAAAATAAAAACATATGTTTTACTAAAAACTGTATATTTTTTAAAAAACTCTGAAAGCCTTAGAATCTGTTTGAAATAAAACTGTTATATTTTGGCCTTATCAACAGAAACTGATGGGCAGCCATTTTGATGAACCCCATACTGTCCTCAGTGTGACAATTTACATCATAAAGTCTTTCATAGTCACATGCTACTGTGTCTGATGTTGTACCAATACTCCATCTTGCTTCACTGGCACCGCATCTAACTCCAATTTCACTTGAATCAAAAGCCTGGCTGACCCAGATAATAGACTGATTTTCTTATTGCAAGTTCCAGTCATCATAAAAACATGCACATTTCTGCACTGTCTGTCAACATTAGCTATCAGAGTTTACACTGACATGCTAGTTATGCTAAAAAATGAAAAATACGCACAATGATCAATAAATTTATGCAGTAAAATATTTTTTGTGGGATGCTCCCGTGGACAAACTTTTAAAAAACTACACTGTTTGCCAGAGTGGCAAATTTACCATCATAATTCTATCAAGGACACAACAATTCTCAGACAATGATAAAGCAAGATGCAGTGCCATAATTCAAACAGTGAAAAAAAAAAAAAAATTAAAACTTAATCTCAAAACGTAAAAAAAATCTGGCAGTAACAACATTAACAAATACTCAAACATCAAACACCAGGAGCAGTAAAGCATTTATCAAATAAACTTTAAAAAATATGTAAATTGATATGAATTTGTAATGCTCCGAGGAAAGATAAAAGGATTACAATGAATCATTAAAAGAAAAAAAATACAAGGCTTCTCATAAAATTGTGTTCTTTACTTCTCAGCTTCAGATCCCCAGCTAAATCTCCACAGAAGAACAGATCTTTATCAGAGAATACTGGTGCAATTTTTTTGTAATTCAAAGATTCGAAAGCTTCGATATATTTAAGTACGTTAAAAATTGCAAAACTTTGGTATATTTTAAGAGCGAAGGCAATACTCATAACAAGCGAGTGAGGGAAATACGAGAAATGAAAGGACCGGTTAGGAGATTCCAGCTCACAGGACGCACCAGACTCACAGACTCACAATCAATTTCTGAAGAAGGCAGTTAGCAAAGGTACTCTTTGATGGCTGCTAGAACAGGAAGCAGAGCAGATCTTGGCATGTCCTGAACGCCATGATACCGAGTCCTGGAACTAATATACATTAAAAATAAGTCAAAGATTTGTGGAGAACTTTGGTATAATATTCATAAGTCAGTGACTCCAGAAGAACTTTGGTACAATGATGTTCGTAAGTCGGTGACTCCAGAAGAACTTTGGTACAATGATGTTTGTAAGTCAGTGACTCCAGAACAACTTTGGTACAATGATGTTCATAAGTCACTGATATATATATATATATATATATATATATATGTATGTAATTCTGGTGCCCTAGTGAATTAGAGCCCTAAACCTTTCCCTTCTGCAGGGCATCACTGCTACAAAGGAGAAAAAAGCAACAGTTTATGTAGATAATTATTCATAAACGAAAAAGAAAAGCAAATGTTCAATTTCTGGTCCACACTTTGTAACCACACTTGACGCGACGATGAAGCAGCTGTACCCAAGCTGAATGTGACAGCGGGTCAGTGATTCAGTTGACTGCTTACATCGCAGCAAATGGAAAAAAAAAAAGACCAAGCTACCAAGACCCCACCCTACCTCCTGCTAGTCCCCCTGGAAACATCGAGACCAACTCAACAGGGACTGAAACGGAAAGCTCAACACAATCTTAAAAATAAGCAATACCGAAGGCAGATATGTCAGGCTTAAAGGAGCAGATATCACAGCTTAGTAGCAAACCACAACACGACCAAAAACTTTTTTTTTTTTTGAGGCCAGGCACAAAAAGTTGAAGACTAGATATGTACACAGTATACGGTAGCTGGTCTCCCCTTTGTCCGTTTGTCATGCAGAATTATAAGCTCACAACAATAAAAAAAAAACGCATAAATAATTCCTCAGCTCTGCATATTAAATTTAAAAAAAAAATACACAACCAAAGAAAAGGTGCAATAAGACCGAGAAACAAAAAAGAAAATTTTCAAAATATCTGCTGCCAAAATAAAAAAAAAAAAAAAAACTAAATCAGAAAATTTCAATACAACCTAACACAATAAAAATGATTTTTTTTCCCTTGTATAAATTACACCAACTTCAACAACAAAATATAACTGGCATACAATGTGACATTTTATATATACATTTTTATTGCAACGTTCTACTGACACTGCTCCTGCAGTTTTCTCTGCACACACAGAAAACTTTATTACAAAGGAATGTCAAATCTTGAAGCATTACATCCAAAAAGAAAAAGAAAAAAAAACTGGCTTTCAATTAACTAATAAAATACAGCTCCGGCCAAATGAGTCTAAAATCAGCATGTGGTTCCACTTTCACCTTCCAACCAGGCAACTATCTTCCCTTCCCAACCAGGCAAAATGTCATCATCACAGGAAAGCTGAAAATATACGTGACTCTGCATCACAAAATGAGCCATCTATCAGCACTCTATGACAACAATTAAAAAAAAACAGTTATAAAACAAAAGAATCACTGAGACAGCTTCACAATTCCAAAGAAATGATTAAATTCTGATTTTTATTTAGATAGAGATATTCTTTAATACACAGAAGAGTAGATAGAGCTATTATTTAATACAAAGAAGAGTAGATAAAGCTATTTTTTAATACACAGAAGAGTAGATAGAGCTATTATTTAATACAAAGAAGAGTAGATAGAGCTATTTTTTTATACACAGAAGAGTAGATAAAAGAGTAGATAAAGCTATTCTTTAATACACACAAGAGTAGATAGAGCTATTCTTTAATACACAGAAGAGTAGACAGAGCTATTCTTTAATACACAGAAGAATAGACAGAGCTATTCTTTAATACACAGAAGAATAGACAGAGCTATTCTTTAATACACAGAAGAATAGATAGAGCTATTCTTTAATACGCAGAAGAGTAGATAAAGCTATTCTTTAATACACAGAAGAGTAGATAAAGCTATTCTTTAATACACAGAAGAGTAGATAAAGCTATTCTTTAATACACAGAAGAGTAGATAAAGCTATTCTTTAATACACAGAATAGTAGATAAAGCTATTCTTTAATACACAGAAGAGTAGATAAAGCTATTCTTTAATACACAGAAGAGTAGATAAAGCTATTCTTTAATACACAGAATAGTAGATAAAGCTATTCTTTAATACACAGAATAGTAGATAAAGCTATTCTTTAATACACACATGCACATAAAGAGGAAGTGAATTTTATTTTCTGTGGATGAGGAGTTGGGCACAGAGACCCTTCTGACATTCATCTCTTCACATTCACAGTGTCAGAGATTGAGGAAATGATAGCATGAGTATTACACTAATTACTTTCACATTACATTAAGCTTAGAAGAAGAAGTCTGAGAAGGAGGAGGAGGAGAAGTTAAAGAAAGAGGACAAGGAGATGAAGAAGATGAAGAAAGAGGATAAAGAGAAGAGAGAGGAGAAGAAGATGAAGATAGAGAAGAAGGGGGGAGGAGAAGAAGAAGATGAAGAAAGAGGAGAAGAAGATGAAGATTGAGGAGAAGGAGGGGGAGAAGAAGAAGAAGATGAAGAAAGAGGAGAAGAAGAAGAGAGAGGTGAAGGAGGAAGAGAAGAAGAAGATAAAGGAAGAGGACAAGGAGAAG
Organism: Achatina immaculata; assembly: GCA_009760885.1. NCBI lineage: Eukaryota > Metazoa > Mollusca > Gastropoda > Stylommatophora > Achatinidae > Lissachatina > Lissachatina immaculata. The sequence continues at coordinate 6,521,266 of CM019710.1, forward strand.
AGAAGGAGGAGAAGAAGGAGGGTGAGAAGAAGATGAATAAAGAGGGACATGGAGAAGGAGGAGGAAGACAAGAAGGAGGAAGAGAAGAAAAGAAAGAGGACAAGGAGAAGAGATGGAGGAGGAGGAAGACAAGAAGGAGGAAGAGAAGAAAAGAAAGAGGACAAGGAGAAGAGATGGAGGAGGAGAAGAAGAAGATAAAGAAAGAGGACAAGGAGAAGAGAAGGAGGAGAAGGAGAACAAGGAGATGAAGAAGGAGAAGAGAAGGAGGAGGAGAAGAAGAAGATAAAGGAAGAGGACAAGGAGAAGAGAAGGAGGAGAAGAAGGAGGGTGAGAAGAAGATGAATAAAGAGGGACATGGAGAAGGAGGAGGAAGACAAGAAGGAGGAAGAGAAGAAAAGAAAGAGGACAAGGAGAAGAGATGGAGGAGGAGAAGAGAAGGAGGAGAAGAAGATGAAAAAAGAGGACAAGGAGAAGAGATGGAGGAGGAGAAGAAGAAGATAAAGAAAGAGGACAAGGAGAAGAGAAGGAGGAGAAGGAGAACAAGGAGATGAAGAAGGAGAAGAGAAGGAGGAGGAGAAGAAGAAGATAAAGAAAGAGGACAAGGAGAAGAGAAGGAGGAGAAGGAGAACAAGGAGAAGAAGAAGAAGATGATGAAAGAGGATAAGGAGAAGAAGGGGGAGAAGAAGATGAAAAAAGAGGACAAGAAGAAGAAGAAGAAGAAGAAAGAGGACAAGGAGGAGGAGAAGAAGAAGATAAAGAAAGAGGACAAGGAAAAGAGAAGGAGGAGGAGGAGAAGAAGATAAAGAAAGAGGTCAAGGAGAAGGAGAAGAAGAAGATAAAAAAGAGGACAAGGAGAAGGAGGAGGAGAAGAAGAAGATAGAGGACAAGGAGAAGAGAAGGAGGAGGAGAAGAAGATAAAGAAAGAGGACAAGGAGAAGAGAAGGAGAACAAGGAGAAGAAGAAGAAGAAGACGATGAAAGAGGATAAGGAGAAGGGGGAGAAGAAGATGAAAAAAGAGGACAAAAAGAAGAAGAAGAAGAAGGACAAGGAGAAGAAGGAGGAGAAGACAAAGATGAAGAGAGGATAAGGAGGAAAAGAAGAAGATGATGAATAAAGAGGACAAGGAGGAGGAGGAGAAGAAGATGAAGAAAGAGGACAAGGAGGAGGAGGAGAAGAAGATGAATAAAGAGGACAAGGAGAAGAAGAAGATGAAGAAAGAGGACAAGGAGAAGAGAAAGGAAAATAAGAACAAAAAGGATTACAAAGGCCAACCCACCTCCTCTTTCACGGTGCCATACTCTGGGTCCAGAGACTTGAAGAAATAATGGTACAGACCAGAATCCCCGATCTGCGACTTGAAATCACCGAGCCTTATCTCCCCTAACCTTTGGGTAAAATCAAATAAAAACATATAATTAATCCCTACTATTATAAAACAAATAGAGATGTTGTGTTGCCATGTGCGTCAAAGTCCTTCCAGCCTACAGCCTGCTTAAAGATGCTTAGCCAGTCCATTATCCATCCCTTTGCTGCAGTTTGTAGTGTTTTAAGGACATCTTACATCTTATCTTATATCCTTCCCGTGCAATTAAAGTCACATAGGACTCGCATGGTAGTTCGCTAAGTTTTCCTGTTTTCGGCAAGCTTTTCAAACTCATCAAGGGATTTTATGCCCTACTAATTTGACCTCTCTTAACAACGTCCTCTTTAGAGTTTCACGTGGTCAACCTCTTTTTCTTTGGCCTGTTGATAGCTCATTTTGGGATTCTCTTATTGTTTCTTCTCATCACATGACCAATACATGTCCACCTCCTTTTTCTGATCACCCATGAGACAAAAGATGTTAATTAGGAAGGACATCATGCACGCACTCAAGACACACCCACGGCTGCTCTGATCTCCTTCAACCTACAGTACAGAATAGTAACTTGTTGCAGGCTGAGCATTCGTCAGTAGCTCTTGGTGAACCAATCAGGGGATGACGATGCTGTCCTACCTCTCCACTGGTACCCCTAGTAACAGGGACAGCCTGGCTAATGGGACAGGGATCACCATAGTCCCCACTGTGGTGGAGTCCGTTAAAGAAGCATTGCACAACCTCAGCTTTTTAGCTGTACTATGGGGACTGAAAAAATAGCTGGCATAGCCCATCTCCACGCTGATACGGATGGTATAGCCCAACACCTCCACAGCACTGGCTGCAAAGAATGCCAGCTCAAAGTTAGAGGGAGATAGTACATGCGCAAGATGAACCAATCATTTTCTGACATCTCAAGCTCAACCCACAACTCCTTCATTCTTGACGATGACGCTGGCTCAGTTATTAGTGACGTCTTTTGCTCAATCAGATTCTCTTATAGCATCAATGATGTCAGCTCCACCCATCAACTGCTCTTCCTCTATGACAGTTGAGCTTGACCAACTGATCTGCTCTTTCATTTCCCCTGAAACCTGCATGGCCTGGGACAAAATGTCACTCAATGGATCTGTAACATATGCAGGGATTCAAGCCAGTGATCTGTGACATCTGCAGGAATTCAAGCCAGTGATCTGTGACATCTGCAGTAATTCAAGCCAGTGATCTGTGACATCTGCAGGAATCCAAGCCAGTGATCTGTGACATCTGCAAGAATTCAAGCCAGTGATCTGTGACATCTGCAGGAATTCAAGCCAGTGATCTGTGACATCTGCAGGAATTCAAGCCAGTGATCTGTGACATCTGCAGGGATTCAAGCCAGTGATCTGTGACATCTGCAGGAATTCAAGCCAGTGATCTGTGACATCTGCAGGAATTCAAGCCAGTGATCTGTGACATCTGCAGGAATTCAAGCCAGTGATCTGTGACATCTGCGGGAATTCAAGCCAGTGATCTGTGACATCTGCGGGAATTCAAGCCAGTGATCTGTGACATCTGCGGGAATCCAAGCCAGTGATCTGTGACATCTGCGGGAATTCAAGCCAGTGATCTGTGACATCTGCGGGAATTCAAGCCAGTGATCTGTGACATCTGCAGGAATCCAAGCCAGTGATCTGTGACATCTGCAAGAATTCAAGCCAGTGATCTGTGACATCTGCAGGAATTCAAGCCAGTGATCTGTGACATCTGCAGGAATTCAAGCCAGTGATCTGTGACATCTGCAGGGATTCAAGCCAGTGATCTGTGACATCTGCAGGAATTCAAGCCAGTGATCTGTGACATCTGCAGGAATTCAAGCCAGTGATCTGTGACATCTGCAGGAATTCAAGCCAGTGATCTGTGACATCTGCGGGAATTCAAGCCAGTGATCTGTGACATCTGCGGGAATTCAAGCCAGTGATCTGTGATATCTGCGGGAATTCAAGCCAGTGATCTGTGACATCTGCGGGAATTCAAGCCAGTGATCTGTGACATCTGCAGGAATTCAAGCCAGTGATCTGTGACATCTGCGGGAATTCAAGCCAGTGATCTGTGACATCTGCGGGAATTCAAGCCAGTGATCTGTGACATCTGCGGGAATTCAAGCCAGTGATCTGTGACATCTGCAGGAATTCAAGCCAGTGATCTGTGACATCTGCAGGAATTCAAGCCAGTGATCTGTGACATCTTCAGGAATTCAAGTCAGTGATCTGTGACATCTGCAGGAATTCAAGCCAGTGGTCTGTGACATCTGCAGGAATTCATGCCAGTGATCTGTGACATCTGTAGGAATTCAAGCCAGTGATCTGTGACATCTGTAGGAATTCAAGCCAGTGATCTGTGACATATGCAGGGATTCAAGCCAGTGATCTGTGACATCTGCAGGAATTCAAGCCACCGGTCTGTGACATCTGCGGGGATTCAAGCCACCTGTCTGTGACATCTGCGAGGATTCAAGCCACCGGTCTGTGACATCTGCGGGGATTCAAGCCACCGGTCTGTGACATCTGCGGGGATTCAAGCCACCGGTCTGTGACATCTGTGGGGATTCAAGCCACCGGTCTGTGACATCTGTGGGGATTCAAGCCACCATTGTCTTCAAGAGCCACCCTGAGTTTTCTTTACCATGCTCATCAAATTGTTCAAGTTACAAGAGAGTGGAAAATACAATGTAAGCCATTAGAGGCACAGAAGTATGCTGTGTATTTCACAGACATTAGAGGCATATATATATATATATATAAGAATGGGGTGTATTTCACAGACATTAGAGGCATATATATATAGAAGAATGGGGTGTATTTCACAGACATTAGAGGCATATATATATATATAGAAGAATGGGGTGTATTTCACAGACATTAGAGGCATATATATAGAAGAATAGGGTGTATTTCACAGACATTAGAGGCACAGATAGACTGAAGTATGGGGTGTATTTCACAGACATTAGAGGCATACATATATATATATAGAAGAATGGGGTGTATTTCACAGACATTAGAGGCATATATATATATATATATAGAAGAATGGGGTGTATTTCACAGACATTAGAGGCACAGATAGACTGAAGTATGGGGTGTATTTCACAGACATTAGAGGTATATATATATACAGAAGAATGGGATGTATTTCACAGACATTAGAGGCACAGATACACAGAGGTATGGGGTGTATTTCACAAACAGAAATGAAGCAACATCAAACAAGACTGGAAGGCTGATTTAAAAAAAAAATAGTGGCAAAATGAACACTACAAGCTACAGTAAATAGATGCATAAGAGAAGGACTAAACATCCTTGAGCCGGCTGGAAGGACTAAACATCCTTGAGCCGGCTGGAAGGACTAAACATCCTTGAGCCGGCTGGAAGGACCAAACATCCTTGAGCCGGCTGGAAGGACTTAACATCCTTGAGCTGGCTGGAAAGACTAAGGATTCTGACATACATGGTGACACAACATCTCTGTTTTAATATAAAAGTGTTAACAGTTGAATGTGATATGTCAAACAAGAAGCACCATGTTAAAGACACAAGAAGAATGGCACATCAACACAGAATTATTGTTATCTGTTACTAAACACAGAGGCAAGGATCACTTGGGTGATTATAGTATCTGGAGATCTGTCCAGTGTGCAAGGTTGATGATACTAACTGAAGAAAACCCACACAAATGAAGTGTAATTTGCTTGCACTGTAAAGTTTAGAAGAGCACGTGGCAGGGTACCAGAGAGAAAACTAAGCTATGTTTACTAAGAGCTTTATGGGGGCGAAGACGGCTGTCCGATGAGGCAATCAGCGACCCATAGCTGATATACTAGCGTCAAGGTTAGTGAACCACAGCTGACCAAGACCCTGTCCCACCTCTCCATTGGTACCTCCAGTAACAGGCCTAGCCTGGCTAACGGGGCAGGGATCGCTACAGTCCCCCCATGGTGGTGGAGTCTGCTAAAGAAGCAATGCACACCACCTGCTTGTTAGCTGTTCTCCAGGACTGAAAAAATAGCTGCCATAACCCCTCCCATGCCGATACGATGCTGTGCCTCAACACCTCTACAGCATCTGCTGCAAAGAACAACAGCTCACGGTTACAGGGAGTTCGTACAAGTACAAGTACTAAGAGCTTACATACTCCCAGTGGCAACATACAGATGTGAAACACCGACACTTAACAAATCACTAGAAAAGAGAATAACAGCATTTAAAATGAAATGTTATAGGAAATCACTTAGAATATCATGGACAGAATGAAAACCAAATAAAGAGATAATGACGGACTAGATGTCGTAGAAAAACTGGCTTGCAAACACCGTCAAAGTTAGAAAGATGAGGTACTTCGGCCACATCAAGAAACGCTGGTTTGCAGTGATCGGCAAAAGAGAGAAGGGACGACATTGCCGTAGATGGACTCTGAACATTGCAGAAAGTCTGAATATGACATTGCAAGACATCGGCCAACTTGCACAAGACCGTACTGCGTTCAGGGAGGTTGTGATAGGGACAACGTTCTAGAAAGAACATGTCACACGTAAAGCTTAACTTAATAATGAAAACTGATCTTCTATGGAAAATTCTGACCTTAAACAAAAAAAAAAAAACAATGAGAGACCAGCCATGGTGCTAACAAATGGGAAGATTGAAGATAACTTCATTAGTGTGACAGTACAGTCACCAGGGCTAGTGAAATGGATGTGGTCAAGACCCTATCCTACCTCTCTTAAGTGTCCCAGAAAACGTTAAATCTGGCTAAACAAACCTGGTTCCCCCATGGTGGAGGAGCCTGCCACGAAACTCTCTTGGTCTTCAAGCTGGACACTGCAAACACAGTCCTAGCTTGAGATGAGACACCTGGGACCCAAAGCCTTCAGGTGTCAAGAACATCTTGTTGGCAGTTCCAAGGGAAGCTAGGACAAAAAACTGCAGACAACATTAGAAGATGGTGAGGACACAGTCCGTCCTCTTGTAACATCAACAGAAGAAACAAAGCAGAAGTTGATTCACTCTTAGAACTCTCATAAGCGCAACTACTCATGATGATGATGATGATGAAGAAGGTAGTGTTTGTTAAACTTACTGTTTGTAGATTACACAGGTCAATGGCTTGTCTGACTTGTCAGTGTAGTAAATCACATTTGTTTGAGCATCTGAAATGGTGGTCAGATAAACAAATCTGCTGTGATTGCTATTCACAAAACAAAACCGATTTTGTCAATCATTTATAACGATTTAAAAGATGAAAGAACTTGTCTCCGTCATTAATGTTATGTACTAGATAAAACCACATGACAGAGATTCCAACAGCAGGCAGAAAGTTCCAGATGGGCTGGTGAGAAAGTTGTGGGGGCTGGTGAGAAAATTCCAGATGGCCTGGTGAGAAAGTTGTGGGGGCTGGTGAGAAAATTCCAGATGGCCTGGTGAGAAAGTTGTGGGGGCTGGTGAGAAAATTCCAGATGGCCTGGTGAGAAAGTTGTGGGGGCTGGTGAGAAAATTCCAGATGGCCTGGTGAGAAAGTTGTGGGGGCTGGTGAGAAAATTCCAGATGGCCTGGTGAGAAAGTTGTGGGGGCTGGTGAGAAAATTCCAGATGGCCTGGTGAGAAAGTTGTGGGGGCTGGTGAGAAAATTCCAGATGGCCTGGTGAGAAAGTTGTGGGGGCTGGTGAGAAAGTTGTGGGGGCTGGTGAGAAAGTTCCAGATGGGCTGGTGAGAAAGTTGTGGGGGCCGGTGAGAAAGTTGTGGGGACTGGTGAGAAAGTTGTGGGGGCTGGTGAGAAAGTTCCAGATGGGCTGGTGAGAAAGTTGTGGGGGCTGGTGAGAAAGTTCCAGATGGGCTGGTGATAAAGTTCCAGATGGGCTGGTGAGAAAGTTGTGAGGGCTGGTGAGAAAGCTGTGGAGACTGGTGAGAAAGTTGTGGGGGCTGGTGAGAAAGTTCCAGATGGGCTGGTGATAAAGTTCCAGATGGGCTGGTGAGAAAGTTGTGAGGGCTGGTGAGAAAGTTCCTGAGAAAGTTCCAATGCTGGGATTTGAACCACGTACCACCGGATTTATAAAAACAGTTGAACAAAAATATAACAAAGCTGAATATTCACTTACCATGGGGTCTTGGAGTCTGTGAGTGTGTTGTTCTGCCAACATTTGCAGTATGGCTATTATTACCATGCATACCAGGGTAAGTTTGTGAAGGTACATGATTCCCCCTGGGGTGACCTTGGCGATCATTCTAAAAAATATGTTAGAAAATGGCAAAGTATTTAGAAAAGTAAGAAGAATATAACCATATTTGTGAAACTGAGAATAACATCTTTCCTTCCCGTGCCGTTAAACGTCACACAGGACTCGCATGGTTGTTCACCAAGTTTTCCTGTTTTCAGCAACCTTTTCAACTTCATTAAGGGATTTTATGCCCACTAAATTGGCCTCTCTTAACAATGTCCTCTTTAGAGCTTCACGTGGTCGACCTCTTTTTCTTTATGGCCTGTTGTGTTCCACTTGATAACTTGTTTTAGGATTCTCTGACTGTTTCTTCTTATCACATGACCGATATATGTTCACTTTCTTTTTCTGATCACCCATGAGACAGGCTGTTGTTTGCTCATCTGTCTTATCTCTGCATTGTTCTTGAATTCGTTCCACTTTATACTGAGTATTTTCCTTAGGCATTCGTTTTCTCTCACTTTTTGTCTTCTCATGACACATCCTAAGAAACATGATTACCTTTTACCAGTTTGAATAAACCTTCATTTACTTCTTCATTTTGATGGACAAGGTTACATAAAATTTTTAAAAGTTTCTTTGACAAAAAAAAAAAAAAAAGTAAATCCATTATCAATTTAACACATCTGTTAGTTTCTCATCGTCCACTGGGGAGGCTGGGCTGGGAGGAGGAATACGCCGCTGTCATCTGATGAATTAACGGCTGCAACCAGACTGGGTGGCTAATGCACTAGTCTCTCATGGTGAAGTCTGGGGTTTGACACAGGGACCCCGGTCACCCAGCTGTAGAAATGGGTACCTAGCTTCTTCTGGACCTGGGAAAGAAAAGGCGGCCAGGCATCAACCGCTAGTTTGTCAACAGGTCAAGGACACTAATAGGTGACTTAATGGCCTTTACTCGGAGCAAATGCCACATAAGTGCAGACACATATTTTGAGCCCCCCCCCCCAAAAAAAAACCCCACTCCTCATCATGATTTGGACTCCCACTTCTTTATCTGTGAATGCTCAATGATAAAAAAAACATGGCCTTTTCTCGAACTTTCTTCAAGTAATGTTGAGTGGGAGCAGAAAAAGTGGTATCTCTTGAATTTAAAATGTGAGCCGCATGGATCCCATATCTACATCAAAATCAACGAGCACAACGGTACCACACAAGCTGAAACAACAATCTCTAAATCAAGAATTCAGATTAGAACAAGAAACAGAATACATAAGAAAGAACACTGTGGGTAGCCTGGATAACAGGGCAGGGATCGCCATAGTCCCTATGGTGGTGGAGTCTGCTAAAGAAGCATTGTACACTCCCTGCTTTTTAGCTGTACTCCAGGACTGAAAAAGTAGCTGCCATAACCCGCTCCCACGCTGATACGATGCTGTACCTCACCACCTCTACAGCATCAGCTGCAAAGGACACCAACTCACAGTTACAGGGAGATAACACAAGTTCAGATTCCACATACCACGATATTCCTGGCAGACAACCCCCATCCTGAGGAGTCACTGCTTGGCGAACTCTGGGTATGACCTTGAGGAGTAACTTTTGGTGTGTCTCTGCTCCCAGAGTGTCGCCAGTCCTGTGGTACACTGACCCCAGACCTGCTTTTGGCTGTAGCACTGTTATGTTCCTGAGGACAATAAAAATAACACATTCTCTTTGTGTTGTTTCACATCTTAAATCTTAGCACAATCTCTGTGCTGTTTCACATCTTAAATCCCAGCACAATCTCCATGTGTTTCACATCTTAAATCCTGGCAAATCTCTGTGCTGTTTCACATCTTAAATCCCAGCACAATCTCCATGTGTTTCACATCTTAAATCCCGGCAAATCTCTGTGCTGTTTCACGTCTTAAATCCCAGCACAATCTCCATGTGTTTCACATCTTAAATCCTGGCAAATCTCTTTGCTGTTTCACATCTTAAATCCTGGCAAATCTCTGTGCTGTTTCACATCTTAAATCCTAGCACAATTTCCATGTGTTTCACATCTTAAATCCTGGCAAATCTCTGTGCTGTTTCACGTCTTAAATCCCAGCACAATCTCCATGTGTTTCACATCTTAAATCCTGGCAAATCTCTTTGCTGTTTCACATCTTAAATCCTGGCAAATCTCTGTGCTGTTTCACATCTTAAATCCTAGCACAATTTCCATGTGTTTCATATCTTAGATCCTGGCACAATCTCTGGTATTTCACATCTTATTCTCTCAAAATCTCCTGCACAGTTTCACATCTTAAACAATAAGAAAATGGCTGAGCTACATTTTCTAAACAGCCTATTCTAGGTACTGGGATAAAGAATGTTCTCTGATCCAACCTGTAAAATTTCTCTTTTTGTTCCTCTTCTGCCTGTTTGGTGGGTATGCAAGCATTGCATGATGGTACTTTTAGTGAATTCTGAACAGAATCTGGCATATATCATTCATGAATTGACAGATTCCCCTTCTAGTAAGCTCATGTCAATCAAAATTACAGCATGCTATCCTATAATATCAATCAAGATGACAACATGCTATCCTATTATGTCAATCAAGTTGACAGTGTGATGTTCCCTCTTGTTAATCAAGCTGACAGCTTGTTCTATCATGTTAATCAAACAGACAGCTCCTGTCCTATCATGCTCTCCAAGCTGACAGCATGCTGTCCTATCATATCTAAGCAAATGCTCATCTTACCAGAGTTCATTGTCTGAGTCACTCTCACACTCTTACTATTTATTTCTCTCTCTCATATCTTATTTCTCTCCCTCACATCTTCTTCTTCGTTCACTTCTACCACCAAGACCGCCCTGTGATCCTACTGATTTTACATCTGTGGTCCTTGTTAAGTCTCATGGTTCCCCCGTGTGATCCCCGAAAGGACCACACGAGATCCCTGAGAGGACCACAAGAGGTTCAGAGTATCACAGGGCTTGAGCCTGTATTCTTTCCCTCACATCTAAAGTGCTTGGTACACTATAGTATATTTTTACATTAATATGAAACGCTGCGCTCTATCACTTTACTGTGCACACGCCCCGTTGTTTCTAATCAACTAAATTTTTATCAGAGCACAAACAGGAAAGAACCTCAGAAACAAATTATCTCTGTGCCTCTCCTCCCAGATTTTATGCTGAATTCTTTTCTTGAGGAAAAAACAAAAGCTCCACCCAATAATAATGACTTTTCTGTAAACTGTATGAAAATATTCCAAAAAAAAAAAACAAAACAACGAAAAAAAAAGGTAATGGAAAACACCTACTCTGTTAAAATGTTGAGAAGCACTGGCCTGATTAGTTCCAGATCCATTAACGTGCATTTTGTCTAAGAGTTTGACTAGAACATCTTCCAGCTGGTCTATTTTAGAACCGGAAACATGGTTGACTAATGTGTGGGGTCTTGTCTGAAGAATCATGTCCCTGGTCACTTCAAAGTCCGTAGTCTGGAACATAAGAGGTAAATGTATGGTCTGTGAAGAAAACTAAGAGAACTATCAGTCATTTGCATGTCTCTTGTGGAACTTTACCTCCCTAACAGCTCTCCTGTAGGCCTCTCATTTGCAAACAAGATGCCCTGCTGCTGATGCATCCATTTGCAGATTATCAATGATGTCTTGCAGCCATCTTCGCCTTGGTCTTCCTCTCTTTCTTTTTCCCATTATGTACCCTTCCAAGACGGTCTTCTTTAGATTACGAGGGGTGATTGATAAGTTCTCAGCATAAGATACAACGGATTATTTGTGGACATCTTTTTTTGGGTTATTTCTCAACATAGTCCCCTTGTACGTTTATGCACTTAGTCCAGCAATCCTGGAGCATACGGATCCTTTCTTTGTAAAAGTCAGCATCTTGTGCCAGTACAAAGTAAAGCATGAATGACGTTATCATTTGAAGCAAATTTGCAACCACTGAGCTCCTTTTTGAGTTTGGTAAAAAAAAGTAATAGTCCGAAGGGGCCAAATCTGGAGAATAAGGAGGATGTTCAAAAAGGTGGAAGCTGCATTCAAGAATGACAGCCACTGTCACAGCCGACTTGTAAACTGGAGCATTGTCTTGCTGAAAGATGACTCCTCTTGTCAATTTCCCTTGACGCTTTTCTTTCAATTTGACCCGCAGTTAGGCCATACATCTTATTGAAATGGAGGCCTCAATCACAAAGAATAAAACTTCAAACCAAATTTAATGAACATCATTTCATCGTTAAAGTCTTGAAGTTTCTTCATACAAAGATTGAAACATTAATTCTCTGTAAAATAAAAATTTGATACAAGTTTGAAATTTGGTGTCCATTACGACTACAGCAGTGTTGCATTTCTTTTCTTGAACAGTATATTTAGAATCTTTCTGAGGCAGGTTGTGTGGAATAAGGATAATTTGCCCATTTTCTTTTCAGCTGTTCTCCAGCATTCTGCTCCATAAAAGTGTATGGATAACATACAACTCTGGTACAGCTTTACTGTGGATCTAGCCCTGTACTAGGTGGACTTCCATATGTTTTTAAGATTAAGTAAAGATGTTCTCACTTTATTATCCTACTTTTTATGTCTTTTATTTGTTCCTCCATCGGATATTAGCATTACATGTGAAGCTATCTGTTTCAGGCAGGTTTTGGTCGTTAATTTTAATTGCTGTTTGGTCTTCTGTGTTTCTTGTAAGTTCAAGTTGCCATAAATGCTAGAAGTAGGCAACTTCCCGATAAAACATGGCAGCCATGTTGTATAATTACAAACAAGTACATGTACTCTAGAGGTTTGTTTGGTGGAGTCAAAGGGTTAAGATACTAAAAAATAGAGGTTTGTTTGGTGGAGTCAAATGGTTAACAGTGGAGTCACAGGGTTGATACATTAAAAAAATAGGTTTGCTTGGTGGAGTAACAGGGTTAACACACTAAAAAAACTAGAGGTTCATTTGGTGGAGTCACAGGGTTAACACACTAACCTTAAGAATTCCAGGTTTATCACTCTCTGCTAGCCTGCCCAGACAGTTGGTCAGCACCGAGATTCTCTCCTCCTGATATCTCAGATCTAACTCATGCACAGTCTGATAAAAAGAATTTAAACTTCTGTACACCCTCATAAAAAGAATATAAACTTCTGTACACCCTCATAAAAAGAATATAAACTTCTGTACACCCTCATAAAAAGAATATAAACTTCTGTACACCCTCATAAAAAGAATATAAACTTCTGTACACCCTCATAAAAAGAATATAAACTTCTGTACACCCTCATAAAAAGAATATAAACTTCTGTACACCCTCATAAAAAGAATATAAACTTCTGTACACCTTCATAAAAAGAATATAAACTTCTGTACACCCTCATAAAAAGAATATAAACTTCTGTACACCTTCATAAAAAGAATATAAACTTCTGTACACCCTCTTAAAAAGAATATTATGCCTTGAAATGGGGGGGGGGGGGGTGTGAAGACGAGGTCCGATGAAGCAATCAGCTGATATGTTAGCGTCAGGATTAGCGAACCATAGTTGACCAAGACCCTGTCCTACCTCTCCGTTGGTACCCCTAATAACAGGCCTAGCCTGGCTAACAGGGCAGGGATCGCCATAGTCCCCATGGTGGTGGAGTCTGCTAAAGAAGCACTGCACATCTCAATTTTTAGCTGCACTCCGGGACTTGGGAAAAAATAGCTGCCATAACCCACTCCCATGCCAGTACGACGCTGTAGTCCAACACCTCCACAGCATCGGCTGCAAAGAACACCAGCTCGCAGTTACAGGGAGATAGTACAAGACAAGACAAGTATGGCCTAAAAAAAAAAAAAATATTGAATAGTTGATGTATACCCCAATGAAAGTAATATTAACTGATTACATCCTGATTAAATTATTAACTGATGCACAACCTGATAAAATGAATATTAATTTATGTTTTTCATAGTAAAATGAATACTAATTGATGTATACCCTGATAAAAAGAATAATAATTGATGTATTTCTTGATGAAATGAAAATATATATATACATATACTGTAATAAAAAAGAATACTGAATGGTAACAATCCTGATAAGGTGAATACTATCTCACATATGCAGTGACAAATCAATTCACAACCTCACAACAGCCTTAGTGGTGAATACAGCACATCACATCACATCTACGCCTACCCCGGTCACGTCGAGGTTCCTGACACCCGTGGCCAGGTTGCCTATGTCATCCTTCGCAGCCCTGGACCTGCCCAGCCCTCCCTTCAACTGCTCCACTTGCTCTTGCAGATGGTTCACCAGGTGGTCCCTCTTCAGGAGCTCTCGCTGTGGGGGGGGAAGTTAATTGCATCCACATCAATCATCTACTACATTCAACATCATCATGTGCCTCATCTGAAAATCAGCTGCAACAGATCTGTATTGTGCTTTGTCCATCATCTCACCTACATCATTTATGCCTTTACATTCTTGTACCTAGATTACTTTTATCGCAAAATGCTACATTTATTTATTACTCCTTTATGGCGTAGATGCCTGGACCTTGAATAAGACAACAGAAAAGAAAACTGAGGCCCTTGAAATGTGGATATACAGAAGAATAGGGTGTATCTCATGGGCAGAAAAAGGAAAACAAACAAGTGTTAAACCACCTAGAAATGAAAAGAGAAATAGTGAAAACCTTAACAACAAGATAAATGAGATTAGGTAGATCAAGGGGCATGAAACTATACTGAAGACCCTTCTTGAGGGCAAGATCGAAGACAACAAAAGGACGACAATGACACAGATGAGTGGACAACATCAAGAGATGGGCTGGAACCAGCTTGGCTGAGCCCACTACTAAGACAAGAAACAGAGCAGAGTGAAGATTCACCGCAGCCAACCTTCCATGGGGGATATGGCACAAGATGATGATGATGATTCTTGTGCCTGGGATTTTACTCCCTGTCAAAGATGGAGTGTTACCATACCCCCTTGGGTATGCCAAAAATACTTCAGTTGTGTGGTCATGTGATAAGGCTAGCTGACAGGTTCTCTCACCCAAAAGGTGAGATTTGGGGTAGGGCCTGATAACTAGCATACTTCAGTCAATCCAGCTGTAAAAATGGGAACCCAGCATCTTAGTGTTGAGGAAAACAGCTTACACAGACATAGAACATCTGCATGCAAGGCAAGGCACACTGGAATGTTTGTAACCCTGCATCTGAATTGCCTGGCCACCCCTCATGCACATAAATTACAGCCAAATCAATTTGTTTATCAATATGACCACAGAGTGTGTGTGCATTTGTGAGTGAGTGAGTGAGTGAGTTAAAAAAAAACAAAACTATCATATATGTAAATGAAACATATATGACAGTTTTGGTTTTACAAGAAGTAATACACAGAAGTTTATCAGTGTTATTTGTACATAGATAATACTAGTCCACTAGAACTATACTGTGGGATAACTGTGATTTTTTAATTGCTGCAAAACTGGTACTAGTAGAGTTAGATGGATATTTGTGGTGCAGTTTTATGAAACAAGGAATGGGGGTGGGGGGAGAAGGAAGGAAGGAGGGAGGGAGAGAGGGAGGGAGGAAGGAAGGAAGGGAGGGAGGGAGGGAGGAAGGAAGGGAGGGTGGGAGGAAGGAAGGAAGGAATGGAGGGAGGGAGGGAGAGAGGGAAGGAGGAAGGAAGGAGAGAGGGAGGAAGGAAGGAAGGAGGGAGGGAGGGAGGAAGGGAGGTAGGAAGGAAGTGAGCGAGGGAGGGAAGGGAGGGAGGAAGGAGGGAAGGAAGGAAGGAAGGTTAGCAATAATGAATAGAAACAAATGAAATGTTTATAAATGACAACATTAACAACCCAATATTTCAGCAAAATTGCCTTTATCAAGGACAGCAGAAAAGACAAAACAGATAAAAACATGCAAAGAAACTACAAAATGTCAACAGAAGAAAAAAAAAAGCGCTACCAACAAACAGAAACAAATGATTATGCACTGAAAAGGGCTGCAGTTATCAGATAAATGGTGGGATGATAACTATGACGATAACTGGTAAAACTTCACTTCCATTTGGGCTGGCGTGGCCCAACTCTTCACCCTCTGAAAATAAATTCATTATCTTGGCTGAGTTGACACTGATTTCTTCTCTCACGGCAAGACATCTTCTTGTCCTACAAGAGTCCAGAGTCACAGACATTTTCTTTGTATTTTTTGTTTCTCTGTCATGTAAAGTCCTTCATCTACAGTTTTTGTAGGTAAATCATATACACACACACACACACACACACACATTTTCTACTCACTCTCAAGTCTCCAATAATCCTGTCTTTGTCCTCTACTTGCTTCACACAGCTCAGCTGAAGAAAGATGAAGAAAATCATACTCCTCACCAAACTGGCATATCATAAAAGGTCTGACTATCAAATCATGTTCAACTGTGTAACAGTGAATGTCAACGGCTGTCACGTTTACGGTTTTGTAGGTGGATCAGATAGGTCAGAGGCAAGAGAAGTAAACTTTTAAACTTTATGGTTTTATAGGTAGTTCTGATGGGTCAGAGGCTAGAGAAGTAAACTTTATGGTTTTGTAGATGGTTCAGAGGCTAGAGAAGTAAACTTCATGGTTTTGAAGGTGGTTTTGATAGGTCAGAGACTAGAGAAGTAAATCCTATGGTTTTGTAGGTGCTTCAGATGGGTCAGAGGCTAAAGAAGTAAAATTTTATGGTTTTGTTGGTGGTTGAGAGGTTTGAGAAGTAAACTTTATGTTTTGATGGGTCAGAGGCTAGAGAAGTAAACCCTATGGTTTTGTAGGTGGTTCAGAGGCTAGAGAAGTAAACCTTATGGTTTTGTAGGTGGTTCAGAGATTAGAGAAGTAAATTCTATGGTTCCATAGGTGGGTGAGATGGGTCAGAGACTGGAGAAGTAAACCCTATGGTTTTGTAGGTGGTTCAGGGGCTAGAGAAGTAACCCTATGGTTTTGTAGGCGGTTCAGAGGTTAGAGAAGTAAACTCTATGGTTCCAAAGGTGGGTGAGATGAGTCAGAGACTGGAGAAGTAAACTCTTTAAAAAAATCTGGAGGGTGCAAGCAACCTAAGGCAGCTGATGGTAAGATTCTTTCCTACAAATATTCTGATATTCCTTGCAACTCTCATTCAACTTCCAGTGGTTTAGATCTGATCCTTAATTTTATAACTGATCAGTGGAATCAATATGGGGGTCAGTGCAACACACACAAGGCACACCTTCAAATCATTTACTGTAGTGAAAAAGCAAATCTTCTATCTACATCACAACCACTAGCTAGCATAGTGATTAGAACACTCGTCTAGCAACTGAATGGTCGAGGGTTCGAATCCCCAGCTGAATGTAATTTTTTTTTCCACCTCCCCCACCCCGGACCAATACGGCTCTGGGATCAATCCAGTCCCGTAAAATGGGGACCAGAGAAAATATGAGAAAGAAAGGCAGAGAGGAAAGGAACTGGCTACCCTACCTCATATGCTGATGGCCCAGCATAATGAGGTCTCCAATGCTTCATCCCCTATGGCATTTGCTATGGGACTATATATATATATATCACAGAAATGTTGTTATTAGTCCCAATCTAGCATGAACTGAACTGGGCAGAGATCTGAGTCCTCAAGTAGACTCACATTTCACATTGACAACACTGCCCTGTATAACAAAACACAAATTTTGAACACAGTCAATGTAGTGTGTATAAACTTTGAAAATGCTGAAAACATATGGCTAACTGCACAAAAAGTCCAGCATTAAGAACATATACATACCAGAACAAAAGTCTGTATTACCAAGTCTGTCTCAGTCTGATAAAGTTTGAAAACCACTGCTTAATGATACACTCTTTGAACAAACTAAATTTAAATTAAGTGTTGAAAAATATGTGAATGTGACATACCTTAACATCTGATAAAACTTGATCTATTCCTGCAAGCTGCTTCTTCAAAGCATCCTGTGAAAAATGATTACAATGAAATAACAGACACTGCCTATTCCTCTAACAGCAGTCACTGAGGAGAATTATGGGAAAGGTCTACACTTTGTCGCTGTACTGGGACATGACTAATCTCCAGGGTGTCATTCGTGGACTTTTTTTTTTTTTTTTTTAAATGAAATCATTAAGTGCTGCACTGGTAAGCACTGGTAGTCATCGCACCTTCACTGATCTCACCTCTCTTCCCATTTATCTTTCCTGTTGTTATGAAGTTTTCAAGCCCTCCCCTTCTCTTTATGTGTCCAATGAATGATAACTGTCATTTTCTTATGGATTTAATTAGGTTCCTTCCTACATCTGCTTTTGTCAAACATTACCAGTTTGTCATCTTAGCTGACGGCATTCATTCATTCATTTGTATGTCCCTTGCGGAACTTTGCCTCCCTAACAGCACTCCTGTAGGCCTCTCGGTTGTGAGCAAGAAGGCCTGCTGCTGATACATCCAACTGACTTCATTAGAATGAGTAATTCTTCTAAGAAACCACAACTCTATTGCCTCTAGTGATCTTTTCTTGGATCTACTGATTATTCATTACTCACTTCCATAGAGTAAGACAAAACTCAGTGCAGCGTTTCAAAAATCTCTTTAATTTTCACTGACCAGGATGTTTCTCATTAGTCCAAAAGCTATTCTGGTTTTGGCATATTCTACTACTTTAAGTAATAACATTCAGAAACTGAAAGTTCATGCCAGGAGATGGCATTCGAGTATTCCTTACTATTTTGGTTTTCTAAACTGGCAATATGGACATGGATGAAAACTGGCTTCTCAACTTCACAACAGAAAAAAATCTTTTTTTTTCATTATATTAAACAATATAATGGCCTGGGGAGAACAATAATAGCAATATAACAATAACCATAACTGAGAAAATTATTGGCCCAGGATATCACTCTTGTTGCAAACACCAGAGTCACTGAAGTAGGCATCCTGGTATACCAATTCGATCCTTTCTAACTAGTTATCAGGTGAGCAACACTTTATGAATGCCAGGTTATATGTCCCTTATGTTTCTAAAAGAGATTTCCCCCTCAACAATTTATTTGTGTGTGTGTGTGTGTTGAGGGATGGGAGTGGGCGAGTGGGGAAGCCAAATTTTTATTATTTTGCCTGCAGCTTCAAAGTGACCCTTTATGTTCAATAAACTTCTTCTGTATTCAAGGTTGAAGGTCACATCAGATTCTGATCCCTGTCGACATGGCAAAGCCCGCAGTCCTCCTCAGATCCTGACAGGAGCCCCAAAACTTCTGCCCCAAGCTCGTGTCCTCCGGCCACGTCTCAGGCCCGCATGGTTTGGGCACTCTTGAAGGACAACGTCCCGGAGTCTGGACTCCACTGCCGCAATGACACTCATCTGTGTGAGACATTTTAAGTCAAAACAGGCGGCTCAGTAGTCTGCAGTTCAATAAACTGGATTCACGAATCCACCCACATGACAGATACTCCCAAATTTTGTTTTTCTTGTGTACAAGACTTCCCCAGGATTTAGAGTCCTCTATCTTGGTATGGGAAGGCAGCCTGTCATATGACTGCACTACTATCAAGCTTATGCAAAAGCAGCCCCAGAACCTTACACTAGCCCAAATAATGACTGTCTCTTACAAACAAACAAACAAAGAAGAATATATGAAGGTTCTCAAATTAAGAAGCAAAACAAACCAACCCCAATTACAATCAACTACATCTAAAATAAAAAAAAAGAAGTACAACAAAAAAAATCTCAGTTTTTAAAAGTAACTTATACAACAACAAAAAAAAAGCTCACAGTTTCTAAAAGTAACTTATACAACAAAAAAAAAAAAAAGCTCAGTTTCTAAAAGTAACTTATGCAACAAAAAAAAAAAAAGAAAAAAGCTCACCATTTCTAAAAGTAACTTATACAACAAAAAAAAAGCTCACAGTTTCTAAAAGTAACTTATACAACAACAACAACAACAACAACAACAAAAAAAGCTCACCGTTTCTAAAAGTAACTTATACAACAACAAAAAACTCACAGTTTCTAAAAGTAACTTATACAACAACAAAAAAAAACACTCACAGTTTCTAAAAGTAACTTATACAACAACAACAACAAAAAAAAAAAAGCTCACCGTTTCTAAAAGTAACTTATACAACAACAAAAAAAAACACTCACAGTTTCTAAAAGTAACTTCTCCCTCTCTAGCTCTAGTCTCATGGCTTCTGCCGTCAGCCCTGACAGGCTACTCTCTTGTTCCTTCAGTCTCTGCTGCAGGCCAGCCTAGGACAATAAAAGAAACTCATCAGCATTAACATCACGAAAGGTAAAAGCCACACAGAGCCGCCACCAATGGCATACAGCACTAGAACCCATCATTTTTTTTGGACTCATCAACACACTAGAGGGCAGCGTGGTCAGCTTTACTCGGGCCACATTTTACTTCCAAGACGCAACATGAACCAAGTATTCATTTCTACAGCTGGGCAACTGGGGTAACTCTAATTGACTGGACTTGAACCACACCAACCTTATCATGAGAGACTAGTGCATTAGCCCCTTTGCTACTCATGCACTCAGTGCCATCACACCATCAAATAGAGTCAAGAATGCTTACAAAACAAGCAACAACAAAAAACAAAACAAAACAAAACCCTGACATACCTAAAGTTTGCTGCATCATAGAAGCAAATACTGAGAAATCTGTTATCATTCTATTGCCATAATCTAATGCAGTGTTTCCCATGGTGGAGTATATGAACCAAAAAAGGAGGGGGGGGGGGAAGAACAGAACATATTTACAATATACCTTTTCAAAACCTGGTTGACTACTATTATGCTGTGGGGAGGGGGGGAGGAAAAGTCATGGGAAAAAGGGGGAAGGCATCAAAATCTTTGAAGTGAGACATGATTCAAAAAAGGTTGGGAAACACTGATCCAACACAAAATACCTTATTCAAGGGGGCTAACACTAGAAAAACTTGCTAGACAGGATGCACAGTGGCTCCAGCCAAACAAAGCATCACCCAACCACACAGTCCAGCATATCTGAGACAACACCAAAAAAAAAAAAAAAACACTAGCTGAACTAGTGAATGCTGGGTGAGCCTTGTACAAACACATGAACAAACCCGATCCACATGACAAATCATACAAACTAAGCAGACAAACAAGCAGAGGATACAAACATTCATGAACAACTGCTTGAGGAGGATGTTAAACATTAAATGGCAGGACAAGATCAGGAATGAGGAGGTCTGGGAAAGGGCAGGACAAGAACCTATGAACCTACAAATCATGTCTAGGAAATGGAGGTGGATTGGCCACACTCTGAGAAAACCCAACATCAGCATAGCAGGACAGACTCTGATATGGAATCTTCAAGGAAATAGAAAACGAGGAAGACCTAGACTTACTTGGAGAAGATAAATTATGACAGTGCTCAGAGACAAGGGATACACATGGAAGGAAGCAGAGAATAATTCCAAGAATAGGGATCTTCTTCTTCTTCTTCGTTTGCATTAAGAATAGGGATGACTGGGAAGCCTTTATCTGTGGCCTATGCTCTCAAGGGAGTGAAAGGCGATGGTGATGATTTTCAGGCTACAAACAAATCACATCATCTTAAATGAACAAATCACATTACCTTAAATGACCAAATCACATCGACTTAAACGAACAAATCGCAATACCTTAAATGAACAAATCGCACCACCTTAAATGAACAAATCGCAATACCTTAAATGAACAAATCACATCATTTTAAACGAACAAATCACATCATCTTAAACGAACAAATCGCATCACCTTAAATGAACAAATCGCATCATCTTAAATGAACAAATCGCATCACCTTAAACAAACAAAGTGCATCACCTTAAATGAACTAATCGCATCACCTTAAATGAACTAATCGCATCATCTTAAATGAACAAATCGTATCACCTTAAATGAACAAATCGCATCACCTTAAACGAACAAATCATATCACCTTAAACAAACAAATTGCATCACCTTAAATGAACAAATTGCATCACCTTAAACGAACAAATCATATCACCTTAAACAAACAAATTGCATCACCTTAAATGAACAAATTGCACCACCTTAAATGAACAAATCATATCACCTTAAATGAACAAATTGCATCACCTTAAACGAACAAATCATATCACCTTAAACAAACAAATTGCATCACCTTAAATGAACTAATCGCATCACCTTAAATGAACACCTGAACAAAAACAAGAAAAACCTCAGCCCAGACTGCCAGACACTTATAATGAGGGGGAAAAGTTGAACATTTTCTATGCCCCAAACTAGATTTTACTATGAACAAAGCTGCTTCCTAGATACCCTACAGTTCAGTACTGTCTATATCCCAAAGCTGAACAACTATAAAGGACAGTCCAGTTCTTCACTATGGCATCAACTGGCATGAGCTTCTAGCTCACAGCATCAGGGAGATCCGCCACCACCACCAGAACTTACAGGCCACCAGTCTGTTGCCCGTACAAAAAAACTCTACACACTAACTGGCTATGTGGCACTCCAAGAATCCATGTTTTTTCCAAGTTACGAGAAAAATATCTGTTCTTGTTTCACCTCCTTAGAACCGTTGGAATGTTCTCAGCAGTCAATGTGGTGAAGGTGCTGGATGAGAAGTGGGTTCTGATGGATATCTTCATAGAATCAGAATGTCACTAAAGAATCAGGGAGGAGCACTGATTTTTAGCAGGCTCCACCACCATGTAGATGACAGTGATCCCCACCCTGTTAGCCAAGCTGAGCCTGCTACTGGGAGAAACCAACTTTGGAGAAGGGAGACAGGGTCTTGACCAGCTTCACCAACCCTGACACAACCTTTCACCTACTGACCACTGTCTCAAACTATATCTTCATTCCTCATTAAAATGTAAAAACTTCACAAAGACTTTGTACATACACATTTTACAACAACTCTGCTAAAAATAGTTATCTCACAAATGCATTCATTTTCTGTTTCTCAAACTTTCTCTCAGTCACACATATCAAACCATCACTCATCATCACCACCAAACCACACATCACTCTTCACCAACCCACACATCACTCATCATCAGCACATAGACAATCCAGACAACACAAACACTGTTGGAACCTTAGTTCCTTGCAGCTCTAGGCAATCCTTCTTGACTCTGTTCAGATCTGCCCTCAAAGATTCTGCAACCTCTTCAGCATGGAGCAGCCGGCCTTTCAGCAATATCTAAAGATTTGAAGGCAAGCACATTACACTTAACAAAAAAAAATCTTTAAAAAGTAAGCATATTTCCCGTGTACAAAGTAACAAAACAAAAAAGAACATTTTAACAAAAAAAAACAAAAAAAACTGCTAGAATGTCTTACTCAACATACATACACATACATACTCAACGAGACTGTCAAAATGCAGCTATAATTCTGACTGCACTACGAGGGACTGGTTCCACAAGAAAGTTTAACTAAAGATTTACACATTCAGGAAAAGATTTACTGGGCAGTCATTACTAACATCCTCCAGGACATCTGTATCATAGCAAATTTCAGCATTCATCATCTCTACTTAGCGGTCCAGCAACAAGAAGTAAAAAAAAAAAGGTCAAGGTAATCCTGTTATGCCTGAGAGGCGCATAGGGATATGCTGTTAGTGCCCACATCATGTTAAAAGCAACAAAAGGAAGTATGCATCCACAAGGAAATGGTGTCATCAATTTCTGTACACTGACGGGTAATATCAAAGTTTCATCAACCTTTCTACACTGATGTATATGCTAGAGTATCATCAACCTCTGTACACAGAGGGATCATTATGAAAGTGTCATCAACATTTCTACACTGGTGTATATATTAAAGTGTCATCAACATTTCTAGTTAGAAGGCTGGCTAGTAAAGATGATTAAACAGAGAAAACTTAAATATTTTGGACACATTAGATGTCATGATAATCTAGAGAAGACCGTCTTGGAAGGATACATAATGGGAAAAAGAAAGAGAGGAAGACCAAGGCGAAGATGGCTGTAAGGCATCGTTGATAATCTGCAAATGGATGCATCAGCAGCAGGCCATCTTGCTTACAACCGAGAGGCCTACACAAGGCCTGTTAGAGAGACAAAGTTCCACAAGGGACATGCAAATGACTGACTGACTGTATATATTAAAGTGTCATCAACATTTCCACAGTGATGTATATATTAAAGTTTCATCACCCTTTCTAAAGGATAAAGTGTCGTCAACATTTCTACACTGAAGGATGTATAAAGTTTTATCAACCTCTGTACACTGAAGGACATACTAAACAGGGAAAGACAAACTATTATGGACTTGTCCAGAGAGCAAGATAATGATCCCAAACAGTTAAACATCTGAGAAACCTGAGACTGTGGCCTATCTGACATCTTAATTACACTCATTGCATAGCTTTTACTACGCTCATTTGTAGTTTTACTGTACTCATTTATATAGATTTTTTTTTCAACTACACTCATTATAGTTTTGATTTATATATATATATATTTTTTTTAAAAAAAATTATACTCATTTTATAGTCTTTTTTAAAAACTATACTATACCCATGTTATAGTTTTCTTTTTACTACACTCATTTTAGTTAGTTTTTTTTCCTAACAACTTCAATTTTATCCTTTTATTTAAATTTAAACTCATTTTATAGCATTTTTTTTTACTATGCTAATCTCAGTTTTTTAAAAAAAATTATGCTCATTTTTGTACTTTTTTTTTTACTGTACTCATTTTATAGGGTTTTTTTTTGGTACACTATACCTTTATTTTTTATTTACACTCATTTCATACCTCTTTTCTAACAACGTTCACTTAATAGTTTTCTAACTACACTTATTTCAAATATACTATAGTCCGACCACAATATAAAAAAAAAAAAAACTATTAAAAAGCATTTCAGTAAAATTTGTAAAACTGAAGATCATACAACCAGTAAATTATTATGGTCAAACGAGATATATCTCGCGCGCGTGTGTGTGTTTGTTTCTGTGGGTGGGTGGGTGCATGAAACACATGCCTTGGACAGTGAAAAAAAAAACATAAACAGGTTATAAAACACACACACGCACACAAACAAACAAAAATTGAAAACATTTTTAAAAAAGCAAAAAATTCACAGGATGAATCATAAGTAGACCCAAAAATCACAGAAAAACTCACAGGAAAAGGAAAATGAGGCAAGCAGTGAGAAAAAAATCTCTGAATATGATGACCAAGTAGCACAAGAAAAGTGATGATTTTACGCAAGTACAGAGGATGGCCAAAAAAAAATTGTAGAGGAACTGCTGCAGCGAGTCTTGGCACATCATCAAATAGATATTTATAGAAGAACCAAGAGAACGTACTATGGTCTCCCTTGGATTTGCACATTCCAGCTCCCATCCTGGCTGTAGCTTGGCATCGCTCGGACCATCTCCAGCCAACAACTAAAAAAGACAGGTAGGCATAAGATATATCAACTCTATTGTATCAATATAACAAAGTCATACAATCTCACAGTCATATATACTCACACAATCTCACATACTCACAAAGTCTCACATACTCATACAGTCTCACATACACATAGTGTCTCACATACTCATAGAGTCTCACATACTCATACAATCTCACATACTCTCAGAGTCTCACATACTCATATAATCTCATATACTCACAGAGTCTCAATTACTCATAGAGTCTCACATACTCACACAATCTTACATACTCACAGAGTCTCACATACTCACAAAATCTTATACACTCATACAGTTTCACTTATTCATACAATCTCACACACTCATACAATCACACACACTTATATAGCCATCCTGTTATGACTTTCTAATACATTATGACGAGTTGGTACCTAAGATCATGACATCACATACAAACTGCCACTTAATATGTGTGATCTGCTTAATATGTGTGATCTGCCATCTAATATGCATGACATCGCATACAAACTGGCCCCTAAGATGTATGATATCACACATAAACATGGAATTTTAATGAAACCAAATGAAAATAAACAGCTGAAATTTCTAATTCGAATGGATGCAGAAAGTAAGGATATGGTCAGTCAGTCAGTCATTTGCATGTCCCTTGCAGAACTTTGCCTCCCTAACAGCTCTCCTGTATGCCTCTCGGTTGTACACAAGATGCCCTGTTACTGATGCATCCATTTGCAGATTATCAATGTTGTCTTGCAGCCATCTTCACCTTGGTCTTCCTCTCTTTCTTTTTCCCATTATGTACCCTTCCAAGATGGTCTTCTCTAGATTATCATGACGTTTAATATGTCAAAAATATTTAAGTTTTCTGTTTAATCCTCTTTACTAGCCAGCCTTCTTCAATATTACGTTCTTGTAGTATGGATATATTTCTTCTTTTTTGTGCCCATGATATCTGAAGAACTCTTCTGTAGCATTTACATTCAAAAGCATTTATGTGTTTCTCAGCTGTTTTGTTAAGTGTCCAGGTCTCACAGGCATATGTTGCGATGGGAAAGATGCATGCCCTTAATACATTTTTATAGTTCTGTCTGTTCCTCTCCACAGATTCTTTACTTGCTTTACTTTCTGAAGAGAGAAAGGATATGCTACCAGTTCTCATTATAAAAAGCTGCACAACCATGACCATCTAACCAACAGTGATAACAATAAAGGGGTACAATAACCGCCAGCTCTCACTCCTCTTCTCACAAGCTCTAAGGCTCCGGTGTCTGAGGAATCAAAACAGCCTTATACATGCTCCGCCGCATGCCGCAGCATCCAACCAAGAGTTTGCTTACTAATATTTTCCCGTCAAGTGTTGATTGTTTATAATGCAGTTTTTTGCCACGCAGATTTCCTGCTACCACCTTTAATTCTTTAATGTGTTTTTACTGTCCACAACACAAAAAGGAATGGAAAAACTAATTATGTTAATCCATAAGAACAACGAAGAAAAACCTCTATCTTAATGCAAAGAAAACTAAACTGGTGACAAATGACAAAAGAAATAAGGCAGCTGAAATATGTATCAATGAGGATAAATTGGAAGAGGTGGATAGTTTTGAATATCTTGGATCATTACTAACTAACAATGGAGATACAATGAGGGAAATTAAAAGGAGGACATTTATTGCTCTTCAAAAAGTAAAACAACTAAAGAATCTGTGGAGAGGAACAGACAGAACTACAAAAATAAGATTTTTAAGGTCATGCATCTTTCCCATCGCAACATATGCCTGTGAGACCTGGACACTTAACAAAACAGCTGAGAAACACATAAATGCCTTTGAATGTAAATGCTACAGAAGAGTTCTTCAAATATGGACACAAAAAAAGAAGAAATATATCCATACTACAAGAACTTAATGTTGAAGAAGGCTGGCTAGTAAAGAGGATTAAACAGAGAAAATTTAAATATTTTGGACATTAAACGTCATGATAATTTAGAGAAGACCGTCTTGGATGGGTACATAATAGGAAAAAGAAAGAGAGGAAGACAAAGACGAAGATGGCTGCAAGACATCTCTGATAAACTGCAAATGGATGCATCAGCAGCAGGGCATCTTGCTTACAACCGAGAGGCATACAGGAGAGCTGTTAGGGAGGCAAAGTTCCGCAAGGGACATGCAAATGACTGACTGACTTTTAATTTGTCCTAGCTCCAACAATCTCCTTATAACTACATTGTTCTTCCATTCCTGCTCTTTATTTTCTCAAAGTCTGTCCAACACAGCTCCAGCAATGTTATCCTTGTCCATTCTCAGCCTGCCATTTTCACTTCCCTTGATCATGCATAACAATGGGTACCTGAGGGCCACAGTGGATAGTGTACTCATCTCACATGGAAAAGGTGGATGACTGCAGAAAAGGCCAGTCACTCAGCCGTAGAAATGTTGAAGAAAAGACAGTCAAGAAAAATATGCCAACTAACACCAACCCCCTTGGTGTCTTTATGGAATGGAAGGGATATGTTTTTTTTTTTTATAAACACACAACAATGTCAGACTGTGAGGTCCTATAAAACTTACATCAACAGTTGTTACCCCTCAATATTCTGCCAGCCAAATGTACAGTATACCCTAGCACATCTCACCTAGATAATCGAGATGTGGGGCAGTTTGGGGGGGGGGGGGGGGGGGGGGGAACAATAATGGTCCTCCTAGCAAATTACAATGCCAGGCTTCTCTGTAAGCTCCACCCTGGTGGAGCCCACTTCATTTTCTAGGCTGTCAAGTCGGTGTCATTCAAGCTACTGCACCGAGATTCTTGGCCGACTATGCCTACAAAAGTACATACTTTCTGGCTATGACTAAGCAGGGCAGCCAATCTTGACTGGCTACTACTAAATAAGGCAGAGCTCTGTCTTGCTATGGGTCAAGTGAGATAGCCAGTCTTGACCAGCTAAGGTAAAAAAATAAGCTGAAATTGCTACAGACAGGATGCTGATTACATCAGACAAGGCAAAGGCTGGGTGTCTGAAACTCTTACTGAAGTACAAACATCACAAAATGAACATGGGAACACCTGAGACAACTCACAGCTCCAAGTCTGACTCACCAGCTCATGAAGCTGGACCAGCATCTCATGAGCCTCCTTCAGAGAATCACATATTTCTGAGAATCCAGAGTCACCAAGGGCACTGTCACTTTCACATGAGGTCATCATTATACCTCCTGTAGGAACACAACAATCATCATTATACCTCCTGTGGGAACACAACAATCATCATTATACCTCCTATGGGAACACAACAATCATCATTATACTTCCAGTGGGAGCACAACAATCATCGTTATACTTCCAGTGGGAGCACAACAATCATCATTATACCTCCAGTGGAAACACAACAATCATCATTATACTTCCAGTGGGAGCACAGCAATCATCATTATACCTCCAGTGGGAGCACAACAATCATCATTATACCTCCAGTGGGAGCACAACAATCATCATTATACCTCCAGTGGGAGCACAACAATCATCATTATACCTCCAGTGGGAACATAACAATCATTATTATACCTCCAGACTGGTCCTATAAATAAGTAAAAAACTCATAATGACAGCCATGCTGTTGTTGGTCAAATACTTGTTGAGCCCACTGTGAGCTGGGATGTTGTCATGGTGCAGAAGCCAGAGCTTTCCCTGCCACAGCCCAGGGTGTCTCTTCCTCACATTTT
Source organism: Achatina immaculata (assembly GCA_009760885.1). Taxonomy (NCBI): domain Eukaryota; kingdom Metazoa; phylum Mollusca; class Gastropoda; order Stylommatophora; family Achatinidae; genus Lissachatina; species Lissachatina immaculata. The sequence continues at coordinate 6,549,943 of CM019710.1, forward strand.
CATTTTTCATGCAGTTGCCACAAAACATCACAGCACAAGCTGGAATTCACAGTCTAGCCAGCAGGGACAAATTCTTGGTGCACAATTCCCTTGATGTCACCAAGAACACTCCCCATGCCTCTAACATTTTAAAAAAAAAAAAAACAGACTGCATGGCCTTTTTAGTTCTTGGCGACACCGGACTTTTTTCACTGAAAGGACTGGTGTTTTGTCTCTGGGTCATAACCATAAACCCAGGTCTCATCACCAGCCTTGACCTTGGACCGTGGTTTCTGAGGCAATCTGTTGAAGCTTAGTGCGGGCACCGACAAGTCGCTGTATTTGGTGAGGATCTTGGGGATAAGCTTGGCTGTGATGCAGCGCATGACCCAGTTCTTCAGTGAGAATCTTCTGACATGTCCCAAAATCAATTCCCACCATTTCACAGAGCTCTCAAGTGATCAGATGTAGATTCTCACAAGATGAGCTGCTGGATCTCTGCAATGTTCTGAGGAGTTCTGGAGCTCAAAGGGCCTCCCTGTGCCATCACAATTAACTGATGTTCAACCAGCCTTGAATCATATATCACACAAATCTTACATCCTTCCCATGTCACCACACGTCACATAGGACTTGCATGGTAGTTCGCCAAGTTTTCCTGTTTTCGGTCAACTTTTCAACCTCATCAAGGGATTTTATGCCTAATAATTTGGCCTCTCTTAACAATGTCCTCTTCAAAGTTTCACGTGGTCGATCTCTTTTTCTTCAGCCTGTTGTGTTCCACTTGATAACTTGTTTTGGGATTCTCTGAATGTTTCTTCTCATCACATGACTGACATATGTCCATCTCCTTTTTCTGATCACCCATGAGACAGGTTGTTGTTTGCTCATCTGTCTTATCTCTGCATTGTTCTTGAATTCGTTCCACTTTATGCAGAGTATTTTCCTCGGGCACTTGTTTTCAAAACAGTCTAATTTTTGTTGTCACACAATACCTGTGTCTTATTAAAAGACAGCTTACCACTTGTTGAATTTTTGCTAGAGTTCTCCACTGAAGTTTATATGAGATTCACACATAATTTGACACAAACCCCAATACTCCTTTCTTAAGCCCATCTCGAAAACCACTAAACAATGAGTGTATGACGTCAAACAAATGAACATCGCTGCTCTTTATGTAAGCCTGGATCTGCACCTCTTGGAACAATGATTCACATCACATGCTAGTACTGCCATTCCAATAAGTTCAGATGTAACAGTCTCAGTGTGGAAAATTTCCAACCACATCTCGCATACCCATAATCATCTACAGAAATTTCTCAGTACTTCCCCTTTTCACCCTATTTCTATTTTTAAAAAAGTTATTCATATCCTTTGAGGGTGGCCTCAGAAATACGATGTGGCTCCTTGGAGGGGGAGGCCAACTAGCTCCAACTGACAAATCTTATCTGCACGATACAATGCACATCACAAACGACTAACCAGAATTCTGATTATCAACCTTTCTCAAACTCTACTCAGAGTATCTGAAGAGAATTCTGTGAGTTCTTTGTTAATGAATCCATGGTGAAGATCTTGAGTTCTTTGCTGTGAATGTCTTGGCAAAGATCTTAAATAACAGACAAGAAGTCAAATGGGGAACAATCAACAGCGGCTGTTTCCCAAACAAGCTGGCTTCTGATGCACCAACCTAGGAGCACATCAATCCTTACTCATATACTGAAGTTTCCTGCTGGAGAAAGACTTGGCCAGCATTACTTTACCTGTACTGACCACTAGAGCTATGGAATCAAGTCACAGAATCAAGTCATGGAGTCAGGTCATGGAGTCAAGTCATGGAATCAAGTCATGGAGTCAGGTCATGGAATCAAGTCATGGAGTCAGGTCATGGAGTCAAGTCATGGAGTCAAGTCACAGAGTCAAGTCATGGAATTAAGTCATGGAGTCAAGTCACTGAATCAAGTCATGGAGTCAAGTCACTGAATCAAGTCATGGAGTCAAGTCATTGAACCAAGTCATGGAACCAAATCACGGAGTCAAAGGTTCAGCACATCAACACCATATCCCTGCTGACAATGGTCTCATTATTCTAGCACAGTTTTCTTCACTATCAGTTAAAAAAAAAATTGATCAATAACTCATCGTATTTTTACTAAGAAAGAAAACTCACCTCTGTGCATTGTACTATTCACGGCAAGCAATCCTTCCATAGACGACGATGGTTCGCTCAGGTACAAGCTTGCCCTTGGGCTGTTGTTGTGACTGGATGTGGGACTACTATTAGCACTCGCTCCTTCCAGCTCAGCCCTACCGTCCACATTCATCCACTTCCCCCCGCTGACAAACCGATCCTCTCCTATGACTCTCCGATCTGTGCGATCCATTGGATCTTCCTTTGGCCTGTTGGGTGGGAAAAAATTCAAAATCAATCTATGATTTGCGAAATATGTGAATGATTAGAGAAAGATGTGATAAGATTTGAGGAAATATATGAAATGATCAAAGAAAGAAGTGATACAATTTGAGGAATGAATGGCCAAAGAAATATGTGATAAGATTTGAGAAATATATGTGATGAATGAAATATCTAATATATATTATGGACAGACAGATAGTGGGAAAAAAGTGAAAGAGAGAGAGAGAGACTGACAGGCAGACAAAAACAAAAGAATCATCAAAAGAAGCTGCGATAAGACTAAGACAAAAACAAAAGAATCATCAAAGGAAGCTGCGATAAGACTAAGACAAAAACAAAAGAATCATCAAAGAAAGCTGCGATAAGACTAAGACAAAAACAAAAGAATCATCAAAGGAAGCTGCGATAAGACGGAGACAAGAACAAACAGGTTCAGACACTCTTTACATATTTTTTGGCAATTCATTTTTCACCTGGTGTTGCTACTGTATATATCTTATATCTGTGACATGTGTTATACAAGATAAAGTGAATGGTCAGAGAATGAGCAGGAGTGCATCTAATACAGACAGAGACTAGTATGTAGTCCAGTGACAATGATCAGAACTGACAGAGAATGAATGGCCCATAGTCCAGTGATGGTCGGAACTGATGAAGAATGAATGGCCCATAGTCCAGCGACGGTCAGAACTGACAGAGACTAGTATGTAGTCCAGTGACAATGATCAGAACTGACAGAAAATGAATGGCCCACAGTCCAGCGACGGTCAGAACTGACAGAGAATGAATGGCCCATAGTCCAGTGACGGTCAGAACTGACAGAGAATGAATGGCCCATAGTCCAGTGACAATGATCAGAACTGACAGAGAATGAATGGCCCATAGTCCAGTGACAATGATCAGAACTGACAGAGAATGAATGGCCCATAGTCCAGTGACAATGATCAGAACTGACAGAGAATGAATGGCCCATAGTCCAGTGACAATGATCAGAACTGACAGAAAATGAATGGCCCATAGTCCAGTGACAATGATCAGAACTGACAGAGAATGAATGGCCCATAGTCCAGTGACAATGATCAGAACTGACAGAGAATGAATGGCCCATAGTCCAGTGACAATGATCAGAACTGACAGAGAATGAATGGCCCATAGTCCAGTGACAATGATCAGAACTGACAGAGAATGAATGGCCCATAGTCCAGTGACAATGATCAGAACTGACAGAGAATGAATGGCCCATAGTCCAGTGACAATGATCAGAACTGACAGAGAATGAATGGCCCATAGTCCAGTGACAATGATCAGAACTGACAGAGAATGAATGGCCCATAGTCCAGTGACAATGATCAGAACTGACAGAGAATGAATGGCCCATAGTCCAGTGACAATGATCAGAACTGACAGAGAATGAATGGCCCATAGTCCAGTGACAATGATCAGAACTGACAGAGAATGAATGGCCCATAGTCCAGTGACAATGATCAGAACTGACAGAGAATGAATGGCCCATAGTCCAGTGACAATGATCAGAACTGACAGAGAATGAATGGCCCATAGTCCAGTGACAATGATCAGAACTGACAGAGAATGAATGGCCCATAGTCCAGTGACAATGATCAGAACTGACAGAGAATGAATGGCCCATAGTCCAGTGACAATGATCAGAACTGACAGAGAATGAATGGCCCATAGTCCAGTGACAATGATCAGAACTGACAGAGAATGAATGGCCCATAGTCCAGTGACAATGATCAGAACTGACAGAAAATGAATGGCCCATAGTCCAGTGACAATGATCAGAACTGACAGAGAATGAATGGCCCATAGTCCAGTGACAATGATCAGAACTGACAGAGAATGAATGGCCCATAGTCCAGTGACAATGATCAGAACTGACAGAGAATGAATGGCCCATAGTCCAGTGACAATGATCAGAACTGACAGAAAATGAATGGCCCATAGTCCAGTGACAATGATCAGAACTGACAGAAAATGAATGGCCCACAGTCCAGTGATGGTCGGAACTGATGAAGAATGAATGGCCCATAGTCCAGCGATGGTCAGAACTGACAGAGAATGAATGGCCCATAGTCCAGTGACAGTCAGAACTGACAGAGAATGAATGGCCCATAGTCCAGTGACAGTCAGAACTGACAGAGAATGAATGGCCCATAGTCCAGTGACAGTCAGAACTGACAGAGAATGAATGGCCCATAGTCCAGTGACAGTCAGAACTGACAGAGAATGAATGGCCCATAGTCCAGTGATAGTCAGAACTGACAGAGAATGAATGGCCCATAGTCCAGTGATACAGATGGAGAATAAAATGACCAGTAGTCCAGTGATGTTGGTGACAGATGGGGCATGTATTCTGGATGACTTGTTAACTCATTACCAAAAATAGCACTGAAATGGACGCCGCAGGGAAATGGGAGTAAGGGAAACATGGAGAAGAACAATGCTGATTAAGAAAGGGCTCACCTGGACAAGAGTGGGAAAATACAAAGGTGAAGGACAGGCATTTCTGGGAAAATCCTTGTGGAAGCCCCATGTGGCTTGGGCACTAAAAGGTTCAGAAAGAGTGTCCAGTGGCATTGAGTACAGATGGGACAGACAAGAGACTGATAAAAATCAGCTTGTCCTGGTGAATTACCAAGAGACAGAAAACTTTCTGATCCACTAAAGTCGACCTAGCCTGGAGAGACAGCACAGAACATGATGATGATGAGTCTACAGAACAGCACAATAACAGGACAGCTAACTCTGAGTGACATGACATTATGGATGGATATCACTCCCTATGAGAATCAACACTGAGATGTCAGGTTACTAAATATCAGACCTTCTCCGACGGTATCTGTGTCCTGCCCTAGTGACATTTCGTCTGGCCTCAGCAAGGGCAGCTGATGCACCCTGGATATATAACGGAACATTAAAACTTCTACTACGTTTACTTCCAATGTAAAGTGAAACTTTTAACATAATACTCTCTCTTTATTTATTTTTAAAATATGTGAAAATTTGTCCCACTCATTTTCAGCTGTAGGTCAAAAAAGAAGATGAACAACAACATGAAGAAGAAGAAGAAGAAGAAGGAGGAGAATAACAACATAAAACAGGAAGAAGAAGAACAACAACAACAATAACAACAAGAAACTGAAGAAGAACAACAACAAAATGAAGAAGAACAACAACAACATGTGGAAGAGGAAGAAGAACAAAAACAACACTAGGAAGAAGAGCAACAACAGCAAAATGAAGAAGAACAACAACACTAAGAAGAAGAACAACAACAACAAAATGAAGAAGAACAACAACACTAAGAAGAAGAACAACAACAAAATGAAGAACAACAACAACACTAAGAAGAAGAACAACAACAACAAAATGAAGAAGAACAACAACATGTGGAAGAAGAAGAACTACAACAACATCAGGAAGAAGAAGAACAACAACATCAGGAAGAAGAAGAACAACAACAACATCAGGAAGAAGAAGAACAACAACAACATCAGGAAGAAGAACAACAACAACAACATCAGGAAGAAGAAGAACAACAACAACAACATCAGGAACAAAATGAAGAAGAAGAAAAACAGCAAGAGGAAGAAAAATAAGAAGATAAAGAACAAGAAAGTAACAATAAAATTTTTTGTAAAAACCAGAAAACAAAGACAGACATAAAAACAAAGAGATCCCCACAACACCATCTCCCATACACTATAATCAACACACTCACCTGAGCAATCCCTGCTATGTTATTCTTGTTACATTGAGATGAATGACGGACACTGTTTGGCTTGTAATGCACGGCTAGAGCCAAGATAAGCCTCATTATGGCCTTCAGATTTCCTTCAACTATATCTGTTGAATACAAGAATAGTCTTCTTTAAACACAATGGTTTTATTTAAATACAATAGTTTACCCTAAATAGGTTTTCCAGTTGACTGGACTCATTTTAATATGTCTGCACAACTTCTCAAAGTTTAAAAAAAGATAAGAGACAACAGTACCGATTTACATATAAAATAACGCTTGCTGCTATGAGAGGTGATTGATAAGTTCTTGGCATAAGGTACAATGGATTATTTGTAGACAACTTTGCTGGGTTATTTCTCAACATAGTCCCCTTGCAAGTTTATGTACTTAGTCCAGAGATCCTGGAGCATATTTTTTACTTTGTATAAGTCAGCATCTTGTGCCTGTACAAAGTGGTCTACAGCATGAATGACGTCATCATCTGAAGCAAATTTGCCACCATTGAGCTCTTTTTGAGTTTGGTAAACAGGTAATAGTCCAAAGGGGCCAAATCTGGGGAATAAGAAGGATGTTCAAGAAGGTAGAAGCAGCATTCATGAATGGCAGCCTTTGCTACTGCCAACTTGTGAACTGCAGCATTGTCTTCAATTTGACTTGCAGTTGCTTCACAAGATTAGCGTAATAGGCCCCAGTGACCATTCTGCCCTTTAGAAGATAGTCTACCAATAGCACACCTTCTGAATCCCAAAAGATGGAAGCCATCACTTTGCCTGCAGACAGAACCACCCTTGCTTTCTTTGGAGGTGGGGATCCATGATGTTTCCACTGCTTTGACTGTTCTTTGGTTTCTGGTTGAAAATGATGAACCCAAGTCTCATCCATAGTCACATTATTGCTGAAGAAACTTTTTAGGATCTGCAGAAAAATGGCCAAGATTGTCTTTTGACATGCTGAGATGCTGTCGGTTATGATCAGCTCCAAGACGTTTCGGGACCCATCAAGCAGAGACCTTTGTCATTTGAAGACCATTGTGAATAATGGCATGAATGCGTTCCTGGGAGATGCTCAACTTAGTAGCAATGTACTGCTCAGTTAGTCGTCGAACCTTCATTATCATGTCATAGATTCTGCCAGTGGTTTCATCGGTGGTTACTATTCTTGGTCTTCCTGGATGGGGATCATCTCAACTTAGTAGCAATGTACTGCTCAGTTAGTCGTCGAACCTTCATTATCATGTCATAGGTTCTGCCAGTGGTTTCATCGGTGGTTACTGTTCTTGGTCTTCCTGGATGGGGATCATCTCACAGACTCTCCCTTCCATGTTTGAACTGAGCTGCCCATTTCTTCACTGTGCTGTAAGAAGGGGCACTCTCCCCTAGAGTCTCTACCATATTCTCATGGATCTCCTTCAATGACAAGCCCTTGATGCAGAGGTAGCTTGATGAGAATTTGTATCCATTTTCTCAATGCACCTAATATCAACTGTGTGTATCAAGTATTTGTACCTTATGCCATGAACTTATCAATCAACCCTCATATGTATTACAGCATTTATTGTCTGTTCTTGTTTGCATTATTATTATTACTATTATTGTTGTTGTTGTTGCTATTGCAAAAGAAATAGTTCCTATAGCCACCTTCTTTTTAAAAAAAAGTTACTGTAGCCATTTCTAATTTTCAAATAATTCATGCAGCCACTTCCTAAGATAAAATGGTTCATGTAGCTATATTCTAAGATTTTAAAAAAGTTCCTGTAGCCATAATCTAAGACTGCCACTCCTGTAGCCATATTCTAAGATAAAAAACACTCCTGTAGTCATATTCTAAGATAAAAAGTTCATGTAACCATATTCTAAGATAAAAAGTCCCTGTACCCACATTCTAAGATAAAATGGTTCCTGTAGCCACATTCTAAGATAAAATGGTTCCTGTAGCCACATTCTAAGATAAAAAGCTCCCATAGCCACAATATTCCAGCAAAACATACTCTACACAGTAAAGACTGGACACAAAATATGAATCTCTCAGCACCTCTTGTGTTAATGTGGTGCATTTTGATCTCTCTTGTGTGCATGAACTGCAGAACCTTGTCCACATTTTCTCTCATTTCTGCAAGGGTGGATGGTGCTCTGTTCACATCTGGCAGCACCTCATCCGCTGAGGAGACAGAATATACAGAGTAGTACAATATCCTAAGACAAGAGACCATTATAATTAATTATAACTTTCTCTTTATAACTTTCTGCATTCTTGAATGAGCCCGTAGTGATCAATTGGGTCCAACTAGTGCATACCCCAAGGTCCAGATGGCTTTACTTTTAGGAGCTCCTGACTTTCCCCTGTTTTATGGGGCACCATCATGGATGAAAGCAGACTGGCTAAATTAAGGTTATGCTCCATGGAGGAAGTTCTTCGCCACCTTATAAAAAACTCATCTTGAAGGACCTGCCCTTGAAGATGGATCTGAGAGTCTCAGATGCTGCTGGCTGATGTCAACACAACATGTGGTGACATCTAGTGGTAATAATTACTCCTATGCAAGCAACAGCACCATAATGCAAATGGTCGGCTGCCACACTACAAGAGTGTGCAGGCTGATGTCTGACACAGTTTTCACTCACTCACTGCAGATAACAGCAAAAGGAAAATCATCATGACAGAAATGAGATGTTTAAAGAGAATACTAAATATGACAAGAAGAGACCAAATAAGAAATGAAACCATCAGGGCAAAAGGTTGGAGTAACACCAGTACTACGCCACATCCAGAAACAGCAAGTCAAACAGTTTGGCCAAATTACACAGTTACCACCAGACAGTATATCACAGACAATATTCACACTAAGATTTGTAGGTAACAGAGGAAGAGGCCGCCCATGCAGGAGATGGAGAGAGGTTTGTATGAACCATACATTACAGAAGCATTAATAAAGCAAGTCATCGAGCACTATCAAGACGTCTATTTGTCCCCATAACAACGAAAGGTATATGAGGTAGGAGACAAGACAAGACAAGCTGCAGATAATCTAGTGCAGATGAACTCAAGAAACTGCTATTCCTGCAGCACATGTCAAAGAGCAGCAAAAAAAGTTGGAACACCATCATACGATCTAACATTATAAGCATCACAAAGTATAAAACACAAAAAATATGAAAAAAAAGACATGCAGTAACTCACGAATGTTTAGTAGTGTTTTCATATGTTACCATAAAACACCAATAGCTGTAGTGTGCCTCGTATTGCAGATGACCATTTTCTGACACTGATTTTCTACAGCTGGATAAAGGGATGGATCCACTTAAACTCACTACCTTTTCATAAGAAATCAACTCAATGTGGCTACGCTTCTCCCATGCTCCACAAGTTGCTTATAAGCAGCTGGAGACAACTTCTGTGATTCAGATTTATCAACTTCTGTGATTCAGATTTATCAACACTCACAAAACCAGATAAAAAGTTGCTTAAAGAGTGCTTGGGTGGAAAATTGTAGGGACATCCATGGAAAAACCCATGCTGCTGAGAATGGGATTTAGGGAGGTGCACCCTGACTTTGCATAGACAACTGAGCACATGAAACTGAACACAGCAACAGCATTAGAAGCATAAGTAGCAGTAGTAGTATAGTAGTAGTAGTAGTACTAGTAGCAGTAGTAGTCGTAGTAGCAGTAGTATAGTAGTAGTAGTAGTAGTAGTAGTAGTAGTAACAGTAGTAGTAGTAGTGGTAATAATAGCATCTGCAATAGTAGTAGAAATAGTAGGAGAAATAGTAGTAGTATTAATAGTAGCAGTAGTAGTAGTAGTAGTAGTAGTAGTGGCAGTAGTTGTAGTAGTGGCAGTAGTAGTAGTAGTAGTAGTAGAAGTAGTAGTGGCAGTAGTAGTAGTGGCAGTAGTAGTAGTAGAAGTAGTAGTGGCAGTAGTAGTAGTGGCAGTAGAAGTAGTAGTAGTAGTAGTAGTAGCAATAGTAGTACAAATGTTAGTAGCTGCAGCAGTGGAAGTAGTAGTATATTACCGGTGGTGGTGCTGGTAATAGTAGTAGTAGAAGTAGTAGTAACAGCAGCAGCAACTCACCAATCACCTCAATGAGGTCAATGAGAGCGACCCCATCCCTCAAATCATGTCTGAGGTCCTCCACCAGGTGGGCCCCTGGCTTCTTCTTGAGCTGGGAGTTCACCCACTGCACGTAGGCAGTCAACTGCTTCTGAGGAGGACAAAGGAAAATGGCTGGGCTCTTGTTCTGTGTCATTAACAAGACATTAACAAGACATTAACAGCATTAACAGCATTAGCAGCAGATGGCAGATGCATGCGCAGGTCAAGTCAAGAAAGAAATATTTCAATTTATGTTCTAATTTCCAAGAAAATATGGCATCTTGTTCTCTGCAGATGATGCTGTGATGATTTTGATGCAAAGGCATCACTGTCACACTGAAACCATATATTACTCTATGACTGTGTCACACTGAAACCATACATTACTCTATGACTGTGTCCCACTGAAACCAAATATTACTCTATGACTGTGTCACACTGAAACCAAATATTACTCTATGACTGTGTCACACTGAAACCATATATTACTCTATGACTGTGTCACACTGAAACCAAATATTACTCTATGACTGTGTCACACTGAAACCATACATTACTCTATGACTGTGTCCCACTGAAACCAAATATTACTCTATGACTGTGTCACACTGAAACCATACATTACTCTATGACTGTGTCCCACTGAAACCATATATTACTCTATGACTGTGTCACACTGAAACCAAATATTACTCTATGACTGTGTCATACTGAAACCATACATTACTCTATGACTGTGTCACACTGAAACCAAATATTACTCTATGACTGTGTCACACTGAAACCAAATATTACTCTATGACTGTGTCACACTGAAACCAAATATTACTCTATGTCTGTATCACATTGAAACCAAACATTACTCTATGACTGTGTCACACAGTAGTAGTAGCAGTATTAGTAGTGGTAGTAGAAATAGGAGTAGAAATAGTAGTAGCATTAGTAGCATTATATATGACTGTGTCACATACAGACCACATATGACTCAGGCTATAAAAAGATCCTATACAGGGTATCATAAAGAACCTCTATGATTTTTTAAAAAAAAATGATATCTTAAAAAAAGAAACATGAATGCTGTGACATTATGTAGGCCAAGTTTGTTTTATTGTTCACTGCTAAACTGTCTGTCAATTCTTGGACACAGAACTTATCCAGACCCAAAGGACTGATAGGGATAGCCCAACACCATGGTTCACCTGATATTACCCTCCTGACTTTTTTTTATACTGCTATACTAAATAAAGTGTTCAGTCCACCAGTTCCTGATACTGAAACTTTGAAGGCAAGGATAAGTTGATGCTCTAGTGACACTGACACAAGAGATGCTGGAAAACACATAGCAAGAAATCGGTCATCGCTGAGCTATTCTCCTGAACAAAGGGAGCAAATGTTTGAAGTCCACAATGTTGGGGGAAAAAAAAAGAAAAAAGAAAACTTTTTCTGAGTTGAGGTAAAAATTTGCTGTACTTAGCATAGTTTCTGAGTAATAAATGTTTGAAATCAGGAAAAGACTTTATGGTCAAACAGTATATTTCCTGTGCTACTTACAGCCAGCAATGTTTGGGAGACTCCAACAACCAGATATGCAGAAGACATATTCAACAGTGAATCAGAATACAGAAGAAGAGTGAATCAGGGGACATAACAAAGATGACAGTGCTAGTGACAGCCAGCACAGTTATCCGGGAGAGTGAACAAGAACTGGCCAAGACCCTGTCCTAACTCTCCGCTGACTCTCCTTGTCTGGTTAACAAGGTACAACTCGCAGTGCCCCCTATGGTAGTGGAAGCTGCTGAGAAGCTTTGCCCACTCTGAGTCTTCAGGCCAGCAACAAATCTGACAAAATGCCTACTCTTATGACATATTCACACCAGTGGCTGCAGAGAGCATCCTGCTCATAGTTCCATGCATACTAAACAGCAGACACAAACCAAGACAATCAAATGGGACACAACAGGACAAAGAACAGGACGTTGACCACGTGAAACCCTAAAGAGAACATTGCTGAGAGAGGCTAAATTAGTGGGCATAATATCCCCTGATGAGACAGAAAAACATGGCTAACTACAATGTGGGCCCTATGTGACATTTAACACCACAGGGAAGATGAATCAAATGAACCAAGAAAACAAAACACAAAAAAAACCTGAAACGCTATCAAACTCTACAAAACAAATATCACAAATTTAAACGACAAACCAGAATAGTTTCTGGCATCAACTGACATCCCCAAGCCATTCATTCCCCCCCCCCCCACTATTATAATTCTGTTACTGCATACAGCAAGTTTATTAATCACATGAACTACAATATCAATAACAAAATCAATAACTTTGTGGTGCCATGATAACGACTGATACTAAAGGCCAAGTGAAGCTGTGAAAACCAGAGTTATAGCACACAATGAGAAAACTGAAACAGTGCTGGAATGTTATGATACTGAAACATTTATTAGCTAGCGTGAAACAAGGTGGTACGCAATAATGTGGTGGATTAATGAGTGGCATTAGCTGACAGAGTGGTACATTATATGACAGAGACATTAATGATAGAAAGTTGAAGGATGAGAGAAAATAGCAGGGCAGAAACAGGAAGAATGGGAGAAATAACAGAGCAAAAAGTGAGAGAATGAATGAATAACTTGCCAGAAAGTGAGTACATAGAGAAAAATAAAGGCGGGGTGGGACAATGACAGATTATTAGGGGAGCAAGCAGAAAATGAAAGAGTAATTCAGAAGAGCGGGAGACTGGGAGAAATAACAGACAGAAAGTGGGAGACTGCGAGAAATAACAGACAGAAAGTGGGAGACTGCGAGAAATCAGACAGAAAGTGGAAGACTGCGAGAAATGGCAGGCAGAAAGTGGGAGACTGCGAGAAATGGCAGGCAGAAAGTGGGAGACTGCGAGAAATCAGACAGAAAGCGGGAGACTGCGAGAAATAACAGACAGAAAGTGGGAGACTGCGAGAAATAACAGACAGAAAGTGGGAGACTGCGAGAAATCAGACAGAAAGTGGAAGACTGCGAGAAATAACAGACAGAAAGTGGGAGATTGGGAGAAATGACAGGCAGAAAGTGGGAGATTGGGAGAAATGACAGGCAGAAAGTTGGAGATTGGGAGAAAAAACAGACAGAAAGTGAGAGATTGGGAGAAATAACAGACAGAAAGTAGGTGACTAAGAAATAACAGACAGAAAGTGGGAGATTGGGAGAAATGACAGGCAGAAAGTTGGAGATTGGGAGAAATAACAGACAGAAAGTGGGAGATTGGGAGAAATAACAGACAGAAAGCGGGAGACTAAGAAATAACAGTCAGAAAGTAGGAGACTAAGAAATAACAGACAGAAAGTAGGAGACTAAGAAATAACAGACAGAAAGTAGGAGACTAAGAAATAACAGACAGAAAGTAGGAGACTAAGAAATAACAGACAGAAAGTAGGAGACTAAGAAATAACAGACAGAAAGTAGGAGACTAAGAAATAACAGACAGAAAGTAGGAGACTAAGAAATAACAGACAGAAAGTAGGAGACTAAGAAATAACAGACAGAAAGTAGGAGACTAAGAAATAACAGACAGAAAGTAGGAGACTAAGAAATAACAGAGAGTGGGACTATAAGCAAAATACTAAGAGTGAAAATAGAAGAGAAGAAAAATAAAGACAGAAAGTGGAAGCAGTAAGTAAAATGCTGAGACAGAAAATTGGAGCGAGAGAAATAACAGACAGAAAGTGGGAGATTAAGCAAAACTGTCAGATAGAAGGTATGGGATTTATAAGAAACAACGAGAGAAAGTGGAGAATTAATCAGGAATGTGAGCGATTAAGTGGATATTTCAATGGATGATTAATCAAAAATAGAGCCAGAACCTTCAACATCTCAGCATAAGACCTGGTAATGTCTGAGCGATAGATTAGACACTCGAGAGGAAGATTATACACGAGAGATTACGATTACAAGCATGAGATGAAAGATTAGATTACAAAGAGAGGTAACAGAAATGTGGCGCGAACCCTGAAAATAAAATTACACCGAAGATGTGCACGTGACCAGCTTCCCGTCATGGTCTCTCATCATGTCCTCGTCTGCAGCTCTAGGCAAAACCCGGTCTCGAGCACCGCACGCGGCCCACACACATGAAGGCCCAACACTCCTTGTGTAAGTGACTATGAATCCAAGTCATCTAAAGTTTCATTATATTCAACAATGTTAGAAAGTTCATTCCAACGACGTCCATGCAAGTAACGATAACTTTTGGGGAGCTGAACTATATATAAAGTTAACATTCCTCTAGTTTCAAACTGTATACATCATTATTCTCCATCTTTCGCGGTCGCAAGTAATATCTCTCTATGAATTCCCTCTTTAAAATCGTTGTGAAGCGATGAACGGTCAATGGCACGAAGGCTTTATCTAAAGGGAAAACCATGCCACAATATTTGGTTGTGTTGCAGTCTCTAACTGCAGCTTTTGTGTATTATCATTTTGTGATAGGACGTAAAAAAAGGGCAGTCCCAGAAGGAAAGGGTATGACCGAAACATCGTTCCATGGTTCAGAGGAGTAAAAGGGGGGGGGGGGGAACAGAGGAGCAAAGTTGTGGGGGGGGGGACCAGAGGAGTAATGGGGGGGAGGGGAACCAGAGCAAAGGAGAAACAGAGGAGCAAAGGGGGGCCAGGGGAGCAAGAGGGGGCCAGGGAAGCAAGTGGGGACCAGAAGAGCAAGGAGGCCAGAGTAATGGGGAAGGGGGAACCAGAAGAGCAAAGGGGGACCAGGGGAGCAAGAGGGGACCAGGGAAGCAAAAGGGGACCAGGGGAGCAAGAGGGAACCAGGGGAGCAAGAGGGAACCAGGGGAGCAAGAGGGGACCAGAAGAGCAAGGAGGCCAGAGTAATTGGGCGGGGGACCAGAGGAGCAATGGGGAACCAGAGGAGCAAAGGGGGAACCAGGGGAGCAAGAGGGAACCTGGGGAGCAAGAGGGAACCAGGGGAGCAAGAGGGGACCAGAAGAGCAAGGGGGCCAGAGGAGTAAGAGGGGACCGAGACCCGAAAATAGTTCTGGAATACTTTTTTTTAAAATACACACATACACAAACATTATCGAAAAAAAAAGACTCAAAACTATACCCTCCAACAAGGTATATCCTTCTTCTATACCTCTTCCATAGAGTGAAAGATGTATGATAAAGGGCAGAATGTCACACGGGCCTGCGTGCCCAATTCTTAACCCTTTTGAACTAAAGATCAATCAATCAATCAATCAATCAATCCATGGAACTGAGTCGATGCTGTGAATGTGGTGAGGCACAACATTGTGCCGGATTGAGAGCGCGCTACGGGTTGGGTTTTTTTTTCAGTCCCTTAGTGTTAACTAAAAAGGTGATAGCGTACAATACTTCTTTAGCAGACTCCACCACTATATGGGCTATGGCGACCCCCTGTCCCGTTAACCAGACTAGGCCTGTTTTGGGGGGGGGGGTACCAACGGAGAGGTGGGACAGGGTCTTGACCAGACACTAGCATGTCAGCCATAGGTAGCTGACTGCCAAAACGGGCAGCACCTTCTCTCCTTTAAGAAAGGAAGACCAAAAAAAAAAAAAAGAGGCGTGGAAACACAAACAGTATCGAATGTATGGATGTGAAATTCGAAGTCGCTTTAAAAAAAAAAAAAAGTATCGATCTGTGGGCCCTGGCTGTGTTTGTTGCTTGGCTGGTGCTAACATACAGGGCAGGTTTTTTTCAAATCGATAACAGTTCGTCACCAACAAAACAAACTACGCGGTAAATATACAACAGGTAAATCAAGGCGTCCGCTTATGTAACGGAACATGAATTCAACACTGTCTGCAGACTACAGCCGGCCTTAGCCATATTCTACGTCTTCGTGGGGTGTCCCCACTTGCGCTACCTGGGAGGGGGGGGGGGGTTCCTCGATAGGATTTTTCCCCACCCCTCGGTGCTGGGTGGTCTATCAAGAAAACTATTTCTTGAATCTACCGCAAGTAGCAAGTTTTACCCACTCCCTATCCGACCCAACCAGTGTGCTTTAATGTCACAACAGCCTCAGCTGGAGACAATATCCAATAAAGATCCCCCCCCCCGCTCCCTCCTCCAACCACCTCACTCCAAATAACACGAAATTCAGAAAAATGTAGCCGCCATGCACTTCTTATATCTTACATCCTTCCCGTGCCGCTAAACGTCACACAGGGCTCGCATGGTGGTTCGCCAATTTTTCCTGTCTTCGGCGAGTCTTTCAACCTCATCAAGGGATTTTATGCCTGTTAATTTGGCCTCCCTTAAAACAATGTCCTCTTCAGAGTTTCGCGAGGTGAAACTCGTGAAACCGCGTGAAGACATGCACTTCGAAATAATAATAATAATAATTAATAATAATAATAATAATGTCACATCTCGGTTGTTAGAATGAACACGCAAACTCGATCCTACACGCTAACACACGCAAAGATTTCTCCAACACACTCTGGACCAGCTGCTAACGCCGCCTGTGAACTGTCTCAAGCAGTGACACACGAACGACGCTGCGGCATATCTGAAGGTTCAGGTAAGAGAATTCTGACCCTGAAACCTGCAGCAAGAGTGACATCGATCACATGACCTGGTTTCTGTCACATGCTGGGTATATAATTGCCTCCCTTTTTCCCCCCTTCGGTCAATACAGCACACGCCTACTCATTGTGGAGATTCATATTTCTAAGTTGGGAGAGCCTGGAAGATTTGAAGACTTGAGGATGGCGTAAGACAACATGAGAAAATAATGAAAGTTAGGACGACTCAAGACTTCAGACAAGTATATAACGAGGGGTTAAGAAACGTCAGTCAGTCATTTGCATGTCCCTTGGGGAACTTTGCCTCCCTAACAGATCTCCTGTAGGCCTCTCGGTTGTGAGCAAGATGCCCTGTTGCCGATGCATCCATTTGCAGATTATCAACGATGTCTTGTAGCCATCTTCGCCTTGGTCTTCCTCTCTTTCTTTTTCCCATTATGTACCCTTCCAAGACAGTCTTCTCTAAATTATCAAGACGTTTAATATGTCCAAGATATTTAACTTTTCTCTGTTTAATCCTCTTTACTAGCCAGCCTTCTTCAATATTAAGTTCTTGTAGTATGTATATATTTGTTCTTTTCTGTATCCATGATATTTGAAGAACTCTTCTGTAGCATTTACATTCAAATGTATTTACGTGTTCTGTTTTATTAAGTGTCCAGGTCTCACAGGTATATGTTGTGATGCCCTTAAAAATCTTATTTTTGTAGTTCTGTCTGTTCCTCTCCACAGATTCTTTAGTTGTTTTATTTTTTGAAGAGCGATAGATGTCCTCCTTTTAATTTCCCTCACTGTATCTCCATTATTAGTTAGTAATGATCCAAGATATTCAAAACTCTCCACTTCTTCCAGTTTTTCCTCCTTGATATATATTTCAGCTGCCTTGTTTATTTTGTCAGTTGTCACAACCAACCCCCCCCCCTTCTAAAAAAAGGTAATGAATCTGGGTAAACGACCGTCTAAAGAGGCAGTATTTAACTCTCTCACTACAAGCCAAGATTGTCAGCGTTAGCAGACCTTGTCAATCAATGCTCACAGCGATGTTCAAGCAAAGTCTAACTGAAACGAAATCTACTAAACTTCTAACCCCAAAAACACATTTTTAAACAATAAACTTCCAGCTTCTTTCTATCAAAATTTCTCTCTCTCTCACACACACACACACACAAAATTCATTGTAGCAAATTATGGACATTAATTCTGGAGTGAAAGTGTTAAATAAAACTTGGATCTTGGTATCCAGCTGAATCCACGGCAGCCTCAAAATGGATCTGGCTAGCCCAGTGAGGTAGTGGCTGCAATCACTTCTGAAATATGTGTATATAAAGCAACTCCTACATGGAACCGAACCCCCCCCCCCCCAAAAAAAAAAAAGTAGAATTTATTTAAGATTATCAAAAGCAACATTTTATCTTACATCCTTCCCGTACCATTAAACGTCACATATGGCTCGCATGGAAGTTCGCTAGGTTTTCCTGTTTTCGGTGAGTTCTCTAACCTCATCGAGGGATGTTATGCCCACTATACTGGCCTCTCTTACCAATTAATACTAATTAGTAACTTATCATTCAACCAAATATAACAGGAAAATTCTTAGTTAATTCAAATGCCAGGTAAGAGAAAAACCAACATTGCTAATACAATAATAAAATAACCACTAGAGATATGACATTAAAACAATTCAGAAATATCTTTTGATGAAAATGAAAGTAAAGAGTACTTTAAAATCAATTAAATCAGATGATCTTAAGTGTAAGATAGATAAACAGTGGTTCTCAAAAGATACTGTATACATCTTACATCCTTCCCGTGCCGTTAAACGTCACATAGGGCTCGCAAGGTAGTTCGCCAAGTTGTCCTGTTTTCCGCGAGTTTTTCAATCTCATCAAGGGATTTTATGCCTACTAATTTGGCCTCTCTTAACAATGTCCTCTTTAGAGTTTCTTCGGCCTGTTGTGCTCGACTTGATAGCCTGTTTTGGGGGTTCTCTGATTGTTTCTTCTCATCACACGACCGACATATGTCCATCTTTTTCTGATCACCCATGAGACAGGTTGTTGTTTGCTCATCTGTCTTATCTCTGTGTTGTTCTTGAATTCGTTCCACTTTATACTGAGTATTTTCCTGAGGCATTTGTTTTCAAAACAGTCTAATTTATTGTCTATATATTGTATACACTGACACAATTTTTATAGCCATTCTTTATGATAATAAGTAAAAGTCAACGAACAGTATAGGCATAATACATACACAACGATGAAACTGGAATATATATATATATATATATATATAACACACATAAGGGAGGAGGGATTGAAAGCAGTGTCCAAACTGGCAGTCAACTACTCACAGCTGCTGTGTCTGCATCAGGCGCCCGCGAACCCCAGCCAACGAGGACCCCTGTCCTTCTCTCTCCACTGGTACCCACTTTAACAGGTCCCAGCCTGGCTAACTGGGCAGGGATCGCTATTCTCTCCTCCTCCCCCCCCCCCCCCACAGTAGTGGAGTCTGCTAAAGAAGCAATACATCTTCTCCAGTCTTGTAGTCCCGACAGTTGAATGAAAAAAAAAACTGCTATAACCCACTTTATATTCAACAAGAAGCTTATGTCATTGGGGGGAGGGGAGAAGAGAAAGACGAAGAGAGAGACAGAGAGAGATGGAGAGAAAGAGCGACAGGGAGAGAAACTGCGACAGAGTGACGGAGAGAGACAGTGAGACTGAGAGATGGAGAGAGACAGAAAGAGTCAGTGAGAGAGAGAGAGAAAGTATACGTGTAACCCAATATGTATGGATGGATGTTCACATAAATACATATTTATTATCCTTCACGCAAAGGCAGGCTGTATGTATAGTTATTTATGGCGCCTCCTTTTGAAAGTAGATCAGTTTCTGAGGCAGTTCCCGTATTCACAGTGTGACGGGTGTCCGATTTTACGCCTGGGTCAATGTTAACATGACAAAAGTGGGACACTGAGCTCTCTACTTTTAATGAGAATACAATTCAATATCGACCCTGCTACTCGTGCGCTTATTAATCAAAGGCATGCGAGTATATAGGCGCATATAGTACAAGCCGACAAGAGGTAAGGGGAAATCACCGAAGAAAATCCACGAATACAATTCTTCGACGATTATCTCCCTGTACCTGTGAGCCTCATTGTCTTAAGAACAACCAACAACGGTAAAGCACTTGATAGGGGAAGCCAGCACCATATCGGATGGAAAGCAGGCAACTGTTCGTGCCTTGAACACCACAAGGAATACAAGAGGACGAAGTCATACACTTTATATTGAGCTCTTTCATGACTCTCTTCCTGTGACATCAGTCAAAAAACAAAACAAAACAAAACAAAAACCAGTCAAGTGTTATAGCAAAGACATGAGACAGAAAAATAAAATACTTTCTGTGAATTGAACACTGGACCCGGGCCAGTAAGACGACCAATGCTGTCTTGGAAGCAATACTGCTGTATGGTTATGAAAGCATAGGACAGTCAACAAAAAGAAGACACACTGGAAGCAACAGAGAGAGACAGTGCGACAGAGTGATGGAGAGAGACAGTGAGACTGAGAGATGGAGAGAGACTGAGAGATGGAGAGAGACAGAAAGAGTCAGTGAGAGAGAAAGTATACATGTAACCCAATATGTATGGATGGATGTTCACATAAAAGGGATGGCAACTGCAGTAAAACTGGTTTAAATAAAAAAGGTAGATAGAGGTGTATGGTGTAGTTTTACAAAGTGAGGGAGGGAGTGAGTAAAGTGAGAAAAACCGAACAGAAAGTATGAAAATGTATAAATGAAAAACATACAACATCCGATATTTCGGCGTGAGCCTTTTTCGAGGATTACATACACAACGAGACAAAAATGAAGAACTTATCTGAATGTAGCCTGCTCCAGAGGTGAAAAGCAGAGAAGTGTAGTCTTAGAAGGAACACGCCGACCACATAAAGGATACCCGATAGAGCCAATCGTAAAGAAGAGGTGGAGAGAGAGGAAGAAAACAAGTGGTAGAAAGGGGTGGGGGGAAAGGCAATAGAAACATGATAGCTGCCAGAGAAGAAGGGGGGGGGGGGAGAGGGAAAAGGTGAAGCGGAGAGATAATGAATGAAGAACATAAACACCTGCAGGGAGAAAATGTGAAACTGGTGAATAGGACAAGACCCTATAAACACCAATATGTTGCCAGAGAAGAAAAGAGGGTGGCGGTAGGAAGGGGTAGAGGAAGAAAGTAGAGTTAAAAAAAAAAAAAAGTAGAAAATAAAATAAGTTATAGAAAGCTGAAGACATTGTTAATTCCAGCTGGGTGGAGACAGCCAGTCTGGAAAATAAGACGCTGTTCTAGGACCCTCCGAGATCGTACATCAGCAGAACAAGAGCGGATCGCACTAACAGAAATGTCCTGTTTTCCCCTGTGACTGCTAAGTTAAAAAAAAAACAATCAAAATTTCTTAGACATGTCGTGAGAAGACAGAAATCAGAGAACCTAGTCAGCCAGTCAGTCATTTGCATGTCCTTTGCAGAACTTTGCCTCCCTAACAGCTCTCATTAAAATTTCAATGATCAGTAATACAAAAAAATTGGTGTTACTTTGCAGTGTGCATCACAACAGTGTATATCTACAGGCATTTGTTTCTTTCTTTAACACTTTTTTAAAAAATACCCAGAAAGGTACACTGTGTACTATGGAAATAGATATGAACCATGCCTAACTCTTTTGACTTGTCCAAATTTGACTTACAGACTTAGTAGCAGAACTTGTTCATAACCCACGGACTGTCTGTAATGAAAAAAATTTAGTTTACCCAACATTTTTTTTTTTACAAGGAAAAGGGACAGGATTTTGATACATAAGTGACAAAAACACAAATTAAAAAAAAAAACTTACTCTCCATTCTGCCCGAATGTTTGAGCTCTCTGATGGCTCTCCTGATGTGGCTCTGGTGAAGCGGCTTCTGGAGCCACCTCCAGCACTAGCTGGATGCATGTTAGGACCACTACCAGGCTCACTTTGTAGTTGTTATGCTCTTTCTTCACACTAGGGAGATTCACTTTATAGCAGTTGTGTTTTTCTTCACATTAAACAAGCTTGCTCTACAGCAGTTTTGCTTCTCTTTCACACTAAAAACCATCTCTGACTATCTCAGTTCATTAACATTAATCACAGACTACGGATTTTTAAACGTAAAATCTCATCAGATTATTGATAAAGCTGTCCTGTAAAAATAATAAATAAAACGTTTCTTCTATAAATGCACAGAAGCATGAGAAGAAGATGTATGGCAACATCTTATAAAAGAAAAGACAGAAAGAAGGAAAAAGAGGGGAAAAAATGATCATCAATAGCTGGTAAGAACAGAGAAAAGGTTATGAAAAGGAACAATTCTATTTGGACCAGTTTTGTCACAGCCATTATCATCATACTTCTCCCAAGTGTAGCACATTTACTGCTTACTTTGGTCATTTATGAGACTGGGTGAGTGTAAAACAGCAGTAGAACTCTTTTTACATACCAGATGTAAGTTGCTAACCACTGTCTTAGGTGTAATATCATAAAGCCTTGAAACATGGATAGCTGTTTCTCACTCAAGGTTTGGCACATACTAGCAAATTAATAACACTCTGTGATCTACCTGATACAGCTCTCAGGGCCACTTGTCCTCCTCTTCTCATTATATTCCCAATGAACGATGACTTTTCTTTTCTTACTGATCTAATTAAAATACTTTCTACATTTGCTTTTCTTAGATATTCCCTGTTTGGAAAATGGAACTCTGAAATCTTGAAAACATCATAACAGGAAAGACAAATGAGAAGAGATGCAGGGGAAGGCAGTCGTTTAATATGGCACAATAAAAAGCCACCAACCGAGCTAATGGAAAATATCACAGACATCAGTGCCTACTGGCATCTGATGATAATGATGTGATGTTCCCAGGGTGCTCAGACATCTAGATGTTTGCACTCTCATCTCAGTGCTGTTCTATATACTTTAACACTGCAGCTAGATTGGCTATTCTTTCGTCATATAACCACTGTTTCTGCTTTCAAGTTATTTATGGCGAATTCTTTCTTCTCGCTTTCTTTTACTTTCTTTGAATAATCGCGATATTGGGGTTTAAAATTTGAAATACTGCCTTCCATTTATGCAAAAAAATCACATAATATCTGAGAGATTTTATTACTTTGTCTGATATATTAAGGGATGTTTCTCCCCAGTCTACGAAAAATAAAAGACCCAATATTAAGAATACTAATGTTTTTTGATCATATAATTATCATTCAAATCGAAGTTTCTACCACCTGTTGAAGACCCGTCTCTGAACACAATGAAAGAATTGTCCCTAACTCTGAATCCCAGAAATACACATTAACATATTATGTTCACAGAAAAGCCGGTTTCTTACACATAAAGTTTCTGTACAAGAAGAAATTAGTTTAAAAGCGTAGGAAAGCAGCAAACACACCATCCCATCCGCGTCGCCATGTTTGTAGATAAATTGAGTGTTAAAAGTTATACCAAAATTTTGCACGAAACAAATAACATAGACAGGAGTCTACCAGTGGTTCCAAACTTCTTCATACAGCGGCACACTTGGTAACACAAATTTCTGTCGCGACACACCTGTGCTCTAAATGCTGGACTCTCGTTCAGTTAACTATAGTTTGTTTAACATTTTAAAAGTTTCCACACTACACTGCCTCTAAAAATGGGTACCAGAGAAATCTAGTTGCGGTAAGGTAAGATACAGATCATATACTTTCATGTGGCGAAGGCCGTGGAAAGCGTTCATAAGTTCATAAAACCATATCCCCACTTTAATGGCATGAAAACTGAGATTTAACCTTACTTTACACGCTCCTCTGACTTATCCAAATTGTATATGTTATATTATACAATGCATTTGTATCTATGTGAAATGTGAGCTTTTTTTTGGGGGGGGGGGGGGGGGGGGATTGTGTGGGGGCATAGATCTCTGACCATTTCATGTCGCGCTGGACTGGGACTAACAACTAAATGTCTCTGGGTTCTCTGCCTGGTGGGTATTTATCATATAAATATTTATATTTATCACATAAATAAGAGACATTTCGGTGTAATTTGGTCAAAAATATATTTAACTCTTTGCTCTCTCGTGACACACGGTTAAAAAAAAAACTATGCCATCATGTTCAAACATATATAGTCAATGTAGTGTGTAAACTTTGAAAATACTAAAAACGTATAGTTTAATTAACTGTACGAGAGTCCAGCATTATAAACGCAAATGTGCTGCAACAGAAATGTTGTGGTACTAAGTGAGCCACAGTATGAACAAGCTTGGAAACCACTCCTCTATACAGTAACTGATTAAAATCCGCCAGTTTGAAAGCTAAACCGCATTTCTG
This sequence comes from Achatina immaculata, assembly GCA_009760885.1. NCBI lineage: Eukaryota > Metazoa > Mollusca > Gastropoda > Stylommatophora > Achatinidae > Lissachatina > Lissachatina immaculata. The sequence goes on from CM019710.1 coordinate 6,574,148, forward strand.
GATGATAAGCTGATGATTATTTTGAACAAATTGTTCACAAACGCAAACACGACGCCTGGTGGCAAATTATCGCATGCGCATATTTTATCTACACCGTGAGTCTCGCTGGCGGCTGGAAATGTGGTACTCAAAAAGCTGGAGATTGAATTTAAGCGGCAGAATTTCGTGTCATGACCTCGTTTACTTTCCAGGTAACACGACTGATGTCAGCCGCTTTATAGACTGAACTTTCCAAAATCTCTCTTTGGGGAGTGTTAGATGGCCGAGTGGATTGTACGCTGTTTCTTGCGGATAGGCGGCTGCTTGCCCTACCGGAGTCTCTGGTTTGAATCCCAGGTAGTTATCTTGTTATTTTAAAAAAATTTCTCTCACGTCTAAAATGCTTTCTCTACTATTTTCCGTATGCCAAACGTATAAAACTGTGCGAAGCTTCATTGTTTCTTGTTTGGGTGGGGGAGGGATTGTACCTCAAGCTGAAAGAGATGAGACAGCGATCAACGATCCATATTTGACTGCGTGTATCAGGGTTAGAGATCCTCAGTCGGCCAAGACCATATTCTACCTCGCAATGCTGTGCCTGGACTATAATCTAGACTTGCAAGTAAGGAAAAGCAAACCTGATCCAGAAATAGACTATGGCGAAGATGGATGTGTCGAGCCAAAGGAACAAATACCACAGTACAGCTCAGTGCTACTTAACCTGCCTTCTGTGGACCATAGAAGGATTTATGTGGAGGCCACAGACCAGCACATAGATTGGGCGCGATTAAAAAAAAATTCTTAGCATCCATCTAGGTTCTATTTACTGCTTTAATTTTAATGAAGGGTTCACAGCTGTTCTCATGCAGCAAATGCCGTCCACAACTGTTCTCAGGACAGAAATGCGGTCCACAACTGTTTTTAAGCCGAAAATTGGGTCCACAGCTGTTCTCATGTCGGAAATTGAGGTAAATGCTGTTCTCAGGCCGAAAATGGGGTCCACAGCTGTTCTCAGGCTGGAAATAGGGCCCACAGCTGTTCTCAGGCCGGAAATTGAGTTCCCAGACATGAAAGGTTAAGAACCACCGATTTAGATGCAAACATTCGCCCATTTTTAAAGAAGAAGAAGAAGCAGAAGAAGAAGAAGAAGACAGAAGCTTTGTACACTAGTTCACAACATGCAATCCTTTGGTGATGTTGACATCGTGTCAGATTAAGAGTAGGGTATGGTAGGTTGGAAGAAGACTCTTAGTGCAGAAAAGAGTGTCTTATCGTGGACCTTCATCAACTAAAGGATAGCATTAGGTGGGGATAGAGCTCAATGTCTTCATCCCGAGAAGCCGCGTCGACGCTATGGATTTCGAGCACTCAATAGAATCAAAGATGGTTAAGATCTATCTGTCTCTTCATCTCAGTCTTACATCTTACATCCTTCCCGCCCCGTCATGCGACACACAGGGCTCGCAGTGTGCCTTGCCACGAGTCTCTGTTCTCGGGGAGCGTCTGTCTCGTCAAGGGATTTAGTGCCGGTCATCTTTGTCTCTCTTGTCAGCGTTCTCTTTCGGATCTCTCGGGATTGTTTCCCATTTGTTGGCTGACTCTGTGATTCCCTGATTGTTTCTTCTAATCACGTGGCCCACATATGTCCACCTTCTTTTCTTATCACTGCTCAGGCTGTCTGCTGCATGCTCATTTCTCTCATCTCAGTACCTGACACAGAATACACTTGCTCATACCATCTAGAGCAGTGGTATTTAAACTTGAATTTGGTGGCTTACTTGGATTCTAGACAACCTCAGACATGGATTTCAAAAGCCTCGAAGTGTAATGTACGGCATTAAAATAACAACACTTTTCAGCTGGAGATTTTATGAATGTACAAACCAATTGATCCTAAAGGCACTCTCTCATGGTAATTTGGATACCAGAACAAAAAGTATGCTTAAATACTAACTGATCTAGTACGCCAGTTCCAAACTGAGAGCCTGCGAAGCATATCTACATTAGTCAGCATTTATACTCATACATACACGTAAAGTAAGAGAACACAGTTTTGTAGGATTATACTTTGAAAAAATCGTAGACAAAGCACTTTAGTGAGACGTGAGAGAACGAAAAATTACAAGAGAATTAGCTGGGATTCGAACCACGGACTCCGGTAGGACGAGCTGCCGCCTAGCCAAGAGAGAACAGCGTACTAACGAAATGCGCTATCTCGCACCTCCAAAATACATACAAGAACTCTAGTCATTTGCATGTAGCCTTGCGGAACTTTGTCTCCCTAACAGCTCCCCTGTAGGCATCTTAGTTGTAAGCAAGATGCCCTGCTGCTGAAGCATCCATGAAGTACTTTTTCCAACTTCGTATAATTTGGGAACCACTGGCTAATGTGTAATATCACAGTGCAGTATACCTTTTATTGTATTTATTCAATATATGGTGGGGCGTAAACACTGACAGCTTCTCAATCAGAATCTCAATGGCTGACATGCTGGTGTCAAGGTTGGTGAACCATAGCCGACCAAGGCCTTATTCCACTTCTCCGTTACCTCCACTCCCCCAAGTAACAGGCTAGCCTGGCTAATAGGACAGGGACCGCCGTACTCCCCCGGAGGTGGTGGAGTCTGTTAAAGAAGTATTGCACACCCCCTTCTTCTTAGCTGTATTCAGGGAATAAAACAAACAACTGAAGCCCATAACCCGCTCTCAATCCGACACGACGCTGTGCCTCAATAGCTTCACCGCATCGGCAACAGTGAACACCGGTCCGCAGTTCCATGGAGACTGAAGTAGTAGTAGTAGTAGTAGTAGTAGTAGAAGTAGTAGTAGAAGTAGTAGTAGAAGTAGTAGTAGTAGTAATAGTAGTAGTAGTAGAAGTAGTAGTAGTAGTAGTAGTAGAAGTAGTAGTAGTAGTAGTAGTAGTAGAAGTAGTAGTAGTAGTAGTAGTAGTAGTAGTAGTAGTAGTAGTAGTGGTAGTAGTGATGGTTGGGACATGTGCTCCGAATGACTGACAACTCACTACCAAAAATAGCACTAAGATGGACAGACACCACAGGGGAATAGAAGTAAGGGTAGACCAAAGGAGACATAGAGAAGAACAACAGAAAGGATGTTGAGCAATAGAGGGCTCACCTGGGCAAGAGCAGAAAAAAGGCGAAGGACAGGCATTTGTGGAAAACCCTTGCGGAAACCCCATGTCCCCTGGGTACTTAAGGTTCAGAGAGAGAGAGAGAGAGAGAGAGAGAGAGAGAGAGAGAGAGAGTGGTAGTAGTAGTAGTAGTAGTAGTAGTAGTAGTAGTAGTAGTGTTGTTGTTATTGTTGTAGTGGTAGTAGGAGTAGTAGTAGTTGTTGTTGTAGTAGCAGTAGTAGTGGTAGCAGTAGAAGTGGTAGTAGTAGTAATAGCAGTAGTAGTAATAGTAGTTGTAGTAGTAGTAGCAGCAGCACCAGCAGCAACAGTAGTAGTAGTAGTAGTAGTAGTAGTAGTAGTAGTAGAAGAAGAAGAAGAAGAATTCCATTCGTATATTTGGCATTTACATGCCTAACTCTACAACATTTCTTCTTCTTCTTCTTCTTCTTCTTCAATTTCCCAAATTGTCACCAAACCTACCAGAGTAACGGAAATATCACCCACATTATTAGATCGTATATTTGTAGCCCGCCCAGAAAACATAATTGAATATAACATACCTCATACTTCGTTCAGTGATCATTACCCAGTCTGCTGTACGTGGACAAGAAAGGGGTATAAACTTTTTAAACACAATCACACAAGTATGAAATTTATAAGTTTCAAAAAATTTAACCTAGAATTATTCCTAAATGATCTGCAAGCATCTTCACTTTCATATGTGTACCAACTAACTGACCCTGATGAGGCAACAGAATAGTGGCTGAAGATCTTCAGAGATATATTAGACAAACATGTCCACATGAAAGAGGTGAGAGTAAAACACCAGATGAAGTCACCTTGGATAACACCTGAAATATTACAATCCATGAGAGAACGTGACCGGGCGCACAAAATCAAAGACTTTATGACCTACCGTTCACTCAGAAACAAAGTTCAATAATTAATAAGACAAGAGAAAAAAATTACTTTAGGAATCTAGTACAGAATAAATCAGACAGTAAATCAATTTGGAAAGACATAAACACCCCATCAAATAAAAGGAAGGAATTTGACTTTCAAGCCAGCAATCATCCATAAACTAGCGCACACATCAGCACTCATTTCAGAAATGAAATCAATGTTCTTAAATGGTCAATACCAGCTCTAGTATGCGGCATACATGAATTACAAACATTCCTGGATACCAGATGTATTGAATTTAAGCAGTTAAATATTCCATTCTTAACAGTTAGTGAAGTTTACAGTTATCTTGTATCCTTAAAAAAACAATACAGCTGGACTTGATTATATTAGCAATAAGATCTTACGTTATGCTGCACTTGTCATTTCACATAAACTAGCATACATTTACAATCAGTGCACTGCAAAATGTTCTTCTTCTTCTTCTTCGTTCGCTTCTACCACCAAGACAGCACTGTGATCCTACTGAATTTACGCCTGTGGTCCTCGTTAGGTCCCGTGGTCTCCTGTGTGGTCTCCAAAAGGACCATACGAGATCCCCGAGAGGACCACAAGAGGTTCAGAGTATCACAGGGCTTTAGCCTGTATTCTTGGTGGGTCTCTGAAGCGGGTTGCGTGACACCGTGGTTTTCGTTGCACCAGTTTAGTCTAGAGATGGACGTTCTCACCGAAAGACCTCGACGTGTTTAGGATATCAGTGCATCCCCGCTGGGTGAGAGGTGGTAGCCCACCTAGGCCAGAGCTGGACCTTCTCACTGGAAAATCTCGACATGTTTTGATATACCCGTGTATCACCGCCGGGGTGAGAAGTGGTTGCCCATCCAGTCCAGGGTTGGACTTTCTCACCGGAAAACCTCAGTGTGATTAGGATACGCAAACATCCCCGCCGGGTGAGAGGTAGTTGCCTATCTAGACTGCCCTGGTCCAGTGTCTCCGACTTCAGCATTTTGCGGTCGTGGCCGCTACCCTTCCTAGTTGTGACCAGGATGGAGCTTTTGTCCAGGAGGACGAATCCTCGCCACTAGTGACTTTTACCCCTGGGTTGAGCCGGTTTAGGCATATTAACCCAGTATGGGCGTGTTTGGGACGTGACCGACCTCTAGAGCAGAGGTACTGTGACATGTGTAGCCTTCAAGATTCATCCCTGGTGTGAGCCGGTTTAGGCATAATTCACCAGTATGGATGTATATCAGGCGTGACCGACATCTAGAGCGGAGGTGGCGTGACATGTCTAGCCAACAAGTTCCACCCCTGGTGTGTGCCGGTTTAGGCATATTTCACCAGTGTAGGTGTATTTCGGACGTGGCCAGCCTCTAGAGCTGAGGTGCCGTGGTATGTGTAGCTCTGGCAGTGATACTACTGGACATACCGATTAAGTTTCACTTTATCCTTTCCTTCACCTTTTAACATCGGCGCCACACAGCAAACTTTATTTCTTTTCTGCATTTTCTTCCTTGACCGGGAGGAGCTTCACTCCATGCGCGGCATTCGAAGAGTTTCGCCAGCAGTGTCTTAACTTCTGGGACAAGCCGGTTCATGCATTTCACACGATATGACTGCACTCAGGACGTAGCCGACCTCCAGACCAGATGTGCCATGATTTGACTGTTTGCTTCGCTTTATCATTTCTACCACCTTTTCCGCAGTGATGCTGCGCGGCAACCTCATTTGCACCTTTCTTCATTGGCCGGGAGGAGCACCGCTCCACGCACGGCAGCTGAAGAATCTCTCGAACAGCGTGCAAAATGCTATTTTCCCGAGGCTTTTAAAACCGCTAACGTGTATCCTCTCTTTACATCTGGCTCATACAGCAATCTTACCAACTATAGGTCAGTATCCATACTATCGTCGTTATCAAAACCACTCGAAAAACACATACACAAAATAACTCTGCGACACATGCAAGAGAACAATTTACTCATAAATAGTCAGGCTTTAGACCCAGTCATTCCTGCCACACAGATCTCATCAAAATTACAGAAAACTGGTTAGCAGACATAAATGATGACAGACTATGTGGTGCCATCTTTGTCGAGTTTAAAAAGGCATTTGACATGACTGACCACGATATTCTTGTAAAAAAAATAAATAAAGACTTATAGACAGCATTCTGACCTAATAAATGTAATTGCATCATTTCTTTCAGATAGACAACAGGTAGTATTCTTCAACAATTCTCTATCAAATACTGCTATAGTTGACACTGGTATTCCGCAAGGTTCTATTCTAGGCCCGTTGCTCTTTGCTATCTATATCAATGATCTTCCATTTCATCTTAAACACTCTTCTTGTGACCTTTTTGCCGATTGATTGCACAGTCTACACCAATGACTACGACTGTATTAACTTAGAATCAACTCTTCAGGTCGAGTTAAACAATTTAATTAAATGGAGCAACAACAATGGTACTATTATAAATACTGATAAAACAAAGTCAATGCTCATAACAACAAGACATAAACTACAAAAAGCGAAAAAACAACACTGCGGCTCTGCACAGAAACATCACAGATATAAAATGAGCACAAAATAGTAGGTCTTACTATTGACCAACATCTGACCCGGAACTGTCATTTGCAAGGCCTAACAAAACTCATTGCGCAAAAAAGTATACCAATTAGCCAAAATGAAACACTTCATAGATCAATACACAAGGAAGACACATTACATATCACATATTCAAACACGTTTAGACTATTGCTCAACAACCTGGGATGGTTGCGCAGTGTCAAATACAAAGAGGCTTTACACACTTCAAAAGCGAACAGTAAAACTTATTAGTGACAAAGATCAAGCACAGTCAGCCGCTGTTGGCAAGATTCTTCAGCTGCCGTGCGTGGAGTGGTGCTCCTCCCGGCCAATGAAGAAAGGTGCAAATGAGGTTGCCGCGCACCATCACTGCGGAAAAGGTGGTAGAAAGGATAAAGCGAAGCAAACAGTCAAATCATGGGACCTCTGGTCTGGAGGTCGGCTACGTCCTGAGTGCAGTCATATCGTGTGAAATGCATGAAATGGCTTGTCCCAGAGGTTAAGACACTGCTGGCGAGACTCTTCAAATGCCGTGCGTGGAGTGAAGCTCCTCCCAGTCAAGGAAGAAATGCGGGGAAGAAATGCGGAAAAGAAATAAAGGTCGCTGTGCGTTGCCGATGGGAAAGGTGGTGGAAAGGTTAAAGTGAAGTTTAATCGGTATGTCCAGTAGTATCACTGCGAGAGCTACACATACCACGGCACATCTACTCTAGAGGTCGGCCACGTCCGAAATACACCTACACTGGTGAAATATGCCTAAACCGGCACACACCAGGGGTGGAACTTGATGGCTAGACATGTCATGCCACCTCCGCTCTAGAGGTCGGTCACGCCTGATATACACCCATACTGGTGAATTTTGCCTAAACCGGCTCACACCAGGGGTGAATCTTGAAGGCTATGCATGTCACAGTACCTCTGCTCTAGAGGTCGGTCACGTCCCAAACACCCCCATACTGGGATAATATGCCCAAACCGGCTCAACCCAGGGATGGAAGTCACTAGTGGCGAGGATTCGTCCTCCTGGACAAAAGCTCCATCCTGGTCACAACTAGGAAGGGTAGCGGCCACGACCACAATATGCTGAAGTCGGAGACACTGGACCAGGGCAGTCTAGATAGGCAACCACCTCTCACCCTGCGGGGATGTTTGCGTATCCTAATCACGCTGAAGTCTTCCGGTGAGAAAGTCCAACTCTGGACTGGATGGGCAACCACCTCTCAGCCGGCGGTGATACACGGGTATCTCAAAACATGTCGAGGTTTTCCAGTGAGAAGGTCCAACTCCGGCCTGGGTGGGGTACCGCTTCTCACCCAGCGGGGATGCACTGATATCCTAAACACGTCGAGGTGTTCCGGTGAGAAAGTCCAACCCTAGACTAAACTGGTGCAATGAAAACCACGGTGTCACGCAATCCCACTTCAGAAACCCACCAAGAATACAGGCTAAAGCCCTGTGATACTCTGAACCCCTTGTGGTCCTCGCGTGGATCTCTTTCGGGGACCACACAGGAGGCCACGGGACCTAACGAGGACCACAGGCGTAAATTCAGTAGGATCACAGTGCGGTTTTGGTGGTAGAAGCGAACGAGGAAGAAGAAGAAGAAGAAGAAGAAGAAGAAGAAGCACAAACAGCTAATCAGCACAAACATATCAAAATACTTAAGAACAGGTTCCTCTTTAACAAAGCCAAGTTAGTACATCAAATTCTTTCACAGTATGCTCCGCCATATCTATGGAACATGTTTAGATTTAACCCAAAATGTAGCCAACGCTTAAACAACATAATTATCCCAAAACCTAGACTTGATCTTTACAAGGAAAGCTTTACTTATTCTGCTGCTCATCTTTGGAGTACCCTCCCATCCTATATATATATATATATATATATATATATATATATATATATATATATAAAACTATACTCCTTCCTACAACTACAAACTCAACCAATATCTGTTTGATGTCGATTACATGCCTCCATGATTCATAAAAGGCATTTTAGACTGCTCTTACTGACACCGAACTCGGTCAATTGTTTATTATGAATAGTACCAGTTTTCTATGACTCTGAAAAATAGAAGGAAGAAGATCAAGAGGAAGACCAAGAGAAATGATACTGGACAGTCTGACGGGATGGTGTGAGAGGAGATCACCAACTGAACTGATGGCCTGCATGAAGGATCGGGTACTCTGGAGAAGCATAATAGCCAACGCCAGTCGGCATGGCACCTGATGATGATGATGATGACCAATTTTCTATTTGGTAGATAGTCATTTATATATGTATGTAGTTACTTTCTGTAGTCATTTAGATATGTGCGAAGTTACTTTCTGTAGTCATTTATATATGTACGTAGTTACTTTCTGTACTGAATGCATGGATATGAGTGAAATGTGAATGTTATACTTTAATTTTATTTTATGTCTCTCAGATTTCCAATGTTAGTTATGCTGGTTATATGAGTAAAATATTTGTAGAATGTCTGGAACATAGTGAAAGTTGTACGATAAAGGGGAGAATGTCAGACGGGTCCGTGTGCCCAATTCTAAAGCCTCAATCAATCAATCAATCAATCAATCAATCAATCAATCAATCAATCAATCAATCAATCAATCAATCAATCAATCAATCTTCTCCTCCTTCTGCTCCTCCTCCTTCTTCTTCTTCTTCTTCAAAAGGGCCCAAAAAGGCGTTGGTTGCTTTATGTCACAGTCTGCAGTTAAGGCCGTGATACTCGCGCCTTTCCGTCCGACGTATCCAACTTCAGTATTTCCCCAATACAAATTCACCCTCGTATTCCATTATTCATAAACACACAGAGAACCAGCAGTAACAGATTACCGAAGATTACAAAGGATTGCCTTTTTAAGCCTCTGTCGCTGCGCTTTGCTCGATTAGCCACAGATAGAGTCCGCTTAAAACTATCTTTCATTGTCTGACACAGAAAAGAATGCGACTTGGCTATAGTATATGGATGGGTTTGAAATGACAAGTAGGAACATACCCCCAGTGTAGAGCTGCTACCACGTGCTTCTCAGTATAATGAAAAAGTGATACGAGAAAACTTTAGGGACTGGCCAAAGAAAACCTATTGGTGGTAGCAAGCCAAAGTCTTAATTACCTGTCACTAAAAGATAATCTTAATCATCTGTCACCGAAAGATAAGTTCCTGGGAGTTCTCCAGGCATTGGAAACTTCTTGGACGTGTCAAGAGAATACACGGTACTGGAGTGGTGGTGTAGTGAACAGCGCACGCGTACTTCACGAGTTCGATGGTTGAAGTTCGGCGTTCCACTCATTCATCTATAGACAAGAGTATTAGGGCTGAGGAAGACAGGGGTGTGTGGTTCAGCTTTACAAAAATACAGAACGAATGAAGGAAGAAGAGAATAATGGGAGTGACAGAAAGTAAGATGCATATGTATAAATGAAGAACATACATCAATCCAAAATTTCGGCAAAGGTCTTTTTCAAGAATCACACATAAAATTATATATATATATATATATATATATATATCTTATCTTATATCTTATATCCTTCCCGTGCCGTTAGACGTCACATAGGGCTCGCAAAGTAGTTCGCCAATATTTCCTGTCTTCGGCGAGTCTTTCAACCTCAACAAAGGATTTTATGCCTGTTAACTTGGCCTCTCTTAATAATGTTCTCTTCAGAGTTTCACGCGGTCTGCCCCTTTTTCTTCGGCCTGTTGTGTTCCACTTGATAGCTTGTTTTGGGATTCTCTGCTCATTTCTTCTCATCAAGTGGCCAACATATGTCCATCTCCTTTTCCTGATCACCCGTGAGACTGGTTGTTGTTCAGTCATCTGTCTTATCTCTCCATTGTTCTTGAATTCATTCCACTTGATGCCGAGTATTTTCCTTAGGCATTTGTTTTCAAAAGAGTATAATTTCTTTTCTATTTCTTTAGTTGTTTTCCAGCTTTCGCATGCATAAATGAGGGTGGATATTACATTTGAATTGAATAGTCTTAACTTGGTTTTTGTGCTTATAACTTTTGAATTCCATATGTTCTCAAGATTCTTGAAGATTGATGCTGCTTTTGCAATTCTGATCCTAACTTCCTGTCTAGTGTCACCACCCTGGTCCATGTAGCTGCCAAGGTATGCAAATTGATTGACTTCTTCAATATCTGTCCCTTCTATGTGTATTTTTCCATTTTGATTGATGGGAATTTTCATTATTTTTGTTTTGTCCTTGTTAATTTCAAGTCCTATTTTGCTAGCCAATGAAGACAGGCTATCTGTTTTTTCTTGCATGGAATTCACATTGTTACTGATAAGTGTTATGTCATCAGCAAAATCAAGATCTTCTAGTTGGGTCCCATGTACCCAGTCAATACCTGTGTTACCTGAGCAGCATTTTTTCATTATGAAGTCTATTGTAATCCCAAAAAGTAAAGGAGACAGTATACATCCTTGTTTCACGCCTGTTTCAATCTGAAACCATTCACTCATCCCTTCTTCTGTCTTGACTGCACAACCATATCCATTGTATAAGTCCTTAATGATGTTGACAATTTTAGATGGTATTCCATATAGACATAGAATTCTCCATAATGAATCTCTGTGTATGCTATCAAATGCCTTCTTAAAATCTATGAAATTCAGTATTAATGGTTTCTGCTTTTCAATATGTTCTTCAAGTATTATTCTTAGAGTAAAGATCTGGTCGAGACAGCTTCTCCCTCTTCGAAATCCTGCTTGTTCTTCTCTCATTGCAGCATCCACTATATCTTTGAGTCTATTCAAAATGACCTTGCAAAATACTTTTGACACAACTGATAGTAAGGTTACTCCTCTCCAGTTGTTACAGTCACTAAGGTTGCCCTTTTTTGATATATATATATATATATATATATGTGTGTGTGTGTGTGTGTGTGTGTGTGTACATCTTTATCAATGAATGTTAGAAAACGAGTCCTAAAATGCTATATTGAACCTATCTTGTTATATGGAAGTGAATCATGGACAATAGGCAAGTCTGCACAAAAATCATTGGAAGCAGCAGAAATGTGGTTTATTAGAAGAATGTTGCGAATCCCCTGGACAGCAAAAATAACTAATGAAGAATGTATGAGAAGAGCTGGAGAGACAAAAAACTTTGTCAGAAAGATAAGAGAGAGACAATGTACTTTCATAGGACATGCAATGAGAAGAGGGGGCATTGAAAATATTATAACAACAGGAAAAATAGAAGGAAGAAGATCAAGAGGAAGACCAAGAGAAACGATACTGGACAGTCTGACGGGATGGTGTGAGAGGAGATCACCAACTGAACTGATGGCTTGCATGAAGGATCGGGTACTCTGGAGAAGCATAATAGCCAACGCCAGTCGGCACGGCACCTGATGATGATGATGATATATGTGTGTATGTGTGTGTGTGTGTGTGTGTGCATGTTAGAGCATCACGCTAGAATGTCTGGAACAATTTCAATCAAACTTGGCACACATATTACTTACAATCTGGAAAGTGCACCGTGGGGCTTAGATCATCCATAGGATACCCCTATGACATGTAAAAATAATCGAAAATGACCGATATTAGTTTAGATTCCATAGTTTTCGGGGTCGCTGAGATGAATAGTGACACTTCCGATGCCGTTTAGTCTAAGTTAAGCCTCCATCGGCATGGGGGGGGGGGGTGGGTTGGCCCCTTGGGGTGAGGGCGGGATGGGGGTGACACGTAAAAATAATCGAAAATGACCGATATTGGTGTCGAATCCAATAGTTTTCGCGGTCGCTGAGATGAATAGTGACACGCCCAATGCCGTCTAAGTCCAAGTTCAGCCCCCATCGGCACGGGGTCCTATGGTTTGGGTGAGACAGGGGTGACATTTAAAAATAATCGAAAACGACCGATATTAGTGTCGAATCAATAGTTTTTTGGAGTCGCTGTGATGAATAGTGGCACTCTATGTGCTTCTATGTATGAACCATGGCTTCTCGGACCATATCCTCTATGTGCCTCTATGTATGAATCACAGCCTCTCGGACCATACCCTCTATGTGCCTCTATGTATGAATCACGGCCTCTCGGACCATATTCTCTGTGCCTCTATGTATGAATCACAGCCTCTCGGACCATATTCTCTATGTGCTTCTATGTATGAATCACAGCCTCTCGGACCATATTCTCTATGTGCTTCTATGTATGAATCACAGCCTCTCGCACTATATCGTCTATATGCCTCTATGTATGAATCACAGCCTCTCGGACCATATCATCTATGTATGAATATGAACCATTCGGATTAGAGAACCAAGGAACACATAAAATAGAGAAGCAGGCCGTGAAAGGAACTTGCTTGGCATGGCACATAACAAAGTGTTTGAAAGTCATATAATCATACAATGATGAACATTTACCGAACAGTTGAAAGAAGCTTTTTTTAAAAAGTATTATTTTAACCACAGCATGCGATAAATCGATTTCGAGTGTCCCATGTGTGTGAGTAATAAACAATAAGTTAGACTCTTTTGAAAACAAATGTCAAAGGAAAATAAATGGTATAAAGTGGATCGACAAGAACAATGCAGAGATAAGGCAGATGAGCGAACAATAACCTGTCTCATGGGTGATTAGAAAAAGGAGATGGACATATGTCAGTCAAGTGATGAGAAGAAACAACCAGAGAATTGCAAAACAAGATATCAAGTGGAACACAACAGACCGAGGAAAAAGAAGTCGACCACGTGAAACTCTAAAAAGGACATTGTTAAGAGAGGTCAAACTAATAGGGCATAAAATCCCTTGATGAGGTTGAATAGCTCGCCAAATACAGGAAAACTTGGCGAACAACCATGCGGCCCTATGTGACGTTTAAGGGCACAGAAAGGATTGTGTGTGTGTGTGTGTGAGTGTGTGTGTGTGTGAGTGTGTGTGTGTGAGTATGTGTGTGTGTGAGTATGTGTGTGTGTGTGTGTGTGAGAGAGAGAGAGAGAGAATCATGTTCTCTCGGACCATATCCTCTATGTGCCTCTATGTATGAATCAGAATTTTTCCATACAAAACAGGAAGATCTCCAAGAACCAAACTGAATTAGCATATCCTTTCCATAAGGGAGAAGAGCATGATCCTGATGTATGGGACATAAGAAGATTTAGAACAGTGTCCATTTGATTAACAGAGTGAGTGCTCTTGATGAGGAGGTCAATGGGTAACTTTAGGTGAATGCATTGGGCAAAAGTTGCGAAATAGGCGTGCAACATGAGACGCGAGTGGGAAAAGTTGTAGTATAAACCCATTCAGATTTGAAAAGGCGAGATAGAGCAAGATATAGAGCAAGAGATCGATAGAATACGGTATAGAGCAAGATAGAGAGCAAGAGCTAAGGATAACCATAGCAGTACGTTAGAGTTAGGATGGACAAGTTTGTCCACTTGGTCTTGTGCTAGAGAAATGATTAGGATGTAGATTAGTGTCCACTGTTTAACAGTTTTAATTTCCTCGTTTACGAGTCTAGCAGTTGTTGTAGGATAAGAGTCTAGGAGTTATTGTTGTATAAGAGTCTAGCAGCTGTTGTAGGATAATAGTCTAACAGTTGTTGTATGATAAGAGTCTAGCAGCTGTTTTTGGATAAGAGTCTAGCAGTTGTTGTAGGATAAGAGTCTAGCAGTTGTTGTAGGATAAGAGTCTAGCAGTTGTTTTTGGATAAGAATCTAGCAGTTGTTGATGGATAAGAGTCTAGCAGTTGTTGTAGGACAAAAGTCTAGCAGTTGTTGTAGGATAAGAGTTTATCAGCTGTTGTAGGATAAGAGTCTAGCAGCTGTTGTAGGATAAGAGTTTATCAGCTGTTGTAGGATAAGAGTCTAGCAGCTGTTGTAGGATAAGAGTTTATCAGCTGTTGTAGGATAAAAGTCTAGCAGTTGTTGTAGGATAAGAGTTTATCAGTTGTTGTAGGATAAGAGTCTAGCAGCTGTTGTAGGATAAGAGTTTATCAGCTGTTGTAGGATAAGAGTCTAGCAGCTGTTGTAGGATAAGAGTTTATCAGCTGTTGTAGGATAAGAGTCTAGCAGTTGTTGTAGGATAAGTCTAGCAGTTGTTGTAGGACAAGAGTCTAGCAGCTGTTGTAGGACAAGAGTCTAGCAGCTGTTGTAGGATAAGTCTAGCAGTTGCTGTAAGACAAGAGTCTAGCAGCTGTTGTAGGATAAGTCTAGCCTTTGTTGAAGGATAAGAGTCTAGCAATTGTTTTTAGATAAAAGTCTAGCAGTTGTTTTTGGATAAGAGTCTAGCAATTGTTTTTGGATAAAAGTCTAGCAGTTGTTTTTGGATAAGAGTCTAGCAGTTGTTTTTGGATAAGAGTCTAACAGTTGTTGTAGGACAAGAGTCTAACAGTTGTTGTAGGACAAGAGTCTAACAGTTGTTGTAAGATAAGAGTCTAACAGTTGTTGTAGGATAAGAGTCTAACAGTTGTTGTAGGATAAGAGTCTAACAGTTGTTGTAGGACAAGAGTCTAACAGTTGTTGTAAGACAAGAGTCTAGCAGCTGTTGTAAGACAAGAGTCTAGCAGTTGTTGTAGGATAAGAGTCTAACAGTTGTTGTAAGACAAGAGTCTAGCAGCTGTTGTAGGACAAGAGTCTAGCAGTTGTTGTAGGATAAGAGTCTAACAGTTGTTGTAAGATAAGAGTCTAACAGTTGTTGTAGGATAAGAGTCTAACAGTTGTTGTAAGATAAGAGTCTAACAGTTGTTGTAAGATAAGAGTCTAACAGTTGTTGTAGGACAAGAGTCTAACAGTTGTTGTAAGATAAGAGTCTAACAGTTGTTGTAGGATAAGAGTCTAGCAGTTGTTGTAGGATAAGAGTCTAGCAGTTGTTGTAGGATAAGAGTCTAACAGTTGTTGTAGGATAAGAGTCTAGCAGTTGTTGTAGGACAAGAGTCTAACAGTTGTTGTAAGATAAGAGTCTAACAGTTGTTGTAGGATAAGAGTCTAACAGTTGTTGTAGGATAAGAGTCTAACAGTTGTTGTAGGATAAGAGTCTAACAGTTGTTGTAGGATAAGAGTCTAACAGTTGTTGTAGGATAAGAGTCTAACAGCTGTTGTAGGACAAGAGTCTAGCAGTTGTTGTAGGATAAGAGTCTAACAGTTGTTGTAGGATAAGAGTCTAGCAGTTGTTGTAGGATAAGAGTCTAACAGTTGTTGTAGGATAAGAGTCTAACAGTTGTTGTAGGATAAGAGTCTAACAGTTGTTGTAGGATAAGAGTCTAACAGTTGTTGTAGGACAAGAGTCTAGCAGTTGTTGTAGGATAAGAGTCTAACAGCTGTTGTAGGATAAGAGTCTAGCAGTTGTTGTAGGATAAGAGTCTAACAGTTGTTGTAGGATAAGAGTCTAGCAGTTGTTGTAGGATAAGAGTCTAACAGTTGTTGTAGGATAAGAGTCTAACAGTTGTTGTAGGATAAGAGTCTAACAGTGTTGTAGGATAAGAGTCTAACAGTTGTTGTAGGATAAGAGTCTAACAGTTGTTGTAGGATAAGAGTCTAACAGTTGTTGTAAGATAAGAGTCTAACAGTTGTTGTAGGATAAGAGTCTAACAGTTGTTGTAGGATAAGAGTCTAACAGTTGTTGTAGGATAAGAGTCTAACAGTTGTTGTAGGATAAGAGTCTAGCAGTTGTTGTAGGATAAGAGTCTAACAGTTGTTGTAGGATAAGAGTCTAACAGTTGTTGTAGGATAAGAGTCTAACAGTTGTTGTAGGATAAGAGTCTAACAGTTGTTGTAGGATAAGAGTCTAACAGTTGTTGTAGGATAAGAGTCTAACAGTTGTTGTAGGACAAGAGTCTAACAGTTGTTGTAGGATAAGAGTCTAACAGTTGTTGTAGGATAAGAGTCTAACAGTTGTTGTAGGATAAGAGTCTAGCAGTTGTTGTAGGATAAGAGTCTAACAGTTGTTGTAGGATAAGAGTCTAACAGTTGTTGTAGGATAAGAGTCTAACAGTTGTTGTAGGATAAGAGTCTAACAGTTGTTGTAGGATAAGAGTCTAACAGTTGTTGTAGGATAAGAGTCTAACAGTTGTTGTAGGATAAGAGTCTAACAGTTGTTGTAGGATAAGAGTCTAGCAGTTGTTTTTGGATAAGAGTCTAACAGTTGTTGTAGGATAAGAGTCTAACAGTTGTTGTAAGACAAGAGTCTAGCAGCTGTTGTAGGACAAGAGTCTAGCAGTTGTTTTTGGATAAGAGTCTAACAGTTGTTGTAGGATAAGAGTCTAGCAGTTGTTGTAGGATAAGAGTCTAACAGTTGTTGTAGGATAAGAGTCTAGCAGTTGTTGTAGGACAAGAGTCTAGCAGTTGTTTTTGGATAAGAGTCTAACAGTTGTTGTAGGATGTAATTTAGTTACGAGTCTTGATCCTTTCAGGACAGCCTGAATTTTTCAGGAGTGATGTTGCGTTTTCAAGGAATGATTTCTTGCTGTCGTAAGTTGCAGTTTTTAAAAAAAATTGTATCTTGCTCCCCATATGGCGATGAATAGCTCTCACCGGGAATTTGTTGTAAATTGCACTCTTTATGTGTTTCTTTTGTTGAATAACTTCAAGCCTCATTTCATCACATCGTCGGCATCTTTCCATCATTAAAGATGTTCTTTTGTGAAACAGTTAAATATCTGCATCTTTCCATCATTAAAGATGTTCTTTTGTGAAACAGTTAAATATCCGCATCTTTCCATCATTAAAGATGTTCTTTTGTGAAACAGTTAAATATCCGCATCTTTCCATCATTAAAGATGTTCTTTTGTGAAACAGTTAAATATCTGCATCTTTCCATCATTAAAGATGTTCTTTAACAGTTAAATATCGACTCTTGATTTATGAAAAGTCTGTGATATCTGTCAGTGTCGTAGGTTGCTTGATGGTCTGCATGTCAGTAAAGCTGGCCACCGATGTTATCGTAAAGTCTTGTTATACTCCTGGGTGAAAGATGTTACTAAATGTGTGGTGCAGTAACGGTACATTGTAGCAGCTGTGCTGTAAAGGAAGCACACAGTCACGTACACGTAAAACTCATTAGTGCCAACTAGGCATACAACACACAGCAGCGGGCCAATCTGAGTGCCGTTTTATTAGGCATTCTTTTCTGTCAACAGCCATCCTGGCTTTTTATTGTCTTACTATACTATTTCATTGTCACGACTCTTCTATATCCTGTGATCCTTTTTTTGTTCTTTCTTTCAGGTAGATAAGCTAAGTAAGCACGCAAGCTCTTACTAGGAGCACCTCAAAGAAGTGAGACAAGGTCCTGGCCAGTTCTGGTAAACAAGTCCAGATTACCGTGCCATCAATCTGACGCAACCGCTCCAAATCTTTTTTCAGGTCACAAATCCCTGAAGCCAATGATAATTCACCGCGCGCCCCCCACCTCTCTCTCTCTCCCTCTCTCTCTTAAACCATGAGTTTTTCTGTGACTAGCGAGTTCTCCAGTTTCTGTCTTTTCACGAACAATGACAGGTTGCCTATTTGGTTCAACAGTGACCCGGAAGGGAAAGCCCCCGCGCCACTCCAGCCCGTCAAGGGAAAAGAACTCTGCATTTACAAGTTATTACTTTAGGAATTTTATGTCATGAGATGGACAGTACAGGTCGGAGAAGGAGTCAAGGCTCCTAATAAGTTTAACTAAGATGCCAGGTGGTGGATAATTCATCAGTTATCGTGACACGCTTAACGAATTTTGATTGTCGGTTTTTGGTAGTTGTACTTAGCTGTGGAAGCACTGCATATCCTATGAAATCATGTACGTCTTCTTTAGAGTTTTGGCAGTACAAAGACGGATAAAAGTCCATAATGATGATATTTAGACGACGATGATGATGCATTTAGACTCTAAGCTTGTCACAGAATCTTAACGACTTGCAGACGAACTATACTACTTTATTTATACTGTTAAAAAAAATTTAAAAACGCAATAAATACGATGTTGTGATTTAAACTGAAGTTTGCTGATCAGACAAGGGTAAATTGCTTGAAACGTTCACTTGGTGGACATCAACTTCACGTGCTGACCTGAATTGTACTCAGCAGATGTTTCATGAGCACAGAAAAGCGACACTAGTCAAAACAGCATTTTGGCAATAACTCGCGACAGGTTCACGAAAATCTCGTGAAACTTACTGAACACAAAACTCACTGACCATGTTATTGAATGCCTATAAAAGACTGACGCTCCTGGAATCAATTCATTTGAAAATTCAGTGCGCAATTACGACTTATCTCACTACAGAACAACGACTCATCATCATTGGACGTTTACAGACTGGACAGTCACAAAGTGTAGTTTCCAGACAATTTAGTGTGGTTAGAAGCACCATTAATCGCCTTTGGAGACGATTTCAAGAAACTAGCTCAATTGCAGACCGTCCGCGCAGTGGAAGACCTATAATCACAACTCCTGCCGAAGACCATACGGCTGCGTCACCCCAGAAATCGATTTGCATCTGCGTCCTCAACAGTCTAGTCAAGGAGATGTCGTTCTCTGATACAGGGGCCAGAGGAAGCCATACACTTTACTGAAACGGAGGCCTCAGTCGCAAAGAATAAAAGTCCAAACTAGATTTAATGAACATCATTTCATTGTTAAAGTCTTAACGTTTCTTCATGCCAAGACTGAAACATTCATTCATTCATTCATTTGCATATCCCTTGCGGAATTTTGCCTCCCTAACAGCACTCCTGTAGGCCTCTCGGTTGTAAGCAAGATGCCCTGCTGCTGATGCATCCATATGCATCCATATCAACGATGTCTTGCATCCATCTTCGTCTTGGTCTTCCTCTCTTCCTTTTCCCCATTATGTACCCTTCCAAGATGGTCTTCTCAAGATTATCATGACGTTTAATGTGTCCAAAATGTTTAAGTTTTCTCTCTTTAATCCTCTTTTACTAGCCATCCTTCTTCAATATTAAGTTCCTGTAGTATGGATATATTTGTTCTTTTTTGTGTCCACGATATTTTAAGAACTCTTCTGTAGCATTTACATTCAAAGGCATTTATGTGTTCTCAGCTGTTTTGTTAGCGTCGATGTCTCACAGGCATAGTTGCGATAGGAAAGATGCGTGCCCTTAAAAATCTTATTTTTGTTGTTATTTGACTGAAACATTAATTCCGTAAAATAACATTTTGATATAATTTCGGTTCTAAGGACTGTTATTGCCGGAGGTAAGGTGAAGGATACGCTCTCCACTCCAGTGACGTGCGTCCCAATTAGCCTCTGACAGTCAAGTCTAGCTCCTGGTCTTCTCGTAGCACAACTGTTTAAACTGACAGGAGAAGGGGCAAAGGCGAATATCTGACGTCTGAAAACCAGACCACAAAATGCTGAAGTCAGAGACACTGGACCAGGGCAGTCTAGATAGGCAACCACCTCTCATCTGGCGGGGATGTATGCGTATCCTAATCACGCTGAGGTTTTCCGGTGAGAAAGTCCAACGCTGGATTGGATAGGCAACCACCTCTCACCCGGCGGTGATACACGGGTATCTCAAAACACGTCGAGGTTTTCCGGTGAGAAAGTCCAACTCTAGCCTGGGTGGGCTACCACCTCTCACCTAGTGGGGATATACTGATATTCAAAACACGCCGAGATTTTCCAGTGAGAAAGTCCAGCTCCAGACTAAACTGGTGCAACGAAAACCACGGTGTCACGCAATCTCGCTTCTGAGACCCACCAAGAATACACGCTCAAGCCCTGCGATACTCTGAACCTCTTGTGGTCCTCTCGTGGATCTCGTGTGGTCCTTTCGGGGACCACATGGGGGACCACGGGACCTATCGAGGACCACAGGCGTAAATTCAGTAGGATCACAGAGCGGTCTTGGTGGTAGAAGCAAACGAAGAAGAAGAGGATACAAATTTGAAATTTGGTGTTCATTACGACTACCGTAGTGTTGCGTTTTGTTTTGCTTTGTTTTATATTTTTAACGGTATATGTGTATAATAGGAGTTCAACGATGGGCTGGGAGAAAACAAAAATGAAAGTCAAATCAGCTGCCGGAACTGGCCTGCAGATTGTAGTCATTACGTACAGAAATGACCTGAAAAATATTCCTAATGACAATTTGGCATATGCAACTATTGAAGAGAACAGGGAAAGGAAAGTGTGTGTGTGTGTGGGGGGGTTCGGGTGATCCCAGGACAACATCCTAAATCCCAATCCTTTCTTTTTAAAACCCAAACTTCCCCGGGACATCAGTAGCCGAAAACAAAAGGAAACTCATCACGATTGAAATGAGATGCTTAAGGTGTGTAGTAAATGTGACAAGAAGAGACCACATAAGAAATGACAACATCAAGACAAAGGCTGGAGTAACACCGGTACTACACTACATCCAGAAACAACAAGTCGCATGGTTTGGCCATGTTACACGGCTAAGCCAGACAATACACCACTGAAAATATTCACACTAAGATTTGTAAGTAACAGGCGAAGAGGCCACCCACGAGTAAGGTATTTGGAGGAAATTACAGAAACCTTTAAATATCTAATTACATGAAAACGGGTCCTAAAATGATGTACTGAACCTACCTTGTAATACGAAAGTGAATCATGGACAATAGGCAGGTCTGCACAAAAATCATTGGAAGCAGCAGAAATGTGGTTTATTAGAAGAATGTTGCTAATCCCCTGGACAGCAAAAATAACTAATGAAGAATGTATGAGAAGAACTGGAGATTTGACATCTTGTAAAAAATAAATAAATAAATAAAATAAGAGAGAGACAATGTACTTTCATAGGACATGCAATGAGAAGAGGGGGCATTGAAAATATTATAACAACATGAAAAATAGAGGGAAGAAGATAAAGAGGAAGACCAAGAGAAATTATACTGGACAGTCTGACGGGATGGTGTGAGAGGAGATCACCAACTGAGCTGACGGCCTGCATGAAGGATCATGTACTCTGGAGAAGCATAATAGCCAACGCCAGTCGGCACGGCACCTAATGATGATGATGACATGAAGTGAATCACTAAGCCCCCCTGAATCACCGAGCCCACCAAGACGTATATTTGTCCCCTCAACATTGAAAGGTATCTGAGGAAGGAGACAAGACAAGATAGATCGCCCCAGATTCCTCCCCCTATATTGTATATTAAATCATCATCATTCTTAGAATTCAAGTTCCTCTATCTGAGAACCATCTGCCTGCCCGCTGAGAACTACTGAGCTACAGAGAAAACTTACCGATTTTGACGATAATTTATATCCACAGTCGTCTTTTTGTCCTAAGGAGATAACCATGCTGCATCCGTATGATAAATCCTGGATACATCCATGGAGTGCACTCGATGCTTGGTCCGCGTGTTGGGCAGTGGTTGCAACGGATTGTTTGGAGCCTCCGATGTTATCCTTGCTCGTGTTGTTCTTGGATTTGTCAAGGCCACTGATAACTTCGTCTGGGATGGTGCAAGAGTGAGGTGACCTTGCTCGCAAATAGCTGTGTACGATTTTGACCGTGTCGAGGTGTGGCGTGGACAACGTTCGACCCTGTGGAGGTTCGACGTCGACCATAACACGAGGACATAGCCGAGGGTCGAGGGATGATAAAAGCACGCTTGACCTTGACCTGCCGGCTGAGCTGGTATCAGCTGAAGACTGTGTAGACATTGCTTCGCGGTGTGTAATTCTAGCACTTGCACACACTGCCGGGTTCATTATCTCGCCATTGTCTTTCATCGTAGAACTAGGTTACAGACGCAGATAGGACAGGTAGTCTTCAAGTCCAAAAAATACGAAGAATTAATGCATTAGTAAACTTGGCTGATGTGTAATAAACATTACAAGTGGCTTTAGCTTGCGTGGAGCTCTGTGCATGCCATCACTGTTAGCCTCTTCTATACCCAGGCATTTCTCCCTGCTGTAGAAAAGTTAGCAATGAGAATCATAATTGTAAAAATGTATCCGTAAAATCCCGGAAGTTTAAACAAAAAAGAACTTAGTAGTAGTAGTAGTAGTAGTAGTAGTAGTAGTAGCAGTAGTAGTAGTAGTATTGTAGTAGTAGTAGTAATAGTAGTAGTAGTAGTAGTAGTAGTAAGACAACACAGTTTTGTAAGATTAGACCTCGAAAAAATCGTAGACAAAGCACTTTAGTAGTACTGAGTCCCTGGTTCGAATCTCTTGTGATTTTCTTTTCTCGCGCTTTCATGAATAAGTCACGGGATTCTCGTGAACCTGTCATGCCTTTTTGACTAGTGTGGCTTTTCTGTGCTCATGAAAGTGCTCACTAATGCGACTCTTATTAGTGTAGGTTAATTAATGGCCAGCAAAGCTTGTCCAGGGCCCACATTGCTGTTAAGACGGCCCTGGCTTATTCGACCAATATTCGACTGACCCAGTGGATCACAACTGAATCTGATAGAAGGTAAAAATCAAAATGTCCGTAGGAGGAGTCTACCAGGAAACTGGATCCACGAAAAATGTTGAAGAAAGCTTGGAAGTTCACAGGGTAAAAGAAGCACAGGACAAAGCGGCGTACAGAAGAGAAAATTGCTGGTAAACACTGGACTGACGTGGGAGACAGTCGAGGCTACAGCGAAAGACCGACAAAAGTGGAAATCTCTTGCTACATGCAGTCCTATCCGTCTTGGGCACTGAAAGGACAGAAGAGAGAAAGGGCCAGAAAACAACAAACAGTGTTTGTGCTTTGGCTCGTGATGTTTCTAATCTGAATCACTTCTATTTCCCTTTTTATGCTATTTGGCCAGCCAGTCCAAATATTTACCCTCCGTCTTCTTTCTTCTTTTTCTGCTGATTTTTCCAGCAAAGTTCGGTAACTTTAAGAGCTGATACTCATATTACAGCAAGGACTGGAAAGGCTAGAGTAGCATTTCTACAGCCGAAAAGCATCTGGTAGGACAAGGGAATATCCTTTAAAAAAACCCAAAAACTTAGACTGTTCAACACAAACATCAAATCGGTCCTGTTATATGGATCAGAAACGTAGACAGCAGCAGTCAAAAATACCAAGAGACTGCAAGACCTTTGTTAACACCTGCCTAAGGAAGATCCTTCAGATTAGATCGCAGATACCACCAGTAATCAAGAGCTATGGCAGAAAACGAACCAATCCACAGTGAAAGATATGATAATGAAAAGACGTTGGAGATGAACAGGACCTGTGGTAGGAAAGCCTTCCACAAAAATAACCAGACAAGCTCTCACCTGGAATTCCCAGGGAAAGAGGAAACAAGGAAGACCTAGAAACACCTACGGAAGCTGTCTTGAAGCAGAGATTTAAAAAAAAATGGACTACACCTGGAGACAGATAGAAGAAACAGCCCAGGACAGAAATAAATGGAGAGCCCTTGGTGATGGCCTATGCCCCAGATAGGGGTAAAGAAGACGAGGAAGGTAACTTTAATCTTCTAAGGAATGAATAATCTTTATTTTTCAAGGGTAAAGAAAGGAAGAAAGATAATCTCATAGAATGAGGCTTGGAAAAAAGAGATCATCTGATAGAATGAGGCTTAGGAAAAAGATCAGCTGATAGAATGAGCCTTGGAAGAAAGATCATCTAACAGAATGAGGCTTGGAAAAAAAGATCAGCTGATAGAATGAGGTTTGGAAAAAAAATCATCTGATAGAAGAAGCCTTGGAAAAAAAGATCATCTGATAGAAGAAGCCTTGGAAAAAAAAGATCATCTGATAGAAGAAGCCTTGGAAAAAAAGATCATCTGATAGAAGAAGCCTTGGAAAAAAAGATCATCTGATAAAAGAAGCCTTGGAAAAAAAGATCATCGGGAAAAAAGATCATCTGATAGAATGAGGCTTGGAAAAAAAAGACCAGCTGATAGAATGAGGCTTGGAAAAAAAGATCATCCGGTAGAATAAGCCTTTGAAAAAAGAAGACATACCAAAAGGCAAAGGTAGAGGTAAAATTTCCGTTTCCGTATCATTAAGGCATATTATGGAATACGGTGTTAGGCCCGCATTTCCACGACCTTAGGCGCATGAAAGTCTGATGTGGTCAGTATCACGCCTGGCCGCTTTACCTCCCCTGATCTCTCTGGTACCCATTTTTTAGAGGCTGGGTGAACCCCAGGGCCTTTTTGGTGTATACCAGAAAAAAAAAGTCCCATTGCTGGGACCGAACCCAGTACCATCGGATCAGTAAACCAAGCAACTAACCACTCAGCTAACCAGGCCGCCACATACCAAAATAAAAGCTGATTATATTTTCTTTTTGCTATTAATTAGTTTTCAAAGCTTACCTGAGACATCTTTTATTCTTCTGACCACCCGGGGTACATGCTACAACTTTCTTCAAAACCACGTCTCTTTTGCTTCCAACTTTTACTTCTTCTGTTTAATGTTTGTAACATTCCCAATTTTACTTCATCTGTTTAATGTTTGTAACATTCCCAGTTTTACTTCATCTGTTTAATGGTTGTAACATTCCCAATTTTACTTCATCTGTTTAATGGTTGTAACATTCCCAGTTTTACTTCATCTGTTTAATGTTTGTAACATTCCCAATTTTACTTCATCTGTTTAATGTTTGTAGCATTCTCGCGCCCATTCAACTTGTTTGGATCCTTCATACAGTCTAACACTGGACGCGCTAACAGCAATATACAAACCCATTATTTAAGACGATGACAGCTTCCGTAGTTGTTCTGTACGGTAATTATCCAAGCAGACGGTCAAAACTGTATAAATGCAGAACCGATTCTAAGCCCACTTATTAGATGAGTTTTTTTTTATGGGTAGAGAGCGTGGGAAAAGGGGAGGAGGGTCGGTGTGTGTGTGTGTGTGGGGGGGACATGAGTTAAAAATGAGAGGGGACCCCCACCCCCACCCCCAGCAGTAATGAAATTATAGTTTAACGTGAACATGAACCCCTCCGGGTGATGATTGGAAGAAAGATCATCTGATAGAATGAGGGTTGGAAGAAAGATCATCTGATAGAATGAGGCTTGGAAGAAAGATCATCTGATAGAATGAGGGTTTGAAGAAAGATCATCTGATAGAATGAGGCTTGGAAGAAAGATCATCTGATAGAATGAGGGTTTGAAGAAAGATCATCTGATAGAATGAGGCTTTGAAGAAAGATCATCTGATAGAATGAGGGTTTGAAGAAAGATCATCTGATAGAATGAGGCTTTGAAGAAAGATAATCTGATAGAATGAGGCTTTGAAGAAAGATCATCTGATAGAATGAGGGTTTGAAGAAAGATCATCTGATAGAATGAGGCTTGGAAGAAAGATCATCTGATAGAATGAGGGTTTGAAGAAAGATCATCTGATAGAATGAGGGTTTGAAGAAAGATCATCTGACAGAATGAGGCTTGGAAGAAAGATCGTCTGATAGAATGAGAGTTTGAAGAAAGATAATCTGATAGAATGAGGCTTGGAAGAAAGATAATCTGATAGAATGAGGCTTGGAAGAAAGATAATCTGATAGAATGAGGCTTGGAAGAATGATAAGCTGATAGAATAAGCCTTGGAAGAAAGATGAACCGACAGACTGAGCAAAATAAAATAAACAGCTGAATAGAAAAAACAGACAGATGGAACAGATTTAAATATCAAAATGTAATCTATAATATAAATCTACCCCAGTTGTATCCTTTTATTTAATGGACAGACAAACATGTAGGTTTACTGACAGACAGACAGACAGAAAAGGAAACAAATGAAAAGAAACTTTAAAAAAAAAACAGCAATACATACCTGACTTTGATTTATACATATTTTTTGTCACTAAAAACCGCACGTCCACCATAACTTGGAAACGAAACAAAAAATAAAAGTAGTTGCGCCGGAACACACTGTACCGAACATACCACCATCCCTCTCACACAAAAACCAAGACAAGCATATCGCTCTGACAAACTGTCCCCCTTGTCAACAACTGCTAATGTTTACAGGGCTTCTATTGGTCCGTGCGCGGTAGCCGGGCTGTCGGAAGGACAGGTACCGTACAACTTCTAATAACCACAGATGAAATGTTTCTCTTGTTTTCTTGTATCTGTGTTAAACTGATTAGCGCATTGCACCGATTTAATACATAACGTTACATCAGCGGTTTCTGTTCAAGCTTTGATTTATTAATAACGAAATTTTGACTTTATTTTTTCATAATGCGGTTTATTAGTAATATCGTTCTAAAATGCATGGTTTATAATCAATATTCAGATAAATGTTTAAGACTAAATCCACTCATTGAAATACACCACACAAAAGACACATCATCGGAAAACGTAGGACCATTTATTTGATGAAATCTACATTCGTGATCAGCTGACAGGTTATCTTTCAAAAGAAATGACACTTCAGGGCGAGTTAAATCAGGTCAAAGCGTACCTGAACTGGCCTGGTCAAGTGGCTGCAGGAAACAGAATCACGCCAGGGGTTTTCAAACTGTTTCACATCATCATCATCATCATCATCATCATCATCTTCTTCTTCTTCTTCTTCTTCTCAAGGGGAGCTCTTCATGTATGCCCTCACAATTTTTCATTATCCAGGCTGTCTTCCTGAGGCTAAGTGTATGGTTCATAATTCATTGCAGAGAGAGAGAGAGAGAGAGAGAGAGCGAGAGAGAGAGAGAGAGAAAGAGAAGGAGGGAGAGAGATGGAAAAAGAGACGGAGGGATAGAGAGAGAGGGAGAGAGAGGGGGAGATGGAGGGAAGGAGAAGGGATACAGAGGGAGGGTGAAAGAAGGGGAGAGAGGGAGAAAGAGAGTGAGAGGGGAGAGAGGGAGGGAGAGAGAAGGAGAAGGGAAGAGAGAGTGAGAGGAGGAGAAAGAGGGGGAGAGATAGGGAGAGGGGGAGAGAGCGAGGAATGGAATGAGAGAGGGAGAGGGGAAAAGAGAGAAGGGTAAAGAGAGAGAGAGAGAGGGAGTCAGTGATACTAATATTCTGACTGCTCTCATGCAGTTTCCTACAGCAAGCTTGGACTGTTGAGTTAGAAGTTTCTCGAAAGAACAGCCACAATACTTGGCGTCGATGCTGAGATTTTCTATTTTATCATTTAAGAAGTTTTTTTTTAAAAATTCTATGAGAAAGCATTCTGATTCGTTATGAATTCAGCCACCATTTAGATCTTATTATTCTGAGTCGTTAAAAAATGTTTAAATACAGCCACCATTTAGATCTTATTATTCTGAATCGTTATGAAATGTATGAATGGAGCCACCATTTAAATCGTATTATTCAGAGTTGTGAAATGTTTGAATGCAGTCACCATTTAGATCTCGTTATTGTGAGTCCTTATGAAATAGTTGAATGCAATCACCATTTGGATCTCATTAATGTGAGTCCTTATGAAATAGTTGAATGCAGTCACCATTTGGATCTCATTATTGTGAGTCCTTATGAAATGTTTGAATGCAGTCACCATTTAGATCTCGCTGTTGTGAGTCCTCATGAAATGGTTGAATGCAGTCACCATTTAGATCTCGTTATTGTGAGTCGTTATGAAATAGTTGAATGCAGTCACCATTTGGATCTCATTATTGTGAGTCCTTATGAAATGTTTGAATGCAGTCACCATTTAGATCTCGCTATTGTGAGTCCTTATGACATTTTTTAATGCAATCGCCATTTAGATCTTGTTATTCTGAGTCGTTATGATATGTTTGAATGCAGTCACCATTTAGATCCCGTTATTTTGAGTCCTTATAAAATGTTTGAATGCAGCCACCATTTAGATCTTTTTATTTTGAGTTATGAAATGTTTGAATGCAGTCACCATTTAGATCTTATTAATCAGATTTATGAAATGTTTGAATGCAGTCACCATTTAGATCTTATTATTGTGAGTCCTTATGAAATGTTTGAATGCAGCCTCCATTTAGATCACACGTGAAACAACATGGTAATTTTTTCCTCACCTTGCAGAATAAAATGTTCTTAGCAAATATTTTTCTTCACAGACTTTACAATGATATAGTAAAAAATGTGACATTTCCAACTTTATAGTGATTGTGTTGGGTTTATCACAACCGATAAAATTGTACCTGTCTTTCAGCTTGCATGAAATCCTTTCTGAAACAGCGGTCTTCATAATACAACATTCAGTACCTTACACTTTATTTTTGTTCTAGTGAGTGCTTTACAAACACGGGAAGTTTTTTTACTTTATTTTTACTTTATTTTTGCTTTACTGTATTTGCTGTTCGATTTACATAATCTTTACAAAATGCTCACATGCTGAACCAAAGTCAAAACTGGCTGATTCTCCTTCATGTAAATTGAGCATCACAATTTTACTGACCTAATTATTCTCCATCCAATTTTGCTGGTTGCTTTTTTAATAGATTTATGGTAATATAAACCAGTTACGGTAACCGATGACCTCCAAAAGTTTCGGTTTTTCTCCTTATCAGAATTTTTGTGGTAATTGTCAGTTAACAGCAATCACTGGTAATATTCCTTGATGTATTAAGATGACAGATGAGTTACCAGGGCGAAACTTGATTGTAGGAAGTAAAGATGAGTGAAGATTTTCAAAGCAGTTGTACAGGGTATAAGAATATCAGGTAACAAATAAATAAATCGGGGAGAATTTGCAACATTTTGAGGCATATTGGAGTACAACTTTTTGTTCTTTTCTCTCCTGAGTTTTGACTGGAACAATGGTCTTTGATTTCACTGGCTGATTGGATGTGTTAAAAGCCTAACTCATTTCTGGGAATCACTTCAAAGTACATCAGGTCAGACTAAACCGAATGCAGGATAAGCAGTGTTGGCTTGTAAAGCACACAATCTAAGGTTCAAAATCAGACTCCGCCAATACTGCATTCAGGACAGCCTCATATATGCCCCGCCGCATGGCACAGCATCCATTCAAGATTATGTTTGCTAATAGTTCCCATCAAGTTACTTGTTCTCATTCATTCATTCATTTGCATGTCCCTTGCGGAACTTTGCCTCCCAAACAGCACTCCTGTAGGCCTCTCGGTTGTGAGCAAGATGGCCTGCTGCTGTTGCATCCATTTCCAGATCGTCAACGATGTCTTGCAGCCATCTTCGTCTTGGTCTTCCTCTTTTTCTTTTTCCCATTATGTATCCTTCCAATACGGTCTTCTCTAAATTATCATGACGTTTAATGTGTCCAAAATATTTCACTTTTCTCTCTTTAATCCTCTTCACTAGCCAGCCTTCTTCAATATTAAGCTCTTATAGTATAGATATATTTGTTCTTTTTTGTGTCCACGATATTTGGAGAACTCTTCTGTAGCATTTACATTCAAAGGCATTTATGTGTTTCTCAGCTGTTTTGTTAAGTGTCCAGGTCTCACAGGCATATGTTGCTATACTTGTTCTACATGAACTAATAAAATTCATCTAACCTGGCATGTAATGTTCTGGAAAGTTTGGTCTGATTTTGTACCCTCTAGTACATATTTATTTCAGTGCTATTTTGCCTCGAGATCGCTTACCAATGTACATATTCTTCAAATTTACAATGTTGATTACACCGTAATGCTCGCCAGAAATATAGCTGTACAAAATATCTTCTCATACACGCTACATGTTTTATATGATATTTGTAAATTAATATTCATAATTAATTTCTTCAGCAGCGTAGTTATGAAAAAGTTAAATTTTTAGCAAGATACTTTTATGCATTTATAAGGTCACTTAAAATTTATTTTTCTTCTTTAAATATATATAAAATTAAATTTAAATTTCTCTTGATAGAGAAATAACAAAGAAATATGTTCTTTAATGGTCAATGTTATTATCTCCCTTGTGGCTGAGAATTATTGTATTTTGAATCTCAATACACGGACTTGGAACATTCGTAAATGCGGTACACCAACTGTGTGTTGTAATAAGTGTCTATATGCTGACTTTAATGAGTGTGTTCCATCTCTCTAGGTACACCGGAGATTAAATCTCAGAGCAGCTGAAATAATTCTAGTGTATATATCAGTTTATTAGTTTGAAAAGTAACCAATGTGTGAGGAAGGGAAATAACTACGGTAGGTTTTGATTACTATATTTCTTACTTCCCTTACTGTATCCTTCCGTCTTGTACCGTGAAGTGTTGAATAGGGAGATGCATTTGGGGTTTTTGGGTCAAATGAGTCGCATCAGTGAAGGTCCTGCCATAATCAGAGAGCGTTTCTCTGATACCATCTATCCATCTCTTTCTGGGTCTTCCTCTTGATCTGTGCCCTGTAGTTCTTTGGTTGAAGGCAATCGCGACTGTCTGTGAGTGTGTCACTCTCATTAACTAATAAAGTAAGAGAAAACAGTTTTGTAGGATTATACCTCCCAGGTGACCTCTTGTGATTTTTCTTTCTCTCACGTCTCACTAAAGTGCTTTGTCTACGATTTTTTCGAGATCTAATCCTACAAAACTGTGTTCTCTTGCTTTATCGTACGAAAGCCTCGTTGTTTCCTATTTATTAAAATTTTGTTCCTGTAATCATTAACTAATAAAGCTGCTCCTACATTTTTACAAAAGGTTTTAACATTTTGTTATCAAAGCTTTACTGCAGTGGCTTTCAATATATTTATATAGTTACTCCTTTATGTTTATACCCCAAAATTACTCGTATGTTGGTAAATGTGATTGATAATTTGTATGTTGTATATTGTACTTGTACGAACTCCATGTAACTGCAAGCTGTTGTTCTTTACAGCTGATGCTGTGGAGCTGTTGAGGCACAGCAGCGTATGGGGGTGGGAGCGGATTATGGCAGCTACTTTTTCAATCCCGGAGTACAGCTAAAAAGCAGAGGGTGTGCAATGCTTCCTTAGCAGACTCCACCACCATGAGGACTATGGCGATCCCTGCCCTGTTAGCCAGGCTAGGCCTGTTACTGGGGTAAAGCAGGATCTCCTCTCTTCTACTCGTCTGCTTATGTATAGATGTAAACTTGTTGCTTATAGTTATTCATCTTTCTGTAAATTTCCACTATTGTCCACTGTAATAATGTTCTTTCTGTTTACTACGACAATTTATCAGTTACTGTTAAGATTTTATGTCATTTAATCTACGACTGTTCTACGTTATTTTGCGTCTGTTTTATTATTCACTTCACAGACTTACTTGCTCTCAGGAACGTTCATTCTCTCTCAGTGGAAATGGCAATACAGGAGTAGCTACTTTACGGTTGAAATGACTTTAATGATATACGGGGTGACGAGAACAACAGCTACATCAACAAAATCCACGGACACAAGACTGGACTTTACAATTTCATTCATTCATTCATTCATTTGCATGTCCCTTGCGGAACTTTGCCTCCCAAACAGCACTCCTGTAGGCCTCTCGGTTGTGAGCAAGACGGCCTGTCACTGCTGCATCCATTTGCAAATCGTCACCGATGTCTTGCAGTCATCTTCATTTTGGTCTTCCTCTCTTTTTACAATTTCACAATATAATATATGTTACCGGCAGACGTTTGCCGCCATCAGAACATCTTACTCTATTCTACAACTCTTTCACTAACGACTACATTTATAACAGCATGATCTACGTTGATCACTTGATAAGAAAAAAATGATCAGAGAATCGCAAAACAAGCTATCAAGTGGAACACAACAGGCCAAAGAAAAAGAGGCATACCGCGTGAAACTCTGAAGAGGACATTGTTAAAAGAGGCCAAATTAATAGGCATAAAATCCCTAGATGAGGTTGAAAGACTCGCCAAAGACAGTAAAAATTGGCGAATTACTTTGCGAGCCCTATGTGACGTTTAACGGCACGGGAAGGATATAAGATATAAGATAAGAATCTACGTCTATCCTAAATGATAAAAAAAAAAACAACTGTCCCTCAGTCACATGATTTCTCTCTCACCTGACCTTTTCTTGTCATACTTTAACTGGGGCACAAGTAGAAATTGAGACAAAGCGAATGGACTCTACTCACAAACAGCTGATTACTTTAGAAGATAACTCATTTTATAGCAATTTTCCAGTTCTCAAATGAGTTATCTATCTTACATTCAAACAATCTATATACTATTATAGGGGGTACGCGGAGAGGTTGGGGCAGGGTCTTGATCAGCTATGGTTCGCTAACCCTGACGTAGGCATATCAGCTGTGGGTCGCTGATTGCCTCATCGGACAAGCAACTTCACCACAGATAATGTGTATATAAGACAAATTCTAGATGATTTTCCATGTCTCCACACATAACTGATACTAGATCTTTAACCCTTTCACTACCAGTGGGAAAATACATCCCACTGACAGTTTGAAAAAATGCCAGAGCTAAGAATTTAATTACAAATCAAATCCCACCCGTATATTATGGTATAAGCATATAACTATACCATAGTTATATACTTGTTATATATATATATATATATCTCTCTGAACCTTAAGTGCCCAGGGCACATGGGGCTTCCGCAAGGGTTTTCCACAAATGCCTGTCCTTCGCCTTTTTTTCTGCTCTTGCCCAGGTGAGCCCTCTATTGCTCAACATCCTTTCTGTTGTTCTTCTCCATGTCTCTTTTGGTCTACCCTTACTTCTGTTCCCCTGTGGTGTCCATCTTAGTGCTATTTTAGGTAGTGAGTTGTCAGTCATTCGGAGCACATGTCCCAACCATCGCCAGCGTCTTTCCGCAATAATTGTTGTCACTGGTTTCATCTGCATTTCTGCTAATAAGATGTTATTTCTTATGGTGTTTGGCCAAAATATTTTCCTAATTCTTCGTAAACATTTAGTCTGGAAAGAATTCAACTTGTTATATACATTGTGAACAATTTTAAGAATATATGGAATACCATCTAAGATTGTCCACATCATTAAGGGCATCTACAATGGATATGTTTGTGCAGTCAACACAGAAGAAGGAATGAGCGAATGGTTCCAGATTGAAACAGGCGTGAAACAAAGATGTCTTTTTCTTCTTCTTCGTTCGCTTCTACCACCAAGACCGCCCTGTGATCCTACTGAATTTGTCCCTGTGGTCCTCTTAGGTCCTGTGGTCCCCCGTGATTGCTTTTCCGCATTTTCTTCCTTGGCCAGGAGGAGCTTCACTCCACGCGCGGCATCCGAAGAATCTCGCCAGCAGTGTCTTAGACAGTTCAGGTATTTCGCCCGATATGAGCGCACTTAAGACGTGGCCGACCCCCAGACCAGAGGTGTCGTGATTTGACTACTGTTTACTTCGCTTAATCCTTTCTTTCACCTTTTCCACAGTGATGCCGCGCGTCAACCCCATTTGCGCCTTTCTTCATTGGCCGGGAGGAGCCCACTCCACGCACGGCAGCTGAAGAATCTCGCCAGCAGCGGTATATGATCTACCAAACATGACTCTCATCTACCCGAAGCGCCTGGTTTTCAGGCGCCAGATATTCGCCTTCGCCCCTTCTCCTGTCGGTCTGAACAGTTCTGCCACGAGAAGGCCATGAGCTGGACTTGACTGTCAGAGGCTATTTGAGACGCACGCCATTGGAGTGGAGAGCATATCCTCCACCCCACATCCGGCATTAACGGTCCTTAGAAGCAAACAAGGACGTATATTATCTCCCTTGAGTTTTAGAATTACCATAGACTTCATGATGAGAAAATGCTGCACAGGTGAAACGAGCACTGACTGAGTACATGAGACCCAACTAGAAGATCTTGATTTTGCTGATGACATAACTCTTATCAGTGACAATGTGAAATCAATGAAAGATAAAACTGATACCCTGTCTTAAATGGCTAGTAAAATAGGACTTGAAATTAACACGGAAAAAAACACAAACAATGAAACTTCTCATCATGAAGGGAAAAATAAACATAGAAGGAACAGCTTTTGAAGAAGTAAACCAATCTGCATATCTCGGCGGCTACATAGACCAGTATGGTGACACCAGAAAGAAAGTTAGAATTAGAATTGCAAAAGCAGCACTGACATTCAAGAATCTTGAGAACATATGGAATTCAAAAGTTATAATCACAAAAACCAAGTTAAGACTATTCAATTCAAATGTAATATCCACCCTCATTTATGCATGTGAAGCTGGAAAACAACTAAAGAAATAGATAAGAAACTTAACTCTTTTGAAAACAAATGCCTAAGGAAAATACTTGGTATAAAGTGAAACGAATTCAAGAACAACGCAGAGATAAGGCAGATGAGCAAACAACAACCAGTATCACGGGTGATCAGAAAAAGGAGATGACATATGTCAGTCATGTGATGAGAAGAAACAACCAGAGAACCCTAAAACAAGCTATCAAGTGGAACACAAAAAAAAAAAAGCAGAAGAATAAGAGGTCGACCACGTGAAACTCCAAAGCTCGCCGAAAACTAGAAAACTTGCCAAACTACCATGCAAGCCCTATGTGAAGTTTAACGGCACTGGAAGGATGTAAGATATAACGATACACGAACCCACTGCAGTAAAGTTGTGATGACAAAATGTATGAACTAGAAAAAAATGTATGAATAGCTTTAGTAATTAATGAGCACACACAGTTAACATGTTAATTAATAAAGCTGTTCCTACATTTTTCCTAGTTCATACATACTGGTAGACTATGATTCTGTGGGTGAAAAAAGTTGAGAGACAACGTTGACAGCCATTTTGAATGTTTGTAGTGCTAGGATTAGTATGGTCGTAAGAGCGCCTTCAAGTAAGAGACTGATCGATTTATAGTGCGTTAAAAAAAAATATTATATTACATTTTAGATAATGTATTCAACTGATTTGCATACATTAACATTGAAAACAGAAATTAATTCAATGTCATATACCAGGTTACTTATGTTTTAGTAGTGTAATTTTATTATAATTATTATTAATAGGACATATCCCAATATATAAAGCTGCAAGGTAAGGTAAATGTAATCCTGTCATGCCTTAGAGGCACATAGGGATATGGTGTTAGTGCCCATATTTTCTTAACCTGTCGACGTACTAGAGGGTGATGTGGTCAGTATTACTCCTGGTAGCCTTTCCTTCTCCAGCTTCAGAAAAGTAAGAGAACAGAGTTTTGTAGGATTAGACCCCGAAAAGATCCTAGATAAAGCACTTTAGTGAGAAGTGAGAGAAAGAAAAATCACAAGAGAATTACCTGAGATTCGAACACGGACTCTGCTAGGACGAGCAGCCGTCTAGCCACGAGAGAACGGCGTACTGACTGCGCTACTAGCACCTCCAAAAAAGGTGTTTCGTAAGCATATTCATTAGTAACTGTTCAGTAGACACGAGGGATCGTGATACCCAGAAAGCAACGAGGTCGTGACACAGAAATCCCGTAGCTTAGATTCAGTCTCTCTAGCAGGTACAAACTTTACACAAACATACGCACGGCCTCCTGCCATGTCTGGTGCATAACTGGACAACAACAATAAACCAACGAATACTTATTACATGAAGTTAGTTTCAGGAGCATTTTTTTATAAATAGGAAACAATGAGGCTTTCGTACCATAGAGTTTTGTAAGATTAGATCTCGAAAAAATTATAGACAAAGCACTTTAGTGAGACGAGCGAGAAAGAAAATCACAAGAGAATTACCTGGGATTCGAACAGACTCTTCAGAAGAAGTCGGGTACCCATTTCTACAGCTGGGTGAGTGGGGCGCCTCCGACTGGTTTCGAACCCCTGACCTTCGTCATGAGAGACCAGTGCATTAACCATATATACTCGTACATAAAGTAAAAGAACACAGTTTTGTAAGATTATATCTCCCAGATAATTCTCTTGTGATTTTTCTTTCTCTCATATCTCACTAAAGTGCTTTGTCTATGATTTTTTCGAAGTCTAATCCTACAAAACTGTGTTCTCTTACTTTATTAGTTAATGAGAATGACACACTCACAGACAGTCATGAGACCCTTCAATCAAAGAACTACAGGACACAGATTAAGAGGAAGACCCAGAAAGAGATGGACAGACGGTATCAGAGAAACACTCACTAATTATAGCATGACCGTCACTGAGGCCACCCATTTGGCCCACAAAAACCCCAAATGCATCTCCCCTTTACACTTCATGGTACAAAAAGGCAGGATAAAGTAAGGGAAGTAAGAAATATAGTAATCACAACCAAACATAATTATTTCCTTTCCTCATACATTGGTTACTTTTCAAATTAATAAACTGATATATACATTAGAATTATTTCAGCTGCTCTGAGATTTAACCTCCAGTGTACCTAGAGAGATGGAACACACTCATTAAAGTCATATTAATTTACAAGTACAATTATCTAGACAAGGTTCAAAATCAGTCACTACGGATTATCACAGGTGCCATGAGGTCCACACCAATAGCAGAAATGCAGAAAATAGTTGGTGTTCAACCGCTAAAGGAACGTAGAGACACAAAGGTCATGACTATGGGAGAGAAATTCCTTAGCTCTGTAAGCCATCCCCTGAAGGAGAGATTCAATAACTTGGCATTAGGATGGCTTAAAAGAAGCAGCTTCATTCATCAGGCAAAGCGTATGCGTAAGCTGATACCTGACCTTCCAACTGTAGTCGCTCCATTATCATCTGTACCAGAGCATACACCATGGAAAGAAGCAGATTATACACAAATAACTATTCAGACTGAAGTGAAAGGTGTGCAGAATGGTGAGATGCAGAGCAGTCTTGTAAGATCAACAGCCACACTTAGTGTTCTAGATGACAAATATCCATGTGACACCTGGATACGTGTGTATACAGATGGATCTGCACATAATGCCGTAAAGAATGGAGGGGCAGGAGCATATACTGAATATCCAAACAACACTATTGACAAGATTTCCATACCCACTGGTAAATACTGCAACAACTTTGATGCAGAAGTTAGGGCAATTATTGCTGCAGTTGAAAAACTATCAGACTCCAGAATTGATACATGTCCTGTAGTAATTCTCACAGATGCAAGATCAGTACTGGAAGCTCTTCAGAGCAACAAACTACCAGACCTTAAGGATGCCTTGTCACAAATTGGCTTACAACATGGAGTCATTTTGCAATGGATTCCCTCCCACTGTGGGATACCAGGCAAAGAGAAAGCTGACCATCTGGCCAAAGAGGGCACTGAAATGGAGCAACCAGACATACCAATCACCTATAATCAGAAGAAAAGCATGATAAAAACCTACAGGAAGCCACAAACACCACCACATGATGACTATCACATGCTAAACAGAAAGGAACAAGTCACCATCTTCCGTCTCCGAACAGGACACAGCCGACTCCGAAGTCATATGTATACAAAGTTTAAGGTTGGTACTACTAATCTATGTACATGTGCCCAGGTGCCCCAAACTGTGGAACATATCCTCCAGAACTGCATCAACTACGAGACACTGAGAAATAATTACTGGCCCAGTGAAACCACTAAAGAAGATAAGCTCTATGGTTCCATACATGAGTTACAAAAAACAGTGAAATTTATCCAAGAGACAGGACTGCAGATATAGACAGACAATGCAAACGAAGAAGAAGAAGACAAGTACAATTATCAGATAAAATGTGTTAAAAGTATAAGAAGATATTTTATATTTCTGGCGGGCATTACGGTGTTATCGACATTGTAAATCTGAAGAATGTGTACACTGGTAAGGCATCTCGAGACGAAAAAAGCATTGAAAAAATATGTACTAGAAGGTACAAAATCAGATCAAACTTTCCAGAACATTACATGCCAGGTTAGATGAATATATTAGTTCATGTAGAACAAGTAACTTGATGGGAACTATTAGCAAACATAAACAAGTAACTTGATTCCCTTTATGGGAACTATTAGCAAACATAATCTTGGATGGATGATGCACCACGCGGCAGGGCATATATGAGGCTGTCCTGAATGTAGTAATGCCAGAGTCTGATTTTGAACCTGTGACTGTGTGCTTTGCAAGCCAACACTGTTTCTCATGCATTCAGTTTGGTCTGACCTGATGTACTTTGAAGTGATTCTCAGAAATGAGTTAGGCTTTTAACACATCCAATCAGCCAATGAAATCAAAGATCACTGGTCTAATTAAAATTCCAAAGAGAAAAAAAAACAAATAAAAAGTTTCATTTATACTATTTAGTTCAGATTCTCAGATAGTGTACACGTAACCATGGTGATACTCCAAAATTTCTCCAAATGTTGAAAATTCTCCCCCGTTTATTTATTTGTTACCTGATATTCTTATACAAGGGGTGATTGATAAGTTCATGGCTAAGGTATAAAAACTTGAAACACGCAGGTGATATTTGTTGTATGTGTAGATTAGGTTATTAATGTAAGATTAAATACAAAGTTTGAAGAAATTAACTGCAGCCAATATTTTTTTTACAGGCTACTGAAGTGGTAAAGGGTGGAGAAATGGATAAAATTTCTCATCGAGCAGTCATTCACTACCTCTGCATCAAGGGCTTATTATCAAAGTAGATCCATGTGAAGATATGGGCAGCTCAGTTCAAACACGGAAGAGAGAGTCTGGAAGATGATCCCCGTCTAGGAAGACCAAGAACAGTAACCACCGATGAAACTACCGGCGGAATCCATAACATAATAAAGGAGGATCGATGACTGAGTGATACATTGCTATCGAGTTGGGCATCTCCTAAGAACATGTTCATGCCATTACTCACAATGATCTTCAAATGACAAAGGTCTCTGCTCGATGGGTCCTAAAACTTCTTGGAGCTGATCACAAACGACAGCGTCTCAACATGTCAAGAGACGATCTTGGCTATTTTTCTGCAGATCCTGTAAAGTTTCTTCAGCAATTTGTGACTATGAATGAGACTTGGGTTCATCATTTTCAACCAGAAACCAAAGAACAGTCAAAGCAGTGGAAACATCATGGATCCCCACCTCCAAAGAAAGCAAGGGCAAGGGTGGTTCTGTCTGCAGGCAAAGTGATGGCTTCCATCTTATGGGATTCAGAAGGTGTGTTATTGGTAGACTATCTTCAAAAGGACAGAACGGTCACTGAGGTCTACTATGCTAATCTTGTGAAGCAGCTACGGGTCAAACTGAAGGAAAATTGTTGAGGGAAATTGACAAGAGGAGTCATCTTTCAGCAAAACAATGCTCCAGTTTACAAGTTGGCGGTGGCAATGGCTGCCATTCATGAATGCGGCTTCCAGCTTCTTGAACATCCTCCTTATTCCCCAGATTTGGCCCCTTCGGACTATTACCTTTTTACCAAACTCAAAAAGGAGCTCAGCAGTTGCAAATTTGCTTCAGATGGTGATGTCATTCATGCTGCAGACCACTTTCTACTGGCACAAGATGCTGACTTTTACAAAGAAGGGATCCGTATGCTCCAGGATCACTGGACTAAGTACACAAACTTGAAAGGGGACTATGTTGAGAAACAATCCGTTGTACCTTAGGCCAAGAACTTATCAATCACCCCTCGTACCTAGTACAACTGCTTTGAAAATCTTCACTCATTTTTACTTCCTATGACCATGTTTTGCCACAGTAACTCATCTGTCATCTTAATACATCAAGGAATATTAGCAGTTATCGCTATTAACCACAATTACTGCAAAAATACCGATAAACAAAGAAAAAAACCGAAACTTTTGGAGGTTACCGGTTACCATAACCAGTTTATATTACCATAAACCTCTTCAAAAAGGTGTGGTAAAGGTAATCCTGTCATGACTTAGAGGCATATAAGGATATGGTGTTAGTGCCCACATTTTCCTTGACCTGTCAGCACACTAGAGGGTGATATGATCAGTATCATGCCTGGCTGCCTTTCCTTCCCCAACTCCAGAAGAAGTCAGGTACCCATTTTTACAGCTGGGTGACTGGGGTGCCTCTGGCTGGATTTGAAA
This sequence comes from Achatina immaculata, assembly GCA_009760885.1. NCBI lineage: Eukaryota > Metazoa > Mollusca > Gastropoda > Stylommatophora > Achatinidae > Lissachatina > Lissachatina immaculata. Next base: position 6,614,446 of record CM019710.1, read on the forward strand.
CCCCGACTTTTGCCATGAGAGACCAGTACATTGACCACTTCGCCACTCAGACACCCCTATTCAAAAAGTAACCAGCAAAATCAGCTGGAGGATAATCAGGTCAGTAGAATGGTAATGCTCAATGTACATGAAGGAGAATCAGCCAGTTTTGACTTTGGTTCAGCATGTGAGCATTTTGTAAAGATTATGTAAATTGAACAGCAAATACAGTAAAGAAAAAAAAAATATGTAAGGTAATGCATGTTGTACTTGTATTATGAAAACCACTGTTCCAGAAAGTATTTCATGCAAGCTGAAAGACAGGTATAATTTTACCGGTTGTGACAGACCCAGTGCGATCACTGGAAAACTGGAAATGTCAAATTTTTTATTATATCAATGTAAAGTCCATGAAAAAAAAAATTGCAAAGTAATTTTTATTTTGCAAGATGGGGAAAAAAATACAGTGTTGTTTAATATGTGATCTAAATGGTGGCTGCATTCAAATATTTCATAAGGACTAACAATATTAAGATCTAAATGGTGGTTGCACTGAAACATTTCAAAATGACTCATAATAAAAAGATCTAAATGGTGACTAAAAAGGAATGAAAAAAATGAATTATGTCAGTCCGTAAGAGTAGTGAAGAGGAAAAGCTCTATCTAAATGCAAAGAAAACTAAACTGATGACAACTGACAAACAAATAAGGCAGCTGAAATGTGTATCAATGAGGAAAAATTGAAAGAGGTGGAGAGTTTTGAATATTTTGGATCATTACTAATAATGGAGTTACAAAGAGGGAAATTAAATTGCTCTTCAAAAAGTAAAACAACTAAAGAAACTAGAGAGGAATAGACAGAACTACAAAAATAAGATTTCTAAGGGCATGCATCTTTCCCATCACAGCATATGCCTGTGAGACCTGGACACTTAACAAAACAGCTGAGAAACACATAAATGCCTTTTGAATGTAAATGCTGCAGAAACTGTTCTTCAAATATCATGGACATAAAAAAGAACAAATATATCCAGACTACAAGAACTTAATATTGAAGATGGCTGGCTAGTAAAGAGGATTAAAGAGGGAAAACTTAATTATTTTGGATACATTAAACGCCATGATAATCTGAGAAAACCATCTTGGAAGGGTACATAATAGGAAAAAAAAAAAGAGAGGAAGACCAAGGCGAAGACGGCTGCAAGACATCGCTGATAATCTACAAATGGATGCACAGCAGCAGGGCATCGTACTTACCTAGATGCTTACAGAAAAGCTGTTAGGTCGGCAAGGTTCTGCAAGGACATGCAAATAACTGACTGATTGATTTATAGGCAAGAAATTCAATTAATTATTTATTCTGAATAGACTGAAATTGTAGTTTGGTAGACAGTCATCAGTGTGTATAAACTAGGAAAAAGTATGAGCAGCTTTATTACTTAACAACTACAGAGTTGTGATGTTTTGGTGTGAGCATTAATCATACAAACACACACAGGATGAATAATTAGAGAAAGGAGATAAAGTATAGATTCACATGAATCCTATGTTTAAGAAAAACAATAAACAAAAAATTAAAACAAAAAATAAATAAAATGAATAGAGCACTTAGATATAACTTGAAAGAATATGTAGCTTTTCTGACACTTGTTCAGAAACGCACCAGTTCAAAATGTGCTCGTTCAGAAATGCGCATGGGGGAGCATAGAAAATGTTTAAATTGAGGCTTGTGATGTGAGATAGATGGATCATAACTGAGGGTGGTGGGTGTGGAAACTGTTGAGGGGAGAGAGAGTGATACAGTGGTAACCTAGCCAGGAGAAGGTGAAATAAATGATTATGGTTGGGGTAGAGGGGTTGTAATGCAATGATGTGAAGAGGTTCTGAAATATGTGTAACAAGTGAGACGAGATTGGAGCTTAGTGGAGAGGGATTATGATTGTGGAAAAGGAGAATGTTATATGTAGCTGAATAACGCGTTCAAACCATGTAGTTCCAGTGTCCCATAGTTTGGAATGTAGCACCAAAAAATCAGATTTGCCTCTGTTGTTGGAGCCATTGAAATGAATCGGGACTGGTTTTGAAGCATGCTGGGTAATATCGTACAGATGATTCTGCACGCGGTCCCCTAGCCTGAGGCCAGATTCTGATCCACCCCTATTACTATACAAGCGTGAGCCAAATCTCGAAGAACATCCTCGTCCACAGCCACTTGAAGTGTAACCCTGCATATGTTGGCACCAGAAAATGTAACTGTCCTCACTGTGTTACCTGCCCTGTAGTCTGGGAAATGAAAACAAGAATCTTTTCCTAAAACTATCCTCACTCCTCATGGGGGATTCACATGCGAGTCCTGTAATGTAATATATGTCATTATATGCAAAAGATGCAGGATAATTTATATTGGTGAAAATGGCCTCAGACTAGGAGACCGCATGCAGAAACATCTGTACAATATTGCCCAACATGCTTCGAAACCAGTCTCAAATCATTACAATGGCCCCAACAACAAAGACAAATCTGATTTTCTGGTAACAGCCATCAAACAATGTCATGCAGATGACACAAGCCACCTAGCACTTAAAAACCACTACATTCAGGACAATGGGATGCTGGAACCACATGGTTTGAACTCGTTATTCAGCTACACATAACACTGTCCTCTTCTACAACCATAATCCCTCTCCACTTAGTTCTATTCTCTTCTCACTTGTTACACAAAGTTCAGAACCTCTCCACATCATCACATTACAACCCTCTACCCCAACCATAATCATTTATTTCACTTTCTACTGGCTAAGTTACCATTGTATCACTCTCTCTCTCCCCTCAACAGTTTCCCCACCCACCACCCTCAGTTATGACCCATTTATCACACACCACACGTCTCTATAATCCACCATGCACATTCTTGAATGAGCACATTTTGGACACAGCACATTTTGAACTGGCGCATTTCTGAACGAGTGTTGGAAAAGTTACATATTCTTTCAAGTTATAGCTAAGTGCTCTATTCATTTTATTTATTTATTTTTTTTTACCATAGGATTCATGTGAATATATTCTTTATCTCCTCTCTCTAATTCTTCGTCCTGTGTGTGTTTGTATGATTAAGGCTTACGCCGAAGCATCACAACTCTGTAGTCGTTAAGAAATAAAGCTGTTCCTACTTTTTTCATAGTTTATATATTTTGGTATCACAGCTTTACTGCAGTGCTTCATGTATAGTTGTATACACTAATTACTGCGTTACTAAGTCATTAGTGCAAGACGGTGAGAATAACACCTTATTTTTAACATGTATCTAGTTACTTTCTGTACAGAGTGCACGGATAAGACTGGAACGTAAATGTTGTATTTTATTTTATGTTTCTCAGCTTTTCAATGTTAGTTATATTTGATATACATGCAGAAGATTTGCAGAATGTCTGGAACAAAGTAAAAGCTGTATGATAAAGGGCAGAATATCAGTCATGCCTGCATGCCCAAGTGTTAACCCTTTGGAAATAAAGATCAATCATTCAATCAGTATGTTTTATCTTGTGAGTTCTGACATTACCACTATGGGAAAAGTCACTTCCACAAACATCACATTCTTAAGGTTTCTCTCCTGTGAATTTTATTTTGTGCTTTTACAAGTGGCTTCCGCAAGAAAACTGAGAACTCAAACATCACATTTGTATGGTTTCTCTCCTGTGTGTTATTTTGTGTTTTTGTAGGTGGTATCCATAAGAAAACTGAACACTGCAAACATCACATTTGTATGGTTTCTCTCCTGTATGTGTTCTTTTGTGTACATGCAGAATGCTACCTCTAGTAAACTGAGCACCACAGACATCACATTTGTATGGCTTCTCTCCAGTGTGTGTTCTTTTGTGTGCCTGCAGACTGCCTCTACTAGTATACAGAGCACCACAGACATCACATTTGTATGGCTTCTCTCCAGTGTGCATTCTTTTGTGTCCCTTCAGCGTGTCACCTTTACTAAACTGAGCACCACAATCATCACATTTGAACGGTCTCTCTCCTGTATGTGTTCTTTTGTGTGCCTTAAGATTGCAACATTCATTAAATTGAGCACCACAAACATCACATTTGTAAGGTTTCTCTCCTGTATGTGTTCTTTTGTGCACATTAAGTCTGTTACTTAGATTAAACTGAGCACCACAAACATCACATATGTGAGGTTTTTCTCTTGTGTGTGTTTTTGTGTGTGCTTTAAGACTGCTACACTGAGTAAACTGTGCACCACAAATATCACATTTGTAAGGTTTCTCTCCTGTATGTGTTCTTTTGTGTGCCTTAAGGCTACCACCTTCATTAAACTGAGCACCACAAACATCACATTTGTAAGGTTTCTCTTCTATATGTGTTTTTTTGTGTTTCTTAAGAATACTACTTCTAGTAAACTGAGCACCACAAACATCACATTTATAAGGTTTCTCTTCTATATGTGTTTTTTTGTGTCTCTTAAGAATGTTACTTCTAGTAAACTGAGCACCACAAACATCACATTTGTAATGTTTCTCTTCTATATGTGTTTTTGTGTGTCTCTTAAGAATGCTACTTCTAGTAAACTGAGCACCACAGACATTACATTTGTATGGTTTATCACTTTTGTGTGTTCTTTTGTGTACCTGCAGAATGCTACTTCTAGTAAACTGAGCACCACAGACATTACATTTGTATGGCTTCTCTCCTGTGTGTGTTATTTTGTGTTTTTGCAAGTGGCTTCCGTAAGAAAACTGAACACTGCAAACATCACATTTGTATGGTTTCTCTCCTGTATGTGTTCTTTTGTGTACATGCAGAATGCTACCTCTAGTAAACTGAGCACCACAGACATCACATTTGTATGGCTTCTCTCCTGTGTGTGTTCTTTTGTGTGCCTGCAGACTGCCTCTACTAGTGTAAAGAGCACCACAGACATCACATTTGTATGGCTTCTCTCCAGTGTGTATTCTTTTGTGTCCCTTCAGGCTGTCACCTTTACTAAACTGAGCACCACAATCATCACATTTGAAAGGTCTCTCTCCTGTATGTGTTCTTTTGTGTGCCTTAAGATTGCAACATTCATTAAACTGAGCACCACAAACATCACATTTGTAAGGTTTTTCTCCTGTATGTGTTCTTTTGTGCACATTAAGTCTGTTACTTAGATTAAACTGAGCACCACAAACATCACATATGTAAGGTTTCTCTCCTGTATGTGTTCTTTTGTGTGTCTTAAGACTGCTACACTGAGTAAACTGAGCACCACACACATCACATTTGTAAGGTCTCTCTCCTGCATGTGTTCTTTTGTGTGCCTTAAGACTGCCACCTTCATTAAACTGAGCACCACAAACATCACATTTGTAAGGCTTCCTTCCTACAAGCTTCTGTTTTTTCCTATTATTTTGAAAAGCCATTTTACAATCACTATTAGTCTCATGCACATCTGATCCCTCAAAATTCTTAGTCTCATGTAAATCTGATGTCTGCCAGTTCTTGGTCTCATGTACATCTGATGTCTGGCAGTTCATGGTCTCATGTACATCTGATGTCTGCCAGTTCTTGGTCTCATGTACATCTGATGCCTGGCCGTTCATGGTCTCATGTACATCTGATGTGAGCCAGCTCTTGGTCTCATGTACATCTGATGTTTGGCAGTTCTTGGTCTCATGTACATCTGATGTCAGCCAGTTCTTGATTTCATTTACATCTGATGTCTGCCAGTCCTTGATCTCATTTACATCTGATATCTGCCAGTTCTTGGTCTCATGTACATATGAAGTCTGCCAGTTCTTGGTCTCATGTAAATCTGATGTCTGCCAGCTCTTGGTCTCATGTACATCTGATGTCAGCCAGTTCTTGGTCTCATTTACATCTGATGTCAGCCAGATCTTGGTCTCATGTACATCTGACGTCAGCCAGTTCTTGGTCTCATTTACATCTGATGTCTGCCAGTTCTTGGTCTCATGTACATCTGATGTCAGCCAGTTCTTGGTCTCATGTACATCTGATGTCTGCCAGTTCTTGGGCTCATGTACATCTGATGTCTGCCAGTTCTTGGTCTCATGTACATATTCAGCAGCATTCTCCATTTTCATGTACTCATCAAGCTGGAAGAAGGACTGGTTGTTCAATACATCAGGATGTATGTCTGAAATGTGAAAACAGGAAATAAGAAACACAAGCCTTGTCTACTTAGTTAATACGTAGTGAATTATATGTTACAGGAAACTCTCTATATACCAGAACTGAACAACTACAAAGGACAGTCAAATTCTTCACTATGTCATCAGCTGGCCAGAGCTTCTAGCTCACAACTACAAGGAGATCCACCACCACCAAATGTTCTACGTACAAAAAAGAATAGAAAGAGTGAAGAAAGTAGCATAAACAAAAATGACAGACAGAAGAATGGCCATATATAAATGAAGAGAGTCCTGCGTAAAATCCCTTTTATGCCAGATTATTTTTACAAGGCACGGGCCAAAAAAGCTAAGTCTACTTTATACATCAATTTTTTTTAAAAAAAAATCTGTGCTGTTGTTCTAGGTACAAGTATGGTTAAACTGTCAGTCAATAAATATATGTTCACACATTTGTGTTCATAGTTCACAAACATATTTTTAATCTTACTGTGGTGGTGGAGCTGAATGTCACACTAACTCTGACACCTACACCATCACTAACATCATTACCAGAAAGACTTCCTAAATCACAGGCATATGACAGGGTCTGGTTTATTTATGCTGCTAAAGTTGCAGAACATGGGTGTACATGGAAAAAAAGGTATCAATGGCTCAAATGTTAATGGAGCAATAGAACTATACAAATCCAGGCCAATAACAGACTGCCTAATCTGCCATCAAAGAAGGGCTGCCACACAGTTCTACTCTTTGCTCAACATTTTTTCAAATCTTTATAAATAATTCCTCACTCTTTTGTGGAGAATTTTAAGACTATATGGAACACCATCTAAGATTGTCAACATCATTAAGGATCTCTACAAAGGATATGTTTGTGCAGTCAACACAGAAGAAGGATTGAGTGAATGGTTCCAGATTGAAACAGACATGAAACAAGGACGTATATTATTTCCTTTGGTTTTTAGAACTGGCATAGACTTCATAATGAAAATATGTGCACAGGTAACACAGGTATTGACTGAGTACATGGGACCCAACTAGAAGATCTTGATTTTGTTGATGACTTAACTCTTATCAGCAACAATGCGAATTCAATGCAAGAAAAAGCAGATACCCTGTCTTCAATGGCTGACAAAATAGGAGTTGAAATTAACAAGGAAAAAAAAAAAATAATGAAACTTCCCATTAATCAGGAAGGAAAAATATATGTAGAAGGAACAGCTGTTGAAGAAGTCAACCAATTTGTATATCTTGGCAGCTACATAGACCAAGATGGTGACACTAGACTTAAATTTACAAATTATCTCCGTTAAATTCACGGCTAAGAGTTGGTCATCTCCTTTAAATTCATGGCTAAGAGTTTGGTCATCTCCCTTAAATTCATGGCTAAGAGCTGGTCATCTCCCTTAAATTCATGGCTAAAAGTTGGTCACCTCCCTTAAATTCATAGCTAAGAGCTGGTCATCTCCCTTAAATTCATGGCTAAGAGTTGGTCATCTCCCTTAAATTCATGGCTAAGAGCTGGTCATCTCCTTTAAATTCATGGCTAAGAGCTGGTCATCTCCCTTAAATTCATGGCCAATAGTTGGTCATCTTTAAATTCATGGCCAAGAGTTGGTCATCTCCCTTAAATTCATGGCCAAGTGCTGGTCATCTCCCTTAAATTCATGGCTAAGAGTTGGTAATATCCCTTAAATTCATGGCTAAGAGTTTGGTCATCTCCCTTAAATTCATGGCTAAGAGTTGGTCATCTCCCTTAAATTCATGGCTAAGAGTTGGTCATCTCCCTTAAATTCATGGCTAAGAGCTGGTCATCTCCCTTAAATTCATGGCCAAGAGTTGGTCATCTTTAAATTCATGGCCAATAGTTGGTCATCTCCCTTAAATTCATGGCCAAGTGCTGGTCAACTCCCTTAAATTCATGGCTAAGAGTTAGTCATCTCCCTTAAATTTATGGCCAAGATCTGGTCATCTCGCTTAAATTCATGGCCAAGAGTTGGTCACTCTAACCATAGCTGACTGCTGGCAATAAGATGGATAAGACAATGCTCAAAGTTGACTATTCCTTCCCCTCCCAATGAGCTATTGTTCAGCAACCCTCACTGTGTATACACTGAACTGGACCGGCAACAATGGAGAACCCTGTGGCAAACCTGGATGTATTATTATTGGTTCTGAAGACCAAATGCCACATCTGAGAACCACCTTTCTCTGAGACAGGGCTGCAGCTATCCATCTGATGAGGAGAGGGTGCACTTCTAGCCTAAGAGGCATGTGCTTTAGATAACTGAAAGGCACAATTCTTTACCCTTTAAAAATAAAGATCAGTCACTCATTCTTTCTGTTGTACTCATCTTCTACTGTGTTCTGCATGTTTCTTCTTGGACCTGAAATCCTTTGAAGACTTCCTGAGCAAAGACTGCAGTATTGAGTCTTGTCTCTTTGTTACTCCTATAACAGTTATATGTAACTATTTTCTTCAGTAGCTTGCCAACAGTGTTCTGCATTGTGTTGATTCTGTAGGCACTGATCTGGGAATGGTTCTTGTTTGGTTTCAGCAGCAGGTAGCTCTTTGATTTGCCCACTCTGGATGTTAGTGTTTAACTCTCTAGCCAGATTTGACATATCACTGTCTAACAGAATGTCTATATCATTATAGCGGAAGCCATCAGGCCCTTGGGCTGTGTTACATGATCTTTTGAGCACTGTGTGAACAGTCTCAGTTATGACGGCATGTTCATCTTTCAACACCACCTCCTAACAAAAGCTCTGAGACTGTCATCTTAATTAACCTTCAGTCTTGCAGATTTGGGCTTCTGAGTGGCGAAGTGGTTAATGCACTGGTCTCTCATGACGAAGGTCAGGGGTTCGAACCCGGTCAGAGGCGCCCCAGTCAACCAGCTCTAGAAATGGGTACCTGACTTCTTCTGAAATGGGGAAAGAAAGGTGACCAGGAGTGATGATGACCACATCACCCTCTAGTATGTCGACAGGTAAAGGACAATATGGGCACTAACACCATATCCCTATGTGCCGCTAAGGCATGCTAGGGTTACCTTTACCTCACCTTGCAACTTTTTGCATTGGGATATGTCCCACTTACTGAAAACATAAGTAACCTGAAATAACACTGAATTATTCTCTATCTTCAATGTTAATGTATGCAAATCAGTTGAATACGTTATCTAAAATGTAATATAATAGTTGTTTTTTAAAACACACTATACATCGATCAATCTCTTACTTGAAGGCGTTCTCACAACCATAATAATCCCAGCACTACAACCATTCAAAATGGCTGCTAACGGTGTCGATCAGCTTTTTTCACCCACAGAATCATAGTCAACCGGTATGTATGAACTAGGAAAAATGTAGGAATATCTCAAATGAGCACAGACTAATTGTGTGTGCTCGTTAATTAATAAAGCTGTTCCTACATTTTTCCTAGTTCATACATTTTGTTATCACAGCTTTACTGCAGTGCTTTCATGTATAGTTATATACATACCATAATCTACTGGTCGGACGTAGCTCTGGTATTTTTTAAAAAAACTATCAATGGGATGTATATTCCCACTGATAGTGAACGGGTTAATTAAAGGTCTAGTATCAATTCTGTATGGAGACATGGAAAATCATGGAGAATTTGTCTTATATACAAATTATCGGGGGTGAAGACGCTTGACCGATGAGGCAATCAGCGACCCACAGCTGATATGTCAGCGTCAAGGTTAGCGAACCATAGCTGATCAAGACCTTGTCCCACCTCTCTGTTGTACCCAAAGTAACAGATCTAGAGTGGCTAACGCGGCAGTGATTCCCACATTCCCCATGGTGGTGGAGTCCGCTAAAGAAGCATTCCACACCCTCTGCTTTTTTGGCTGTACTGAAAAAGTAGCTGCCATAACCCGCTCCCACGCCCATACGATGCTGTGCCTCAACACCTCTACAGCATCGGCTGCAAAGAACAACAGCTCGCAGTCTCGTACAAGTACAATATACAACATACAAATTATCACTCACATTCACCAATACAGGAGTACTTTTTGGGTGCAAACATAAAGGAGTAACTATATAAATATATTGAAAGCCACTGCAGTAAAGCTGTGATAACAAAATGTTAAAACTTTCTTAAATGTAGGAACAGCTTTATTATTTCTCAATCAAGTGAAATTTAAATTTAATTTTAATATATATTTAAAACAGAAAAGTTTTAAGTCACGTTCTAAATGCATGAAAATGGTCATAACTTACTAAAAACTTAACCTCAAATTCATGATCAAGAGTTTGTCATCTTTAAATTCATGGCAAAGAGTTTGTCACAAACTAGCCACGAAGGGAGATTACCAACTGTTGGCCTTGAATTTAAGGGAGATGACCAAATCTTGATCTGGATGAATTTACAGCAGGCACACTAGAACTAGATAAAACTACGTAAAGAAATGAAGACGCAATGGAAAGTAACAAACAATAACAACGAGGAATATAAATCTTTAACAAAAGAACTAAGAAGACACATAAGAAAAGACAAAAAACAATACATACAAGATTGTTGTGAAAGAATAGAAGGACATCAGAATTGTGGAAGAGATAGTGAAATGTTTAAAGAAATGAAGACATTGACGAGAAATGTCACAACCTAAGCTAAATGTAATTTGTGATGAGATGGGGAATACCTTGACAGAGACAGAGTAAATTCGAGAAAGATGGAAGGAATATTGCAGAGGAATGTATGAAACAACCGACTGTGAAAGCAGAAATCTACAGTGTGAATTATTATTGGAGGAGAAAGAACCCGAACTGACAATAGAAGAAGTTTTATGGGCAATAAAGAATCTGAAAAATGTTAAATCACCAGGATGTGATTAGATAACAGCTGAACTTATTAAAGCAGGAGGAAAGGAATGTGCAACAATTTATAATGCACTCTGTAAAAAGATATGGCATTCAGGTATTTGGCCAAAAGAATGGAAAAGAATTATTCATACCACTGCCAAAAAAAGGATAACCTGAAATTATGCACAAACTACAGAACTGTTGCCCTGATTAGTCATGCCAGTAAAATTCTGTTAAAAATCATAATGGGTAGACTTCGAAAGAAAATAGAAGAAAAAGTCAATATGGTCCACGCTGGTTTCAGGCAAGTAAAAGGATCAAGAGATCATATATTCAATATAAGATTAATAATAGAGAAATGCAGAGAGGTTATTGTGAATCTATATTTAGCCTTTATAGAATACTCAAAGGCATTTGATTGTGTACAACACCAGAAACTTTGGGAAATAATGGAAAAAATGGGATTTCCAACACATTTGATACAATTAACATCACTGCTGTATCTATACCAACAAGCAGCAGTAAGAATAAATGGTGAAACAACAACTTGGTTTGACATAAAACAAGGGCTCTATCAAGGGTGCATATTGCTACCTTACTTATTTAACTTGTATACTGATAATATAATGAGGAATGTTAGAGAAGATGTAGACAGAGAATATTATGATGCCATAACAATTAGAGGTTGTGAAATACCAGAGTTAGATATGCTGATGACACAGTATTACTGTCCACAACACAAAAAGGAATGGAAAAACTAATTATGTCAGTCTGTAAGAACAGCGAAGAGCAAAACCTCTATCTTAATGCAAAGAAAACTAAATTGATGACAATTGACAAAACAAACAAGGCAGCTTAAATATGTATCAATGAGGAAAAACTGGAAGAAGTGGAGAGCTTTGAATATCTTGGATCACCACTAACAAGTAATGGAGATACAATGAGGGAAATTAAAAGGACATCTATCGCTCTTCAGAAAGTAAAACAAATAAAGAATCTGTGGAGAGGAGCAGACAGAACCATGAAAAATAAGATTTTTAAGGGCATGCATCTTTCCCATCACAACATATGCCTGTAAGACCTGGACACTTAACAAAACAGCTGAGAAATGCATAAATGCCTTTGAATGTAAATGCTACAGAAGAGTTCTTCAAATATCATGGACACAAAAAAGAACAAATATATCTATACTACAAGAACTTAATACTGAAGAAGGCTGACTAGTAAAGAGATTTAAAGAGAGAAAACTTAAATATTTTGGACACATTAAACATCATGATAGTCTAGAGAAGACCGTCTTGGAAGGGTACATAATGGGAAAAAGAAAGAGAGGAAGACCAAGGCGAAGATGGCTGCAAGACATTGTTGATGATCTGCAAATGGATGCACCAGCAGCAGGCCATCTTGCTCACAACTGAGAGGCCTACAGGAGAGCTGTTAGGGAGGCAAAGTTCCGCAAGGGACATGCTTGGTGGATATTTCTTGAGTGATAGTATTGAGCACAGTTTGTGTTTCACAAGAGTTCATCTGTGTCGATGATCAGAGGAGAATCCTCTTCGTCTGAGTGGGCGGTTCTAAGGACTGTTATTGCCGGAGGTGGAGTGGAGAATTCGATCTCCACTCCAACGGCGCGCGTCTCAGACAGCCTCTGGCAGTCAAGTCCAGCTCCTGGCCTTCCCGTGGCAGAACTGTTTAAACTGACAGGAGAAGGGGCGAGGGCGAATATCTGGCGCCTGAAAACCAGATACTTAGGGTAGATGAGTGGCACGTTTGGTAGCTCATTTACCGTTGCTGGCGAGATTCTTCAACTGCCGTGCGTGGAGCGGTGCTCCTCCCGGCCAATGAAGAAAGGTGCAAATGGGGTTGCCGAGCAGCATCACTGCGGAAAAGGTAGTAGAAAGGATAAAGCGAAGCAAACAGTCAAATCACGGCACCTCTGGTCTGGAGGTCGGCCACGTCCTGAGTGCAGTCATATCGGGTGAAATGCATGAACCGGCTTATCCCAGAGGTGGTGGAAAGGATAAGGTGAAGTTTAATCGGTATGTCCAGTAGTATCGCTGCGAGAGCTACACATACCACGGCGCCTGTGCTCTAGAGGTCGGCCACGTCCGAAATACACTTACACTGGTGAAATATGCCTAAACCGGCACACACCAGGGGTGGAACTTGATGGCTAGACATGTCATGCCACCTCCGCTCTAGAGGTCGGTCACGCCTGATATACACCCATACTGGTGAATTATGCCTAAACCGGCTCACACCAGGGGTGAATCTTGAAGGCTACGCATGGCACAGCACCTCTGCTCTAGAGGTCGGTCACGTCCCAAACACACCCATACTGGGATAATATGCCTAAACCGGCTCAACACAGGGGTGGAAGTCACTAGTGGCGAGGATTCGTCCTCCTGGACAAAAGCTCCATCCTGGTCACAATTAGGAAGGGTAGCGGCCACGACCGCAAAATGCTGAAGTCGGAGACACTGGACCAGGGTAGTCTAGATAGGCAACCACCTCTCACCAGGCGGGGATGTTTACGTATCCTAATCACGCTGAGGTTTTCCGGTGAGAAAGTCCAACTCTGGACTGGATGGGCAACCACCTCTCAGCCGGCGGTGATACACGGGTATCTCAAAACACGTCGAGGTTTTCCGGTGAGATGGTCCATCTCTGGCCTGGGTGGGGTACCGCCTCTCACCCAGCGGGGATATACTGATATCCAAAACACGTCGAGGTTTTCCGGTGAGAAAGTCCAACTCTAGACTAAACTGGTGAATCGAAAACTACGGTGTCACGCATTCCCGCTTCTGAGACCCACCAAGAATACAAGTTCAAGTCCTGCGATCCTCTGAACCTCTTGTGGTCCTCTCGGGAATCTTGGGTGGTCCTTTCGGGGACCACATGGGAGACCACGAGACTTAACGAGGACCACAGAATTAAATTCATAAAGATCACAGGGCGGTCTTGGTGGTAGAAGCGAACGAAGAAGAAGAAGAAGGAACAGCTTTATTAATTAAAGAGCACACAATTAACGTGTGGCCATTATTTAATAAAGCTGTTCCTGCATTGTTCCTATTTCATACATACCGGGAGACTATGATTCTGTGGGTTAAAAAAAGTTCATCGACACCGTTGGCAGCCATTTTGAATGTTTGTAGTCTGGTATTAGTACGGGTGTAAGAAAACCTTCAAAATTGATCTATTTATGGTGGGTTTTAAAATAAATATTATGCTGCATTTTAGATAACGTATTCAACGGATCTGCATACATTAACATTGGAAACAGAGATTAATTCAACGTTTTTCCAGGTTACTTATGTTTTTAGTGATTTATTAATTCAACGTTTTTCCAGGTTACTTATGTTTTTAGTGATTTATTTTTTATTAACGAATAGGACATATCCCATGGTGAAAGCCCTCCAGATATGGAGGATCCCTGTGAATAAGGAGTTGTCCAAATAAGCAGGCGCGGACCAACTAGCGGTAGACTCAGAGAGCGAGGTGGGGTAGTAGGTGGCTCTACTACTCCTATAAAGTGCCTCAGGTGCTCAGTGAAGGGAATACCAGGCGGGTCAGAGGCGCCTTAAAACCTCTCGCTCCCGCTGCCTTACGGGTAGGACAGGGAGCCCAAAGGCTAGCGGAGAGTCCGTACACAAACCAACAGAAGGCAACGGGAAACCACTGTTGTAGCTCCCAAGAACAATTATGCTTATTCAGAGTCATAGATTCATCATGAACGACGTTAATGGATGTTCCTCTGGAACAGCCTCGTCCGGTAGGGCAGCCCACGAGCCACAGGTGAGGCCAGATCGTCATCAAGCTACTGGTGGCAAAACTAACAAGTTCAAAATAGCAACATGGAATGTTAGAACTTTATTCCAGGCTGGAAAATTAGAAAATGTAAAGATGGAAATGGAAAGGATGAAGATCAACATATTAGGAATGAGTGAAGTTAGATGGACAGGTGCAGGAAAGATAAACTCAGATAAATATACAATAATATATTCAGGAAGTGAGAAACATGAACGAGAAGTAGGAATTATATTTGATGAAAAAACGGCAAGGACAATTGTAGGATATTTGAACATCTCGGACAGAGTCCTGCTAGCCCAACTGAAAGGATAACCAATAAACATAAATATTATACAAGTGTATGCTCCAACATCTGAAAGTTCTGAGGAAGATATACAGATATTTTATAATGACATAGAGACAGCACTAAAACACACAAAGTCACATGAAGTTACCATAGTAATGGGAGATTTTAATGCCAAAGTTGGTAAAGGAAGAACTTCGGACATCGTTGGTGACTATGGACTGGGAGAGAGGAATGACAGAGGTTATAAATTAATTGAATGGGCAAGAATACATAGCATGGTTGTAGGAAACACCTGGTTTAAACAACATCCTCGAAGACTGGCAACGTGGTGCAGCCCAGACAAAAAGACATTTAACCAGATAGACTACATATTAATCAACAAACGATTCCGCAATGCATTACTGACAACAAAAACCATGCCAGGAGCTGACTGCAATAGTGACCATGATCCACTCTGTGGAAAAGTTAGAATAAAGCTAAAGAAAGCAGACAGAAAAGTGAGAAACATCAAACTGAATACAGAACTTCTTAAAAATGACCAAGAACTGCGAGAACAATACAAAGTTATTATAACAAATAGATACAATGCAATAGCAAAGATAAATAGTATAGATGAACAATGGGAAATGTTAAGAGATTCTATCCACCAAACTGTTAAGGAGATAATACCACCGAAAAAAGAAACCCCTAAAAATAAATGGATGACAGACGACATCTTAGGACTGATGGACAATAGGAGGAGGAGTAAAAATAACGAGGAAAAATATAGCAAGATAAATAAAGAAATAAGACGCAGATGCAGAGAAGCAAAAGAAGTGTGGTTAAATGAACAGTGCAGACAGAGGATGCTCATAATAAAGACAGCAAAAACATGCACAAACGAATTAATGAACTCACAGGCAGGAAAACAAAATATACCACAGGATGCCTGAAATGGAAAGAAGGTAAAATGTTAATGGGAAAAGAAGACATTGTGGACAGGTGGACAGAGTATATCGGTGAGCTATATGGAGGAGAAAGACCAGAATTAACACCAGATACTGAAAACTGTGATGGACCGCCAACACTTGAAGATGAAATCATAGATGCCATCAAACACATGAAGAAAGGAAAAGCGACTGGGCCTGATAATATAACAATAGAAGAAATAGAGGCACTAAAGGAGACAGGAATAAAAATAATAACCAAGTTACTGAATGATATTTACAACAGTGGTTATATTCCCAGTGACCTGTTTAAATCCACGTTTATAGCACTACCAAAGAAACCAGGTGCAAAGGAATGTGACGACCACTGGACTATCAGCCTCTCATGTCACATAACGAAGCTACTTCTGAGAATCATTATGAGAAGAACAAGGAAAAAGATAAAAATGGAAATAGCAGATGAACAGTTTGGATTTGTTGAAGGAAAGGGAACACACAATGCCATTTATGCTTTACGAACACTAACAGAAAGAGCTTTAGAAGTACAGAAAGATCTCTACTTATGCTTCATTGATTACACCAAGGCATTTGACAAGGTGAAACATAGTGAAATTATTAAAATGCTTGAAGACATCAATATAGACGGCAAAGACTTGAGGATTGTAAAACATCTATACTGGCAGCAAGAAGCAGCAGTTCGAGTTGAAAATAGAATTGGAAAATACCAACCTATAAAACAAGGGGTGCGACAAGGATGTGTACTGTCTCCAGACCTTTTTTCTCTGTACAGCGAGAATATTCTAAGAACAATCATCACAGAACCAGGCATAAAAATTGGAGGATACAATATTAACAACCTTCGGTATGCTGACGACACAGTACTGATAGCTGAGAACCAACAAGACCTGCAAAATCTCTTGGATAAAGTCACCAAAGAAAGTGAACAGAAAGGCCTTACTTTGAACATCAAAAAAGACAGAGACCATGGTTATATCTAAGAAACAGAATCCACCAGCATGCAGTATTAAATTAAACGGAACCATTCTAAAGCAGGTGCAGAAATTCAAATACCTTGGAGCAGTAATAAGTTCAGATGGAAAATGCAGAACAGAAATTAGGAACAGAATAGGTCAAGCAAAGACTGCATTTCAGAGAATGAGAAACATATTAGCTAACACATCTTTATCAATGAATGTTAGAAAACGAGTCCTAAAATGCTATATTGAACCTATCTTGTTATATGGAAGTGAATCATGGACAATAGGCAAGTCTGCACAAAAATCATTGGAAGCAGCAGAAATGTGGTTTATTAGAAGAATGTTGCGAATCCCCTGGACAGCAAAAATAACTAATGAAGAATGTATGAGAAGAGCTGGAGAGACAAAAAACCTTGTCAGAAAGAGAGAGACAATGTACTTTCATAGGACATGCAATGAGAAGAGGGGGCATTGAAAATATTATAACAACAGGAAAAATAGAAGGAAGAAGATCAAGAGGAAGACCAAGAGAAATGATACTGGACAGTCTGGCGGGATGGTGTGAGAGGAGATCACCAACTGAACTGATGGCCTGCATGAAGGATCGGGTACTCTGGAGAAGCATAATAGCCAACGCCAGTCGGCACGGCACCTGATGATGATGATGATGACATATCCCAATGTATAAAGCTGCAAGGTAAGGTAAAGGTAACTCTGTCATGGCTTAGAGGCACATAGGGATATGGTGTTAGTGCGCATGTTCCTTGACCTGTCGACACACTAGAGGGTGATATGGTCAGTATCACCTCCGGCAGCATTTCATTCATCAAGTCCAGATTATTTTCTCAGAGACCTTTCATATTTCAACAGACCATCAGAGGTAAAATCTCAGAGCTTTGTGAGAGGTGGTGTTGGAAGAGGAACATGCCATCACAACTGAGACTGTACACACAATGGTTAAAAAGATCATATAACTCAGCTCCGGGGCCTGATGGCTTCCAGTATAGTGATATAGACAACTTGTTGACAATGATATGTAAGATCTAGCTAGAGAGTTTAACACTAGCATCCAGAGTGGCTGAATCAAAGAGGAATGGCTACACAGCTTCCTGCTGCTGAAGCCAAACAAGGACCATTCCCAGATCAGTGCCTACAGAATCAACACTGTTGGCAATGACTTTAAGGGAGATGACAAACTCTTGTCCATGAATCTAAGGGAGATGACAAACTCTTGTCCATGAATCTAAGGGAGATGACAAACTCTAGGCCATGAATTTAAGGGAGATGACTTGGCTGTGGATTTAACTCTTTCCACTCGCGTTACTTCCAAAATGTTCCTTAGTTTCTGATGACGCGGACATTTTGGAGAAGGGCGCAGACATTTTGGAGAAGGGGTCCCTGTGTAAAAGTTATTGTACCAAATTAATTCCATGATCACCATGTGTGTATCACACATTAAAATAAGTGGAAATGAATGAAGATTCCATAAATGAAGTTATTTGTCATTTAAAAAAAAAAAGAAAAGAAAAAAACTGGTGTGAAATGATGGAACGATTTTTGGCGCTAAAAAAATTTTAGGGCTGAACAATAAAATCTACTTTATACTTACCTTAGCTGTGTCATAATCCAATATAGAATATGTAATCATTCAAATTTCAACACAGCAAAATCAATATTCATGGATTTTTGTGACATCCAATAAATCTAACAGATCTACAGCTACTAGAAACACATATAATAAGCTAGATCTAGTCGGTCGGTGTGACCTTTCTACCACTCAATCTCGAAATAAACTTGAATTTTACCCCCTATCTATGTATCAAAAATGGCATCTTTATCCCCCATGCTTAAAACACTAGTTTAACTTTAAATCCAGAAGAGTTCTAACTCGTTAAATGAAAAGTAACATCATGTTTTCAACAAAAGAAACTCCGATGCCACATAGGGCTCTCGAGGGTGGCATTGCTAAACCGCAAAGATCCTTATGGGGCTCGCGCGAGTGGAAAGAGTTAAGGGAGATGACCAGCTCTTGGCCATGAATTTAAGTGAGATGACCAACTCTTGGCCATGAATTTAAGGGAGATGACCAACTCTTGGCCATGAATTTAAGGTAGATGACCAGCTCTTGGCCATGAATTTAAGTGAGATGACCAACTCTTAGCCATGATTTGCTGATGACATTCTAGTGTATTGACATGCAAGAGACAGACAGGAGACTGCCAACACATTGCAGAGAGAACTTGATCATATTTCCTCCTAGTTTAATGTTTCTAATGCCCTTGTCAACCCTACAAAAGCATCAATGACATGGTTCTCACTGAACAACCATATTGTTAACACTGATATGCCTGTTATTAGATATGATGATGACATAATTCTCACTGAACAACCATATTGTTAACACTGATATGCCTGTTAATAGATGTGCTGATGACATTATTCTCACTGAACAACCATATTGTTAACACTGATATGCCTGTTATTAGATATGCTGATGGCATGATTAACACTGAACAACCATATTGTTAGCACTAATATGCCTGTTATCAAATATGCTAATGACACAGTGTCCACAACACAAAAGGGAATGGAAACACTAATTATGTTAGTACTTAACTCTTCCCGTGCAGGAGGGAAAACGCGGACGTATCGTTGTGTGCGGGACAAAATGCGCGGGTGTTTAGAATATTGGTGAAAATTGAGGGGTATAGTTGAAAAATTGAATTTAAAATGATATTTCCATGTTTAAAAAGTACTAAATATACATTAAACAAAAGGTAAATGAATGAAGTTTCCTGAAATGTATAGTTTTTGTGGGAAAAAATAACTGGTGAGAAAATTAGACAAAATATTAGCCCCCCCCCCCCCCCCCCCCAAAAAAAAAAAAATCTCTAAAACACTAAACTAATGGTTGTCTACTTACCAAGATCTGTAAATATCCACTGGTTACACACAATTTGAAGATACAATGAATTCCTTCCAAGAAATATCACTTTTGACACAAATTGAAAAAAAAAAAAACAGAAGCAGAAGAATAAAAGTAGCAAGAAAAGATAAAAGAAGCAGAACAAAGTTTGGTTTTATTCAGTTAGAGAACAATCTCCTTGAAGAATGGGGTGGTCCTGAAAAGGACCTGGTTATGGTGCAGACTAAAGTGATGACTGGGGTGGTCCTGAAAAGGACCTGGTTATGGTGCAGACTAAAGTGATGACTGACCTGGTCAGGAATTATTTGGCAGCTTTCTTCAGGGTCTTCTGATAAAGAGCTGCTAAGAGCTGCTGCTGACTGGGTGGCCCTTTTACTGACTGATAAAAGGCTGCTGCTGACTGGGTGGCCCTTTTACTGACTGATAAAAGGCTGCTGCTGACTGGGTGGCCCTTTTACTGACTGATAAAAGGCTGCTGCTGACTGGGTGGCCCTTTTACTGACTGATAAAAGGCTGCTGCTGACTGGGTGGCCCTTTTACTGACTGATAAAAGGCTGCTGCTGACTGGGTGGCCCTTTTACTGATTGCTAAAAGGCTGCTGCTGACTGGGTGGCCCTTGTACTGACTTATAAAAAAGGCTGCTGCTGACTGGGTGGCCCTTTTACTGATTGCTAAAAGGCTGCTGCTGACTGGGTGGCCCTTTTACTGATTGCTAAAAGGCTGCTGCAGACTGGGTGGCCCTTTTACTGATTGCTAAAAGGCTGCTGCTGACTGGGTGGCCCTTTTACTGATTGCTAAAAGGCTGCTGCTGACTGGGTGGCCCTTGTACTGATTTATAAAAAAGGCTGCTGCTGACTGGGTGGCCCTTTTACTGACTGATAAAAGGCTGCTGCTGACTGGGTGGCCCTTTTACTGATTGCTAAAAGGCTGCTGCTGACTGGGTGGCCCTGAAATTATAAAAAAGTAAATGAAAGCATATTTTGTACAAAAAAAAAATCTGTTGAGAAAATGAGAAAAAATTTTCAGACTACCAAAAACAAACAAAATTACAAAGAACAAATAAAACAGATATCTACTTACCAACAGAGCTGTAGATTTATGTGCAGGACTTTTTATCAATGTTACAGCTGGCAGCGAGCAGACAAACAAAATATAAAAAAAGCATTTCATATGTACAAAAAATAACATTATGTACAGAATATATTTACAAGAAATGTGGAAAAAATATTTACAGAATAACACAAAAATATTTACAGAACAACACATGAACACTTTACAACACACTGTCATCTGTTGTCTCCAGTCCAGTTCAATCCAAGACATGGATAGGAAATGAAGACAACCAAGTTGGAATGAAAGGAAAGAGATGGCCCAAACAGAAAATGCAGACAAGCACAGGCAAATGAAGTTTGGGAATCAGTAGCATCTTGCTCAAGATGGCTGATGATACTTGAAAAAACATTCTGCTGGACACAGATGAGGTTTGTCCTGGCACCCTGTGCAATAGAACCTTGTCCTCACTATCTTTTTGCCTTTGCCACAGTAGGCACAACGAATGAGTGAGGTACCCCCCTTCACCAGGTGACTACCTGTGTACCTGTTGTTTACTGGTGGCTTTGCTTTCCTTTCCGGTGTTTGGTGGTATGACACAATAGCAGGAGGACCGGTGCTGGCGGCTGCCAGGGATCTCAGGGCTTCAATGAGATATTCCTTGAAGAAGACCAGAGATCTCTGTTCCCTGGCAGGCTCCTCACAATACAAATATAAGATGTGAGCATTCACCTGCACAACTTCAAAAATCCAAGTGAAGATCTTTTTCCACCACTTCACAGTCTTTCTTCCATGAAAGCCATAGTAGGAGACCATTTGATCAAGCCTGTCACAGCCATTCATACACTGGTTGTATGTGTGAATGACGGCAGGCTTTTCATATTCCTCCTTCTCTGGTAGCTGTTCACTGACAACACGAATTCTGGAAGCTTTTCCATGTGTTGTCACAACATGGACAGGTTTCTTTTTTTCCTTTTCCCTCCAGGAGACACAAAGAAGCTTGTGCTCATCATCTCTCACATAGTACATGGGCTTTTTCACAGGTACAGTGAGAGTTTTTAGCACCTGAGGAAAATCTTTTCGCAAGACATTCAAGGTGCCAGTGTAATTGTGGCCTTTGTCCTGCAAAAATGAAATCAGTGGAAGACTGGTGTAAAACCTGTCTGCATAGAAGTGATGGAAAGCTGTGAGTGGCTGCATCAGTGTATCAAAAACTTTCACTGCATTTACTTTGCTGTCAGCACTGGCAGAGCTGTACGAGGTGTTACCACTGAAATATACCAACACATTGAAAACATAGCCTGTGTTGGAGTCACAAAGGCCAAATGTCTTGATATGATATTTCGACGGTTTGCTTTTATTGTACTGCTTGTGCTTCCAGCGTCCCTTGTAGCCAATTACCATCTCATCAATGCTGAACTCAGTGTGGGGGTAATAGGCTGCCTGAAATGATGCCAATACCTGATTGAGAAATGGCTCAATTTTGGACTTGCCTTCACTATCAGCTTCACCAACATGCAGCATGGTGTTGTATATCAGCTGAAACTGATCTCTGGACATCTGTCCAAAAAATGCACTGTGAAAGTATGATTTGGTGCTCCAATAGTCACCAATTTTGGGTTTAGATTGAATGCTCATGGCTACTAGTGTCGACAGAAATTTATAAATTTCTGCACGATCAACAGGTACCCACTGCTGTAGTCTACTGCACCTCTTTACAGTCTCAGGCTGGCAAAGTTTCATAGCAGCAAAAGAGACATGGAGAAGAACAAGAGAAAGGATGTTGAGCAATATAGGGCTCACCTGGGCAAGAGCAGAAAAAAAGGCGAAGGACAGGCATTTGTGGAAAACCCTTGCGGAAGCCCCATGTGCCCTGGGCATTTAAGGTTCAGAGAGAGAGAGAAAGATATTCATTTATGCTGCTAATGAGACTGTCCACAACATCCTCTGTGAAAAGTGCCAGGAAAAAAGTCAAAGGTGTCCTATCATTGCCAAGATTGAGCAACACACCACTGCCATCATAGTCTTCAGTAGCAGAACCTACTACTTCATCTACCTGTGCTAATCTCCATGGTGATTCTGGTTCTGGTTCTGGTTCTGGTTCAGGTTCTGGTTCTGGTTCTGGTTCTGCATCTGCTGTTTGAGCCTCAGAAACATTCCTCTTCTGCCTTTTGGCAGGTCGAGGAGCAGACTTAGCTGTACTTGTCGATGGACGATAGTCATTGTCACTGTCTACTACACTACTAGCAATGTCAGACTGAGAACCATTGTCAAGATCAGGATCACTGTCAGAATCACACCGGTCAGATTTCTCGTCAGTACCGACACTTTTCCTACCAGTTATTGTCGCTAACATCTGTCTAAAAGCTACTGTACTCCTTCTAAAAGGTCTACCACTACTGGAGGAACATTCAGTAAAATCTGCCATGTCGAAGGGCGTGTCCACAGTTCGATATACGATCAAAATTTGCACAAAAACTGAACACAAAGCTTCAGAAAATGTCTGCTTGGCGCCCCCATGCTGAGTAGAAAGGAAGAAGGTTATTTCTGACATGCACAGTTAATTTTAAAAGTGAAAGGTGGATTGGACTGCTTTCCAGAAATAAAATTGTCAAATTTTCGACCATACGTTAGATTGGGTATACCGGAAATGTCGAAAATTCGACCATAAGCACAGAAAGAGTTAAGAATAATGCAGAGCAAAAGTCTTTATTTTAATGCAGACTAAATTGATGACAACTAACAAAACAAATAAGGCAGCTGAAACATATCAGTGAGGAAAAATTGGAACTGAATTGGTGATTTTTTAATATGTTAGATAATTAGTAACTAATAATAGAGATCAATGAGGGAAATTAAAAAGAGGACATCTGTTGCTCTTCAAAAAGTAAAACAACTAAAGCAACATGTGGCTATGAGACTTGGACACTTAACAAAACAGGTGAGAAACACATAAATGCCTCTGAATGTAAATGCTACAAAAGAGTCCTTCAGACATCATGGACACAAAAAAATAGCAAGTATATCCATACTACACAAACTTAATATTGAAGAATGTTGACTAGTAAAGAAGATTAAACAGAGAAACATTAAATATTTTGGACACATTAAATGTCATGAGAATTTAGAGAAGACAGTCTTGGAGGGGTATATAGTAGGGAAAAGAAAGAGAGGAAGACTAAGGCAAAGATGGCTATAGTTTACCAACCTTGATGCCTGTGGTCAGTTGTGAGTTACTGATCATGTTACCCTGCTGCATCTTCATCCTTACTTTTGTAACTTGTATCATTCAGAGACCATTCATATTTCCACAGACAGTCAGAGGTAAAATCTGTGCAGACATGAACCAAAGTGAAGAGAAAGTCCTGGTGAAGGAGGAGATAGATGAGGTACTTTAGTCAACTAATTGTAGCCATAGAACAATTATAATGCCTGTTATTATATTAAGTAGCACATGTATCATATTATTTCACATCTCAACAATAACTGCTAAAAGGATTTCTCTATATGTTCATTATGTTTTGTAGAATGGCATAGAATCTTCCACCTTTTGTTTTTCTGTGTTCACTGTCAAATGTTTCCTCAAAGTCTATATAATGTAGGCTAGAAAGTTGTGTTCCAATACAGTATTTTTTTCTATGACCAGATTGAGCCTCCAAATATGACAAATGTATGCTTTATTAGCTTCTACAACAACCAGTCAGTCAGTCAATTGCATGTCCCTTGTGGAACTTTGCCTCCTTAACAGCTCTCTTATAGGCTTCTCGATTGTAAACAAGATGCCTTGCTGCTGATGCATCCATTTGCAGATTATCAATGATGTCTTGCAACCATCTTCACCTTGATCTTCCTCTCTTTCTTCTTCCCATTATGTACCCTTCCAAGATGGTCTTCTCTAAATTATCATGATGTTTAATATGTCCAAAATATTTAAGTTTTTTCTGTTTAATCTTCATTGCTTGCCAACCTTCAATATTAAGTTCTTGTATTATGGGTAGATATATTTGTTCTTTTTTTGTCCATGATATTTGAAGGACTCTTCAAAATATAACAACCACTGCTACCAAATACAAAAAACAATGTTTGTGTTAAAATTTGACTCAACTTTTCAGAATAACTTCAGCTACAGCTGTGCAGACACTTGGACTCCAGTCAGTGACTGCATCAAAATGTCAGAAACCAAAAGTGAAGAAAAGTCAAAGTCATGTGTGGATGTTAAAAGTAAGTTTGTCAGCTGTAAAGTGATTTTCACTTTTTCAGTCTCTCTGAGTTTACTTTCTTTCCCTTTGGGCCAAGTTTTGTATTGTGCAGGACAGAATGTCAGTAATAGAAGGGTTTGGTGAGGGCTGGTTCAGATAGTTTATGTAGTTGATGTGGATAATGCACCTTCACAGTTTTCATGTTAGTGATGTTGTCTCAAGGTGGTCTTGCTCCTGCTAGTCTGTCACCATATTCATGTGTCTGTGTCTAGTCTGTCCCAATATTCATTGTGTCTGTGTCTAGTCTGTCCCAGTATTCATTGTGTCTGTGGCATTTCTGTCACCATATTCATTGTGTCTGTGGCTATTCTGTTCCAATATTCATTCTCTCTGTGACAAGTCTGTCACCATATTTAGTGTGTCTGTGGCAAGTCTGTCGCCGTATTCATTGTCTCTGTGGCTATTTTGTTCCAATATTCATTCTCTCTGTGGCTAGTCTGTCACCATATTCATTGAGTCTGTGGCTATTCTGTTCCAATATTCATTCTCTCTGTGGCAAGTCTGTCACCATATTAATTGTGTCTGTGGCTATTCTGTTGCAGTATTCATTATTTCTGTGGGTAGTCTATCAGCATATTCATTGTCCTGTGGTTAGTCTATTGGCATGTTTCCTTTCTCTGTAGCTACTTGTGAACATGTTTATTATCTATGTGGCTAATCTGTCAACATGCTTACCATCTCTGTGGATTCTCAGTCAGCATGTTCATGGTCTCTGCTACTAGTATCAGCATATTTGTTGTCTTTGTGGCTAGTCTGTCAGTATATTCATTGTCTCTGTGGCTAGTCTGTCAGTATATTCATTGTCTCTGTTGCTAGTCTGTCAGTATATTCATTGTCTCTGTTGCTAGTCTGTCAGTATATTCATTGTCTCTGTTGCTAGTCTGTCAGTATATTCATTGTCTCTGTTGCTAGTCTGTCAGTATATTCATTGTCTGTGAGGCTAGTCTGTCAGTATATTCATTGTCTCTGTTGCTAGTCTGTCAGTATATTCATTGTCTCTGTTGCTAGTCTGTCAGTATATTCATTGTCTGTGAGGCTAGTCTGTCAGTATATCATTGTCTCTGTTGCTAGTCTGTCAGTATATTCATTGTCTGTGAGGCTAGTCTGTCAGTATATTCATTGTCTCTGTTGCTAGTCTGTCAGTATATTCATTGTCTGTGAGGCTAGTCTGTCAGTATATTCATTGTCTCTGTTGCTAGTCTGTCAGTATATTCATTGTCTGTGAGGCTAGTCTGTCAGTATATTCATTGTCTCTGTTGCTAGTCTGTCAGTATATTCATTGTCTGTGAGGCTAGTCTGTCAGTATATTCATTGTCTGTGAGGCTAGTCTGTCAGTATATTCATTGTCTCTGTTGCTAGTCTGTCAGTATATTCATTGTCTCTGTTGCTAGTCTGTCAGTATATTCATTGTCTCTGTTGCTAGTCTGTCAGTATATTCATTGTCTGTGTGGCTAGTCTGTCAGTATATTCATTGTCTCTGTTGCTAGTCTGTCAGCATATTTGTTGTCTTTGTGGCTAGTCTGTCAGTATATTCATTGTCTCTGTGGCTAGTCTGTCAGTATATTCATTGTCTCTGTTGCTAGTCTGTCAGTATATTCATTGTCTCTGTTGCTAGTCTGTCAGTATATTCATTGTCTCTGTTGCTAGTCTGTCAGTATATTCATTGTCTCTGTTGCTAGTCTGTCAGTATATTCATTGTCTGTGAGGCTAGTCTGTCAGTATATTCATTGTCTCTGTTGCTAGTCTGTCAGTATATTCATTGTCTCTGTTGCTAGTCTGTCAGTATATTCATTGTCTGTGAGGCTAGTCTGTCAGTATATTCATTGTCTCTGTTGCTAGTCTGTCAGTATATTCATTGTCTGTGAGGCTAGTCTGTCAGTATATTCATTGTCTCTGTTGCTAGTCTGTCAGTATATTCATTGTCTGTGAGGCTAGTCTGTCAGTATTCATTGTCTCTGTTGCTAGTCTGTCAGTATATTCATTGTCTGTGAGGCTAGTCTGTCAGTATATTCATTGTCTCTGTTGCTAGTCTGTCAGTATATTCATTGTCTGTGAGGCTAGTCTGTCAGTATATTCATTGTCTGTGAGGCTAGTCTGTCAGTATATTCATTGTCTCTGTTGCTAGTCTGTCAGTATATTCATTGTCTCTGTTGCTAGTCTGTCAGTATATTCATTGTCTCTGTTGCTAGTCTGTCAGTATATTCATTGTCTGTGAGGCTAGTCTGTCAGTATATTCATTGTCTCTGTTGCTAGTCTGTCAGTATATTCATTGTCTGTGAGGCTAGTCTGTCAGTATATTCATTGTCTCTGTTGCTAGTCTGTCAGTATATTCATTGTCTGTGAGGCTAGTCTGTCAGTATATTCATTGTCTCTGTTGCTAGTCTGTCAGTATATTCATTGTCTGTGAAGCTAGTCTGTCAGTATATTCATTGTCTCTGTTGCTAGTCTGTCAGTATATTCATTGTCTGTGAGGCTAGTCTGTCAGTATATTCATTGTCTCTGTGGCTAGTCTGTCTGTATATTCATTGTCTCTGTTGCTAGTCTGTCAGTATATTCATTGTCTCTGTTGCTAGTCTGTCAGTATATTCATTGTCTCCGTGTCTAGTCTGTCTGTATATTCATTGTCTCTGAGGCTAGTCTGTCGTCTGTCAGTATATTCATTGTCTCTGAGGCTAGTCTGTCAGCATGTTTATTTTCTCTGTGGCTAGTCTGTCAGTATATTCATTGTCTCTGTGGCTAGTCTGTCAGTATATTCATTGTCTCTGTTGCTAGTCTGTCAGTATATTCATTGTCTCTGTGGCTAGTCTGTCAGTATATTCATTGTCTCTGTGGCTAGTCTGTCAGTATATTCATTGTCTCTGTTGCTAGTCTGTCAGTATATTCATTGTCTCTGTGGCTACTCTGTCAGCATATTCATTGTCTCTGTGGCTACTCTGTCAGCATATTAATTTTCTCTGTGCTTTTCTGTCAGCATAATTATTTTCTCTGTGGCTAGTCTGTAAGCATCCCCCTTTGTGGTACCCGGGATCTGCAAAGAAAAGGACCACTGTACCCTACCACACATGATCGTAAAAGGCGACTAAGGAGGGTTCAGCATAGGGCCAGCAACCCTATCTGGTAAAAAAAACTATCAGACTGCTACAGAAACAGAAGCAAGGGAAATAACAAATGCAGGTGGAAGGAGAAATGCTTATCAGGAAACTGAGCCCATGAAGGTTGTGGATGAAAGCCAGCCACTGGAAGTCCCCAGCACGACTGAAGACCTCCTGGAACCTAAACACAAGATGCAAATAGGCAGCTGGAATGTAAGAACACTTAACCAGACTGGAAAACTAGCACAAACCATGAAGGAAATGCACAGATACAAACTGGACATACTAGGAATACAAGAAGCAAGATGGACAGGACAAGGCAGAAGGAAATTAACAACACAGCACACAGAAGATACAATAATATGGTCAGGTAAAGAAGATCGTCATAAAGGAGGAGTAGCATTGATTATAACAAAATAAACATCAAAAGCATTGCTGAAATGGAGCCCTATAAATGAGAGATTATTATATGCACGCTTCAACTCAAGATTCACGAAGCTGTCTATTATAGTTTGTTATGCACCAGCAGAAGCAGCTGAAGAGGAATTAAAAGAAGATTTTTAAACAGCCTCCAAGCCACAGTAGAAAAAATACCCAAGCATGATATGCTACTCATCTTGGGCGACTTCAATGCAAAAGTAGGTGAAGGAAATGAAGATAGAAGAAGAGTCATGGGAAGAGAAGGAATCGGAGAAATAAATGAAAATGGAGAAAAACTGTGCAGTTTCTGTGAAGAAAACATGACCATCGGAGGCATAATTTTCCAACACAAAAACATCCATAAAGTGACGTGGAGGTGCCCAGATAAAGCCACAGAAAACCAAATCATTCACATACTGATAAACAACAAGTGGAAACGGTCACTACAAGATGTGCGAGCAAGGAAAGGAGCAGATGTAGGAAGTATCACAACCTTCTGGTAGCAAAAATAAAACTAAAATTAAGGAAAGCCAAAATCGGAGAACACAGAAAGATACTTTTGATACAACGAAACTGAAAGACCAGCAAACAAGAAATGAATTCTCAATAGTACTTAAGAACCACTTCAGTGTCCTACAAGACGAAGCAGAAATGTCCATACTAGAGTTCAGTAAAACACTACAGGAAACAGCAAAAGAAGTGCTGGGATATTGGAAATGGAGAAAAGAGGAATGGATAAGCAAGACCACATGGGAAAAGATAGAGCAAAGAAAAGAAATCAAGAAAAAATTACTGAAAACCAAATCACAAAGGCTAAAAGAACAAGTTTTAAGTAATAATATGCACAAAAAGACAAGGAAATGAAGGAATCATGCCGTCAAGATAAACGTCAATACTATGATAACTTAGCAGAAGCAGCAGAGAAAGCAGCATGCATAAGCAGCAGAGAAAGCAGCATATGCATATGACATGAAAACTATATACAAAATCACAAAGCAAATGACAGGTAATTTCAGCACAAGATGTGAGAGTGCAATAAGGACACTAAAGGGACAATTGGTCAGTGGAGAAAGAGAAAAAATTGAAAGATAGAGGGAACACTTTAACACCCTACTAAACAGAACACAATCAGCAGAAACAATAGACATACCTGAAGCAAAAATGGAACTAAACATCAATACAGGACCAATAACAATAAGTGAAGTAAAGGAGGCAATAAAGAAGCTAAAATTAGACAGGGCACCAGGTGAAGATGAAGTGACTGCTGAGATGTTGAAAGCAGAAGAAACAGAAACACCAAAACAACTTTGCTGAATACTACAACAAATTTGGGATCTAGAAAAAGCTCCAGAGGAGTGGAAAACTGGCCTTATAGTAAAACTACCAAAGAAGGGTGACCTCAGAGATTGCGGGAACTGGAGAGGCATTACCCTACTGCCACTCACCAGTAAAGTATTTTGCAGAGTAATCATCAACAGAATTGTACCAACACTTGAGGAAAAACTTCAGAAAGAGCAGGCATGATTTAGGAAAGGAAGATCATGCATAGACCACATATTTGTACTTAGACAAATATTAGAACAGGCAAATGAGTGGCATAGCACAACATATGCATTGTTTATAGATTTTGAGAAAGCCTTTGACAGTGTCAACAGAGATGCACTGTGGAAAATCCTAAGATGGCATGGCCTCCCCCATAAGATAGTGAATGTAATCAAAGCCCTATACGAGGGTTTTCAGTGCAAAGTGATCTGTGGAGAACATACCTCCAGCAGTTTTAGGGTACAAACAGGAGTGAAGCAGGGATGTGTACTATCACCAACATTATTTATCTTGGCAGTAGACTGGTTAATGAAGGAGGCAACATCAGACAAACGCAAAGGATAACAATGGACCCTTGACACAGTGCTGGAGGACCTTGACTTTGCAGATGACATTTGTCTACTATCAAGCAGCCACAAAGATATGCAAGATAAAATAAACAAGCTAACTCAGAATGCAAACAACATAGGACTAAAGATCAACGTAGGAAAGACAAAGTTAATGAAGCAAAATGTTAACAACAGAAATGTACTCAGAGTAGATAGCAAGTTAATGAAGGAGGTCAAGGAGTTTGTATACCTTGGCAGTAGAGTAATAGAAAATGGAGACAGCACAGAGGACATCAACAGCAGATTTACTTGAGCAAACCAGGCTTTTGCAGTGCTGCAGACTATATGGAAATCTAAAAAACTAAGCATAAATATGAAAATCAGATATTTAAGAGTAATGTTCTAATTGTAATACTCTATGGAAGTGAATGCTGGAAAATCACCAAAGCAATAGAAAACAGGTTGAATTCTTTTCAGACTAAATGTTTATGAAGAATTAGAAAAACATTTTGGCCAAACACCATAAGAAATAACATCTTGTTGGCAGAAATGCAGATGAAGCCACTGACAGCAGTTATTGAGGAAAGATGCTGGCGATGGCTGGGACATGTGCTCCGAATGACTGACAACTCACTACCAAAAATAGCATTAAGATGGACACCACAGGAGAACAGAAGTAAGGGTAGACCAAAAGAGACGTGGAGAAGAACAACAGAAAGGATGTTGAGCAATAGAGGGCTCACCTGGGCAAGAGCAGAAAAAAAGGCAAAGGACAGGCATTTGTGGAAAACCCTTGAGGAAGCCCCATGTGCCCTGGGCACTTGGTTCAGAGAGAGAGTCTGTCAGCATTTTTATTTTCCCTGTGACTAGTCTGTCAGTATATTCATTGTCTCTGTGACTAGTCTGTCAGTATATTCGTTTTCTCTGTGACTAGTCCGTCAGTATATTCATTTTCTCTATGATTAGTCTGTCAGCATGTTTATTTTTTTCTGTGTCTAATCTGTCTAAATTGATGACAACTGACAAAACAAACAAAGCATCTGATATATGTATCAATGAGGAAAAACTGGAAGAAGTGGAGAGTTCTGAATATCTTGGATCACTGCTAACTAATAATGGAGATACAATGAGGGAAATTAAAAGGAGGACATCTACCGCCCATCAGAAAGTAAAACAACTAAAGATTCTGTGAAGAGGAACAGACAGAACTACAAAAATAAGATTTTTAAGGGGTTGCATCTTTCCAATTGCAAAATATGCTTGTGAGACCTGGACACTTAACAAAACAGCTGAGAAACACATAAATGCCTTTGAATGTAAATGCTACAGAAGAGTTCTTCAAATATCATGGACACAAAAAAGAACAAATATGTCCATACTACAAGAACTTAATATTGAAGAAGGCTGGCTAGTAAAGAGATTTAAAGAGAGAAAGCTTAAATATTGTGGACACATTAAACGTCATGAGAATCTAGAGAAAAACTGTCTTGGAAGGGTATATAATGGGAACAAGAAAGAGAGGAAGACCAAGGCAAAGATGGCTGCAAGACATCATTGATGATCTGCAAAAAGATGCATCAGCAGCAGGCCATCTTGCTCATAACCGAGAGGCCTACAGGAGAGCTGTTAGGGAGGCAAAATTCCACAAGGGACATGCAAAAGAATGAATGAATGAGTCTGTCAGCATATTTATTGTCTCTGAGGCTAGTCTGTCAGTATATTTATTGTCTCTGAGGCTGGTCTGTCAGTATATTAATTGTCTCTGTGGCTAGTCTGTCAGTATATTTATTGTCTCTGAGGCTGGTCTGTCAGTATATTTATTGTCTCTGAGGCTGGTCTGTCAGTATATTCATTGTCTCTGTGGCTAGTCTGTCAGTATATTTATTGTCTCTGAGGCTAGTCTGTCAGTATATTTATTGTCTCTGAGGCTAGTCTGTCAGTATATTTATTGTCTCTGTGGCTAGTCTGTCAGTATATTTATTGTCTCTGTGGCTAGTCTGTCAGTATATTTATTGTCTCTGTGGCTAGTCTGTCAGTATATTTATTGTCTCTGAGGCTAGTCTGTCAGTATATTCATTGTCTCTGTTGTTCATGTTCTTTGATATTCACCGCAGGATGATATTAATGTCGCAGAAGACAAGACAGTTTCACTTTCTTCTGTATTGTTTTTTTTTTTGTGCTTCAATTTTGAAGGTCGTGAGAAGTCTTTTGTGCAGTTTAAATTGTATAGAGTAACATTCTTGTTGTAAGGATTGGAATGTTTAGTTTTCATCTTCTGTTAGACTTCCATTTATCTACTACACTACAGTTGGGGGTGTCTGGTGTCATGTATTTACTTCTTTCCACTGCTTCAGTTGTATCTTTTTCTCTCCCAAGAATCTGAGATGCTGTGACTCTGTATTTACATCAATGTCTCATGTAGCTTGGCTGTTCATCTCATATCTCCACAAATGAAGGGCTTGGGTCTGGGTTTTGTCTGCTTATGTATGGAGGCTCTTTGATGTTGTGAGCTGTAGGGAGAGGTTGTAATCTATTATAGATCTAACATATCCTGTGTACAGTTGTCTGAGTGTTCCTTTATCAGCTCCACAGGAATAGCTTGAGTAAGTTTAGTCTGTTGAAAGCTTGTTTCTACCAAGTTTTCAAAAGAACTTTTCAAAGTTACACTTTAAGATATATTAGATCTGGTGACTTGTGTGCCACTAAGGGATATTTTGAGTTCAGTCTTTGTCAGTTTGTTACTGAGAGTGAAGATCATATATTTGGTTTTAGTAGCGTTAATCTCTAGCTTCCAGAAATTGCAAAGTCTAATGTAGTGAGGAGCACTCTCTTGAAGTCTGTCAATAACTTTTTGTAGGTCTGGTCTAAGAGAGTCATTGGGAGATATGACTTTCTGGGTTTGGAACAAAATTTTACTTATTTCCCGTGCCATTAAAGGTCACATAGGGCACGCATGGTAGTTCGCCAAGTTTTCCTGTCTTCGATGAGCTTTTCAACCTCATCAAGGGATTTTATGCCTACTAATTTGACCTCTCTTAACAGTGTCCTCTTTCTTTTTCAGCCTGTTGTGTTCCACTTGATAGCTTGTTTTGGAATTCTCTGACTCTTTCTTCTCATCACATACAGTCAAATCCACTTAATATCACATTGCTTTATGTCACAACCTGGATATTGTCACAAAAATGTGTATCCCCAACCAACTCCCATAAGCAGTTAATGGGCTTTATTCCTGTTAATATCACCATGCTTATTCACACAAATTGGTTACTGTCACAGTATTTTTGCGCCCGGAAGAGTTAAAGACCCCGCCTTGTATCACAAACTGGGCAAGTACAAGGTATAAACATCTCAGAAAGTGTTATCATCTTTGCAACTCATCAAAGAAGGGGCCGACCACTTAATCACTGAGTACCTGCTGCATCAACCTTTTGAACATGGGAGCATTAAAACTCAGCTGGTGTGAATGAAAGGCTTACCATAGCCGCCCTTTCGTGATTAAAATCTGGCTTCTTTCAGGCCATTGTTTGTCTTCTATCTAGATGTGGGCAGCTTTAAGTTGGCATCGCGATTTGATGGTTGGTCAGTCTTGAATAGTGTGGGCATCAAAACTCAGCTGGTGTGAATGAAAGGCTTACCACGGCCACCCTTTTGTGATTAAAATCTGGCTTCTTTTGGGTCATTGTTTCTCTCTTATCAAGATGTCGGCGGTGTTAAGTTGTCAACGCTAGTCTATATATGGTCAGTCTCTAATCGTATATCCAGGAAGTTCTCTCTGGTTCTCGTTGTGATAGATAATGGCCACTAAAAGCAAACATGATGATCTTGATTTGACCACTAAAATGGATATTCTGAAGCAAGTTGATGAAAAAGTTACAAGAAAGGACATAGTGGATAAATTTGAAATTGACGTTTCAACTGTATCGAAATTTGTTAAAAACTGGGACAAAATTGAACAAGACTTTTACACTGTAAGAGAAGACATGTGAGTTCCTACACAGATATAGAGTATGCTCTGCTGAAATGGTTCAAGCAGGTGCGTTCTGCACAGTTGCCTGTGTGTGGTCCTATGTTGGTGGAAATCGCAGAATGTTTTTTGAAAGAAATGGATACACCTGACTGGAATTGTTCCAACAGCTTGCTTGAATGCTTAAAAAAAAATGATACAATATAACATTTAAGGTCGATTCATATGAAGTGGCCCGAGTTTATACTGATATCGTTAATGATTGGATTTCATCATCATCATCATCAGGTGCCATGTCGACTGGCGTTGGCTATTATGCTTATCCAGAATACACTATCCTTCATGCAGGCCATCAGCTAAGTTGGTGATCTCCTCTCACACCATCCCATCAGACTGTCCAGTATCATTTCTCTTGGTCTTCCTCTTGATCTTCTTCCTTCTATTTTTCCTGTTGTTATAATATTTTCAATGCCCCCTCTTCTCATTGCATGTCCTATGATAGTACATTGTCTCTCTCTTATCTTTTTGACAAGGTTTTTTGTATCTCCAGCTCTTCTCATACATTCTTCATTAGTTATTTTTGCTGTCCAGGGGATTTGCAACATTCTTCTAATAAACCACATTTCTGCTGCTTCCAATGATTTTTGTGCAGACTAGCCTATTGTCCATGATTCACTTCCATATAACAAGATAGGTTCAATATAGCATTTTAGGACTCATTTTCTAACATTCATTGATAATGATGTGTTGGTTAATATGTTTCTCATTCTCTGAAATGCAGTCTTTGCTTGGCCTATTCTGTTCCTAATTTCTGTTCTGCATTTCCCATCTGAAGTTATTACTGCTCCAAGGTATTTGAATTTCATGCTTGCCAAAAATTCTAGATACGTACAGCCTAGTTGACATTTTTAACTAGGATGGAACAGAAAATTTTTATAAACTGCTACTGAACAGAACTTAGTGCTTTCATGATTAGAAATTCCACGGTGGCAAATGATCTGAAGATCACTTAACAGCTGTCATGTGCTGTAACATGTCTGATTAATAGACTAGTTATCACTACACAACGCAGAACCACATTTTTTTACTGCTACTGCTGGCAAGTCACATGGTGCTTGATTTCAATGCTATCTGTACTGTAAGATTAAGACTTACTACATTTTGTGATTAATATATCTTGTGATTAGTATATTTTGTGTCTGATGATGATAGCTTTGGCTGTTTGTTATGTATTTAATGTAGAAAACGTGGGGCGGACTGACACATATACACACACACACTGGCCCAGTTAAAACCCTTGTAATGGACGCTGCTTAATTTCAGTTCTGCTTAATGTCACCTTATTTTGATGGTCCTGACAGTGTGCCATTAAGTGGATTAGACTGTATGTCCATCTGCATTTCCTGATCACCCATGAGACTGGCTGTTGTTTGCTCATCTGCTTTATCTCTGCCTTATCTGTACATTGTTCTTGAATTTGTTCCACTTTATGCCATGTATTTTCCTTAGGCATTTATTTTCAAATGAGTCTAGTCTGTTGTCTGTTTCTTTAGTTCTTTTCAACCTTTTGCATGCATAAATGAGGGTGGATATTACATTTGAATTGAATAGTCTTAACTTGGTTTTTGTGCTTATAACTTTTGAGTGTCATATGCTCTAAAGATTCTTGAAAGTGTGTGCTGTTTTTGCAATTCTAACTTCCTTTCTGGTGTCACCATCCTGGTCTATGTAGCTGCCAAGGTATGCAAATTAGTTGACTTCTTCAACAGCTGTCCCTTCAGTATGTATATTTTTCCTTTTTGATTAATGGGAAGTTTCATTATTTCTGTTTTTTTCCTTGTTAATTTCAAGTCCTAGTTTGCCAGCCATTGAAGACAGGGTATCTGTTTTTTCTTGCATCAAATTTGCATTGTCACTGATAAAAGTTAAGTCATCTGCAAAATCAAGATCTTCTAGTTGGATCCCATGTACTCAATCAATACCTGTGTTACCTGTGCAGCATATTTTCATTATGAAGTCTGTGCCAGTTCCAAAAAGCAAAGGAGATAATATACATCCTTGTTTTACATCTGTTTCAATCTGATCCCATTCACTCTTTCCTTCTTCTGTGTTGACTGCACAAACATATCTGTTGTAGAGATCCTTAATGATGTTGACAATTTTAGATGGTATTCCATATTGTCTTAAAATTCTCCACAAAATAGTGAGGAATTATTTATAAAGATTTGAAAAAATGTTGAGCAAAGACTAGAACTGTGTGACAGCCCTATTTTGATGGCAGATTAGGCAGTCTGTTATTGGACTGGATTTGTATAGTTCTATTGCTCCATTAACTTTTGAGCCACTGATACATTTGTTTCCATGTACACCCATGTTCTGCAACTTTAGCAGCATAAATAAACCAGACCCTGTCATGTGTCTGTGATTTTTTTAGGAAGTCTTTCTGGTAATGGTGTTAGTGATGGTTTAGCTGTCAGAGTTAGTGTGACATTCAGCTCCACCACCACAGTAAGGTTAAAAATAAGTTTGTGAACTATGAACACAAATGTATAAACATAGATTTCTTGACTGACAGTTTAACCATGCTTGTACCTAGAACATAAAAGAAATGACAACTGCAGTAAAACTGCTTCTAGTAAAGAAAATAGATGGGAGTATGGTTCAGTTTTACAAAAAGATGGAAAGAATGAGGAAAGTTGGCAGAAACAAGAATAGCAGAAAGAAAGATGAATACATATAAATGAAGGACATACAACAATCCTTTTTCAAAGATCACATACAAAACAACACGACAGATAAAAACAAAAAATGGATGAAAAATACAGACTTAGCTTTTCTGGCCTCCACCTTGTACAAAAATCTAGCATAAAATGTCAGCATTTTGTGCCGGACTCTCTTCATTTCTATGTGCTCATCCTTCTTTCTATCATTTTAGTTTCTGCCACTTTCTTCACTCTTTCTATTCTTTTTTGTACCTAGAACATTTGGTGGTGGTGGATCTCCTTGTAGTTGTGAGCTAGAAGGTCTGGCCAGCTGATGACATTGTTTCTTGTTTTCACATTTCAGACATACATCCTGGTGTATTGAATAACCAGTCCTTCCAGCTTGATGAGTACATGAAACTAAGAACTGGCAAAAATCAGATATACATGAAGCTAAGACCTTGCAAAAATCAAATTTACATGAAACTAAGAGGTTTCAAACATCAAGTGTACATGAGACTAAGAATTTTCAGATATCAGATATGTGTGAGACTAATAGTGGTTGTAAAATGGCTTTACAAAAGAGTAGGAAAAAACAGAAATATGTAGGAAAGAAACCTTACAAATGTGATGTTTGTGGTGTTAACTTTACTCAAGGTAGCAATCTTAAGGCACATAAAAGAACACATACAGGAGAGAAACCTTACAAATGTGATGATTGTGGTGCTCAGTTTAATCAAAGTAGCAGTCTTAAGGTGCACAAAAGAACACATACAGGAGAGAAACCTTACAAATGTGATGTTTGTGGTGCTCAGTTTAATGAAGGTGACAGTCTTAAGATGCACAAAAGAACACATACAGGAGAGAAACCTTACAAATGTGATGTTTGTGGTGCTCAGTTTACTCAAGGTAACAATCTTAAGGCACACAAAAGAACACATACAGGAGAGAAACCTTACAAATGTGATGTTTGTAGTGCTCAGTTTAATGAAGGTGGCACTCTTAAGGCACACAAAAGAATACATACAGGAGAGAAACCTTATAAATGTGATGTTTGTGGTGCTCAGTTTAATCAAAGTAGCAGTCTTAAGGTGCACAAAAGAACACATACAGGAGAGAAACCTTACAAATGTGATGTTTGTGGTGCTCAATTTAATGAAGGTGGCACTCTTAAAGCACACAAAAGAACACATACAGGAGAGAAACCTTTCAAATGTGATGATTGTGGTGCTCAGTTTACTCAAGGTAGCAGTCTTAAGGCGCACAAAAGAACACATACAGGAGAGAAACCTTACAAATGTGATGTTTGTGGTGCTCAGTTTAATCACAGTGGTCACCTGTATAAGCACAGAAGAACACATACAGGAGAGAAACCTTTCAGATGTGATGTTTGTGGTTCTCATTTTACTGAAGTTGACACCCTGAAAGCACACAAAAGAACACATACAGGAGAGAAGCCATACAAATGTGATGTCTGTGATTCTCTGTTTACTAGAAGTGGCAGTCTGCAGGCACACAAAAGAACACATACAGGAGAGAAACCATACAAATGTGGTGTTTGTGGTGCTATGTTTACTAGAAGTGGCAGTCTGCAGGCACATAAAAGAACACATACAGGAGAGAAACCTTACAAATGTGATGTTTGTTTAATGTACTTTTCCCATAGTGGTGGTCTCAGATCACACAAGAGAAAGCATACTGATTGATAGATTGATCTTTATTTCCAAAGGGCCGAAACACTTGTCTGAGGGGG
Organism: Achatina immaculata; assembly: GCA_009760885.1. NCBI lineage: Eukaryota > Metazoa > Mollusca > Gastropoda > Stylommatophora > Achatinidae > Lissachatina > Lissachatina immaculata. The sequence goes on from CM019710.1 coordinate 6,653,434, forward strand.
GATACTTCCTCTGATGATCTGAAGGAGTTGTGTTGTTGTTCCGCTCTCTACAGTAGAAAGTTTCCTGCATATTGGGGATGCAGGTGCGAATGACATTCTGCTCTTTATCATACAGCTTTTAATCTGTTCCAGACATTCTACAAATATTCTGCACGTATATCAAACATAATTAACATTGAAAAGCTGGGAAACATAACATAAAATAAAATACATTTATATTTTCGCTCTTGTCCATGCACTTTGTACAGAAATTAACTACATACATGTTTTAAAAAAAAGGTGTTGCTCACACTAATCACTGTCCTTATGAAATGTCTGAATGCAGTCACCATTTAGATCGCATTATTCTGAGTCATTATGAAATGTTTGAATGCAGTCATCATTTAGTTCACTTTATTCCGAGTCATTATGAAATGATTGAATGCAGTCAACATTTAGATCACATTATTCTAAGTCATTATGAAGTGTTTGAATGCAGTCACCGTTTTTATCTTATTATTCTGAGTCATTATGAAATGTTTTTCCTCATTGAAATATAGTTCAGCTGCCTTGTTTGTATTGTTTGTTTTATTAGAACTTAATATTGTAGAAGTAAGGAGGATTAAACAAGTAAAGAGGATTAAACAGAAAAAAACTTAATTATTTTGGCCACATTAAACATCATGATAATCTAGAGAAGACCAACTTGGAAGGGTAAATAATGGGGAAAAGAAAGAGAGGAAGACCAAGGTAAAGATGGTTGCAAGACATAGTTGATGATCTGCAAATGGATGCATCAGCAGCAGGCCATCATGCTCACAACCAAGAGGCCTGCAGGAGTGCTATTATGGAGGCGAAGTTCCGCAAGGGACATGCAAATGAATAAATGAATATTTGTTTTGTCAGTTTTCATCAATTTAATTTTTTTGCATTAAGATAGAGAATTTGCTCTTCACTGATCTTTCGGACTGATATAGTTAGTTTTTACATTCCTCTTTGTGCTGTTTACAGTAATACTGTGTCATCAGAATATCTAATATCTGGTATTTCATAACCTCCAATTTTTATGGCATCATAGTATTCTTCTATAACATTCCTCATTATCTTTTCAGTGTACAAGTTAAAAAAGTAAGGTGACAATATGCACCCCTGACAGACCCATTGTTTTTACATGTCAAACCAAGTTGTTTCACCATTTATTCTTACTGCTGCCTGTTGGTCTAGATACAACAGTGATGTTAATTGTATCAGATGTGTTGGAAATCCCATTTTTTCCATTGTTTCCCAAAGTTTCTGGTGTTGTGCACAATCAAATGCCTTTGAGTAGTCTATAAAAGATAAACATAGATTCACATTAAACTCTCTGCATTTGTCTATTATTAATCTTATATTGAATATATGATCTCTTGATCCTCTTCCTTGCCGGAAACCAACTGGGACCATATTGACTTCTTCTATTTTCTTATGAAGTCTCCCCATTACGATTTTTAACAGAATTTTACTGGCATGACTAATCAGGGCAACAGTTCTGTAGTTTGTGCATAATTTCAGGTTACCCTTTTTTGGCAGTGGTATGAATACAGTTCTTTTCCATTCTTTTGGCCAAATACCTGAATGCCATATCTTTTTACATAGTACATGATAGATTGTTGCACATTCCTTTCCTCCTGCTTTAATAAGTTCAGCTGTTATCTCATCACATCCTGGTGATTTACCATTTTTCAGATTCTTTATTGCCCATAAAACTTCTTCAGTTGTTGGTTCGAGTTCTTTTTCCTCCAATATTAATTTCACCATTTAGATCTCATTATTGTGAGTCCTTATGAAATGTTTGAATGCAGTCACCATTTAGAACACAGATGAAACGACATGGTACTTTTTACCCCACCTTGCAAATTAAAGTGTACTTAGCAATTTTATTTTTCATTCACAGACTTTACAATGGTATAATTTAAAAAATTGACATTTCCAATATTCTAGTGATCGTGCTATATTTATTGCAGCTGGTAAAATTGTACCTGTCTTTTGGTTTGCATGAAATACTTTCTGAAACAGTGGTCTTCATAATACAACATTAGGTACCTTACACTTTTTTTTTTTTTTTTCCAGATAGTTAAACATGTTTTACAAATACCGGGAAGTTTTATTATTTTATTTTTAATTTATTTTTGCTTTATTGTATTTGCTGTTCAATTTACATAATCTTTAGAAAAGCTCACATGCTGAACCAAAGTCAAAACTGGCTGATTCTCCTTCATGCATGACCTAGTGGGGCCCAGGCTGCGCGCGCCCCCCCCCCCCCCCCGCTTTTACAGTGTCAGGAGTTTAATAGGGCTGAAACACTTGTCTGAGGGGAAGGTACTTCCTCTGATGATCTGAAGGACATGTGTTGTTGTTCCGCTCTCTATAGTAGAGAGTTTCCTGCATGCATAAATTGAGCATCACCATCCTACTGACCTGATTATCCTCCATCTGATTTCGCTGGTTACTTTTTTAAAGGTTTATGGTAATATAAACCAGCTACGGTAACCAATGATCTCCAAAAGTGTCAGTTTTTCTCCTTATCACAATTTTTGTGGTAATTGTCAGTTAACAGCAATCACTGCTAATATTCCTTGATGTATTAAGATGACAGATGAGTCACTGCTGCAAAAATTGGTTGTAGGAAGTAAAGATGAATGAAGATTTTCAAAGCAGTTGTACAAGACAAAAGAATATAAGGTAACAAATAAATAAATCGGGAGAATTTGCAACATATGAAGACATTTTGGAGTGCAGCTTTTTATTTTTTTCTCTCCGGAGTTTTGATTAGACTAGTGGTCTTTGATTTCATTGCCCTTTGTTAAAAGCCTAACTCATTTCTGAAAATCACTTCAAAGTACATCAGGTCAGACCAAACCATATGTAGGATAAACAGTGTTGGCTTGCAACACACACAATCTAAGGTTCAAAATCAGACTCCAGCGTCACTGCATTCAGGACAGCCTCATACATGCTCCGCCGCATACCTCAGCATTCATCCAAGAGTATGTTTGCTAATAGTTCCCATTGGGTATATCAAGTTACTTGATCTACATGAACTAATAAATTCATCTAACCTGGCATGTAATGATCTGGAAAGTTTGATCTGATTTTGTACCCTCTAGTACATATTTTTTCAATGCTATTTTGTCTCGAGATGGCTTAACAGTGTACAGATTTTTCATATTTACAATGTTGATTACACCGTAATACCCACCAGAAATACTCCATAAAATATAATCACAAAAACCAAGTTAAGATTATTCAGTTCAAATGTGATATCCACATTCATTTATGCTTGTGAAAGCTGGAAATCAACTAAAGAAATAAACAAAAAATTAGACTCTTTTGAAAATAAATGCATCAGGAAAAAAACTTGGTATAAAATGGAATGAATTTAAGAACAACACAGAGATAAGACAGATGAGCAAACAACAACCCGTCTTGTGGGTGATCAAGATGGACATATGTAGGCCATGTGATGAAAGAATCAATCTGAGAATACTGAAACAAGCTATCAATCAGACCACAACAGGCAGAAGAAAGAGAGGTCGACCATGTGAAAGTCTAAAGAGGACATTGTTAAGAGAAGTCACTTTAGTGAGCATAACATCCCTTGATGAAGTTGAAAAACTTGTTGAAAACAGGAAAACTTGGCAAACAACTATGCGAGCCCTCTCTCTCTCTCTCTCTCTCTCTCTCTCTCTCAACGTTTAGTAGATAGTCATTTATATATATATGTATATGTAGTTACTTCTGTACTGAGTGAACGTTTAAGAGCGAAATGTAAATGTTATATTTTATTTTATGTCTCTCAGCTTCAATGTTAATTATGTTTGTTACATGAATTTGTAGAATGTCTGGAATAGAGTGAAAGATGTATGATAAAGGGCAGAATGTCAGATGGGCCTGCATGCCCAATTCTTAACCCTTTTGAAATAAAGATCAATCAATCAATCAATCAATCTCTCTCTCTCTCTCTCTCTCTGAACCTTAAGTGCCCAAGGCACATGGGGCTTCCGCAAGGGTTTTCCACAAATGCCTGTCCTTTGTCTTTTTTTTTCTGCTCTTGCCCAGGTGAGCCCTCTATTGCTCAACATCCTCCCTGTTGTTCTTCTCCATGTCTCTTTTGGTCTACCTTTACTTCTGTTCCCCTGTGGTGTCCATCTTAGTACTATTTTTGGTAGTGAGTTGTCAGTCATTTGGAGCACATGTCCCAACCATCGCCAGCGTCTTTCCTCAATAATTGCTGTCAGTGGCTTCATCTGCATTTCTGCCAACAAGATGTTATTTCTTATGGTGTTTGGCCAAAATATTTTTCTAATTCTTTGTAAACATTTAGTGTGGAAAGAATTCAACTTGTTTTCTACAGTTTTGGTAATTTTCCAGCATTCACTTCCATAGAGTAGTACACTTAGAACATTACTCTTAAATATTTTCATATTTATGCTTAGTTTTTTTATTTCCATAATGTTGGCAGCATTGCAAAAGGCTGGTTTGCTCTAGTAAGTCTGCTGTTGATGTCCTCTGTGCTGTCTCCATTTTCTACTACTCTACTGCCAAGATATACAAATTTGTTGACATCCTCCACTAACTTGCTATCTACTCTGAGTACATTTCTGTTGTTCACATTTTGCTTCATTAACTTTCATTCCTATGTTGATCTTTAGTCCTATGCTGTTTGCATTCTGAGTTAGCTTGTTTATTTTATCTTGCATTTCTTTGTGACTGCTTGATAGTAGACAAATGTCTGCAAAGTCAAGGTCCTCCAGCAACTGTGTCAAGGGTCCATTGTAATCCTCTGCATGTATCTGATGTTGCCTCCTTCATCAACCAGTCTACTACCAAGATAAATAATGTTGGCGATAGTACACATCCCTGTGCTGGAGGTATGTTCTCCACAGATCACTTTGTGCTGAAACCCCTCATATAGGGTTTTAATAACATTCACTATCATATGGGGGAGGCCATGCCATCTTAGGATTTGCCACAGTGCATTTCTGTTGACACTGTCAAAGGCTTTCTCAAAATCTATAAACAATGCATATGTTGTGCTATGCCACTCATTTGCCTGTTCTAATATTTGTCTAAGTACAAATATGTGCAGAAAGTCCTTAAGAATAGTGCAAAGCAAACTAAATTGATGACAAGTAACAAAACAAATAAGGCAGAGCTATGCGAGCCCTATGTGACATTTAATGGGACTGGAATGATGTAGGTAATTGTAATCCTACAAAACTGTTCTGTTACTTTACTGTACGAAAGACTTGTTGTTTCTTATTTATTAAAAATGAGTTCCTATAATCATTAACTAATAAAGCTGTTCCTACATTAAAAAAAAAGTTTTATTATTTTGTTATCACAGCTTTACTGCAGTTGCTTTATATATATATATATATATCTCTGAACCTTAAGTGTCCAGGGCACATGGGGCTTCCGCAAGGGTTTTCCACAAATGCCTGTCCTTTTTCCTTTTTTTTTCTGCTCTTGCCCTGGTGAGCCATCTATTGTTCAACATCCTCTCTGTTATTCTTCTCCAGTCTCTTTTGGTCTACCCTTACTTCTGTTCCCCTGTAGTGTCCATCTTAGTGCTATCTTTGGTAGTGAGTTATCAGTCATTCGAAGCACATGTCTCAACCATCACCAGCGTATATATTTATATTTTTACTCCTTTATGTTTAAACCCAAAAATTACCCGTATGTTGGTAAATGTGAGTGATAATTTGTATGTTGTATATTGTATTTGTATAAGCTCCCTGTAACTGCGAGCTGTTGTTCTTTGCAGCCGATGCTGTGGAGGTGTTGAGGCACAGCATCATATCAGCATGGGAGTGCGTTATGGCAGCTACTTTTTCAATCCTGGTGTCCAGCTAAAAAGCAAATGGTGTGCAGTGTTTCTTTAGCAGACTCCACCACCTTTGGGGACTATGACGATCCCTGCCAGGCTAGGCCTGTTACTGGGGGTACCATGGAGAGGTTGGGACAGGATCTTGGTCAGATATGGTTGCTATCCCTGACGCTGGCATGTCATTTTCTATTACTCTACTGCCAAGATATACAAAGTCATTGACATCCTCCACTAACTTGCTCATCACCCCAGATAATTTGTATATAAGACAAATTCCCCAAGCTTTTCCATATCTCTACACAGAACTGATACTAGATCTTTAATTAACCCTTTCACTACCAGTGGGAAAATGCATCCCACTGACAGTCTGAATAAATACCAGAGCTAATAATTTAATTACACACCAAATATTTTTTACGTCCCACCAGTAGATTATGTTATAAATATATAGCTATACCATAGTTATATACTTCTTATATACATTGTGGGGAATTTTAAGAATATATGGAATATCTAAGATTGTGAACATCATTAGGGACCTCTACAATGGATATGTTTGTGCAGTCAACACAGAAGAGGGAATGAGCGAATGGTTCTAGATTGAAACAGGCGTGAAACAAGGATGTATATTATCTCCCTTGCTTTTTGGAATTGCCTTAGACTTCATAATGAAAAAATGTTGCACAGGTAAAATGGGCATTGATTGAGTACATGAGACCCAACTGGAAGATCTTGATTTTGCAGATGACATAACTCTTATCAGTGACAATGTGAAATCAAATCAAGAAAAAGGAGATACTCTGTCTTCAGTGGCTAGTAAAATAGGATTTGAAATTAACAAGGAAAAAACAAAAATAATAAAAATTCTTATTAACCATGAAGGAAAAATATACATAGAAGGAACAGCTTAAAAGGGATGGCGACTGCAGTAAAACTGATTCAAATAATAAAGGTAGATAGAGGTGTATGGTGCAGTTTTACAAAGTGGTGGGGGGAGGCGATGAATAAAGTGAGAAAAGTGAAAAAAAAAAAAGAATAGAAAGTATGAGAGTAAGATGAGGACGTATAAATGAAAAACATACCACATCCAATATTTCAGGGGAAGCCTTTTTTGAGGATTACACACAAAAACTGGGTTAAAAAAGTTGAGCGACACCGTCGGAAACCATTTTGAATGTTTGTTGTGATGGGATTAGAATGGTAGTAAGAACGCCTTCAAGTAAGAGATTGATTGATTTATGGTGCGCTTTTTAAACAAATATTATATTACATCTTAGATAACGTATTCAATTGATTTGCATACATTAACATTGGAAGCAGAGATTAATTCAATGTCATTCTAGGTTTGAAAATAAGTGCCTTCAAAGACTGCTAAATATCTGTTGACACGACTTCAGATCGGTTACATCAATAAGACAAGAAACTAAACAAGACTACATATCAAACTTTATCAGAAGATGTCGGTGGAACTACATCGGCCACGTACTTAGATTGGACGAAAAACAACTCTCACACCAAGCATTTACGTGGTCACCAGGGGGGAAAAGAAAGCGTGGAAGACCCAAAGACACACTAAGAAGAGTTATCACCAAGGAGTGTTCAACAGTGCTCATCAGAAACACCGAAGATCTAAAGCAAGTAGCAAGGAATCGCCAGACATTGAGAGCCTTGTCCTCCGTCCTATGCGCCGCCTTAGGCCCAAGGGGATCAACTAACTAACTAATTCCAGGTTACTTATGTTTTTAGTAATGTAATTTTAAAAAATTTATTATTAACAATGTATAAAGCTGCAAGGTAAGGTAAAGGTAATCATGTCATGCCTTAGAGGCACATAGGGATATGGTGTTAGTGCCCATGTTTTCTTGACCTGTCGACACACTAGAGGGTGATGTGGTCAGCAGCACTCCTGGCTGCCTTTCATTCTCCAACTTCAGAAAAGAGAACACAATTTTGTAGGATTAGACCCAAAAAAAAATTGTAGAAAAAGCACTTTAGTGAGACTTGAAAGAAAGAAAAATCACAAGAGAATTACCTGGGATTTGAACACCCTCTTCAGAAGAAGTCGGGTAACCATTTCTACAGTTTGGTGACTGGGGCGCCTCTGACCGGGTTCAAACCCCTGACCTTCGTCATGAGAGACCAGTGCATTAATCACTTCGCCACTCAGACGCCCAAAGCTGCAAGACTGAAGGTTAATTAAGATGACAGTCTCAGAGCTTTGTGAGGAGGTGGTGTTGGAAGAGGAACATGCCATCATAACTGAGACTGTTCACACAATGCTCAAAAGATCATGTAACATAGCCCCAGATGCTGAAGGCTTCCATTATAATGATACAGACAGTCTGTCAGACAGTGATATGTAAGATCTAGCTAGAGAGTTCAACACTAACATCCAGAGTGGCCAAATCAAAGAGGAATGGCTACACAGCTTCCTGCTGCCTGAACCAAACAAGGACCATTCCCAGATCAGTGCCTACAGAATCAACACAATGCAGAACACTGTTGGCAAGCTACTGGAGAAAATTGTTACACATAAACTCACCATTGACCTGGAAGGTTGTCACATGTTCCCATCCACACTTAGAGGGTATAGGAGTAACAAAGAGACATGGCTCAATGCTGCAGTCTTTGCTCAGGATGTCTTCAAAGGATTTCAGGTCTAAGAAGAGACATGTGGAGATACAGTAGAAGATGAGTACAACAGAAAGAATGAGTCACTGATCTTTATTTTTAAAGGGTAAAGAATTGTACCTTTAAGTTACCTAAAGCACATGCCTCTTAGATTAGAAGTGCACCCTCTCCTCATCATATGGATAGCTGCAGCCCTGTTTCAGAGAAAGGTGGTTCTCAGATGTGGCATTTTGTCTTCAGAACCAATAATAATACATCCAGGTTTGGCACAGGGTTCTCCATTGTTGCTGGTCCAGTTCAATGTATACACAGTGAGAGTTGCTGAACAATAGCTCATTGGGAGGGGAAGGAATTGTCAACCTTGAGTACTGGCTTATCCATCTTATAGCCAGCAGTCAGCTATGGTTAGAGTGACCAACTCTTGGGCATGAATTTAAGGGAGATGACCAACTCTTAGCCATGAATTTAAGGGAGATGACCAGCCATGAATTTAAGGGAGATGACCAACTCTTAGCCATGAAATTAAGGGAGATGACCAACTCTTAGCCATGAATTTAAGGGAGATGACCAACTCTTTGCCATGAATTTAAGGGAGATGACCAACTCTTTGCCATGAATTTAAGGGAGATGACCAACTCTTTGCCATAAATTTAAGGGAGATGACCAACTCTTTGCCATGAATTTAAGGGAGATGACCAACTCTTTGCCATAAATTTAAGGGAGATGACCAACTCTTTGCCATGAATTTAAAGCAGATGATCAACTCTTTGCCATGAATTTAAGGGAGATGACCAACTCTAGGCCATGACTGTAAAAGAGATGACCAGTTCTTGGTCATGAATTTAAGGGACATGACCAGCTCTTGGTCATGAATTTAAGGGAGATGACCAACTACTGGCCATGAATTTAAGGCTATTTGAGACGCACACCTTTTAGACATTTAATTATAGTAGAGAGCTTATCCTCCAACACACCTCCAGCTATGACAGTCCTTAGAACCACCAAACTCAAAAAAAGAAACTCAGTAGTCACAAATTTGCTTCAGATGATGACGTCATTCATGCTGTAGACTACTTTCTGCTGGCACAAGATGCTGACTTTTACAAAGAAGGGATCTGTATTCTCCAGGATCGCTGGACTAAGTGCATAAACTTGCAAGGGAACTATGCTGAGAAATAACTAAAAAAAAGTTGTCCACAAATAATAATCTGTTCTACCTTAAGACGAGAACTTATCAACTAGCCCTCATAGTAAAGTTACTCCTCTCTAGTTATTGCAAACGCTAAGGTTGTCTTTTTTTTTTTTTTTTTGTATTTTAACAATGATTCATTTTTTCCATTTAGAAGGGACTTTACTTTCTTTCCAAACTTTATTAAACATTCTCTATAGTTGTTTCATGTTGTCACTGTTAATCATCATCATCAGCATCATCATCATCATCAGGTGCCGTGCCGACTGGTGTTGGCTATTATGCTTCTCCAGAGTACACGATCCTTCATGCAGGCCATCAGTTCAGTTGGTGATCTTCTCTCGCACCACCCCGTCAGACTGTCCAGTATCATTTCTCTTGGTCTTCCTCTTGATCTTCTTCCTTCTATTTTTCCTATTGTTATAATATTTTCAATGCCCCCCTCTTCTCATTGCATGTCCTATGAAAGTACATTGTCTCTTTCTTATCTTTTTGACAAGATTTTTTGTCTCTCCAGCTCTTCTCATACATTCTTCATTAGTTATTTTTGCTGTCCAGGGGATTCGCAACATTCTTATAATAAACCACATTTCTGCTGCTTCCAATGATTTTTGTGCCTATTGTCCATGATTCACTTCCATATAACAAGATAGGTTCAATATAGCATTTTAGGACTCGTTTTCTAACATTCATTGATAAGGATGTGTTGGATAATATGTTTATCATTCTCTGAAATGCAGTCTTTGCTTGGCCTATTGTGTTCCTAATTTCTGTTCTGCATTTCCCATCTGAAGTTATTACTGCTCCAAAGTATTTAAATTTCTCCACCTGCTTTAGAGTAGTTCCGTTTAATTTTATACTGCATGCTGGTGGATTCTGTTTCTTAGATATAACCATAGTCTCTGTCTTTTTGATGTTCAAAGTAAGGTGTTTCTGTTCACTTTCTTTGGCGACTTTATCCAAGAGATTTTGCAGGTCTTGTTGGTTCTCATAAGATTTTTAAGGGCATGCATCTTTCCTATCGCAACATATGCCTGTGAGACCTGGACACTTAACAAAACAGCTGAGAAGCACATAAATGCCTTTGAATGTAAATGCTATAGAAGAGTTCTCCAAATATCGTGGACACAAAAAAGAACAAATATATCTATACTACAAGAGCTTAATATTGAAGAAGGCTGGCTAGTAAAGAGGATTAAAGAGAGAAAACTTAAATATTTTGGCCACATTAAACGTCATGATAATTTAGAGAAGACCGTATTGGAAGGATACATAATGGGAAAAAGAAAAAGAGGAAGACCGAAACGAAGATGGCTGCAAGACATCGTTGATGATCTGGAAATGGATGCATCAGCAGCAGGCCATCTTGCTCACAACCGAGAGGCCTACAGGAGTGCTGTTTGGGAGGCAAAGTTCCGCAAGGGACATGCAAAGGACTGAACTGTTGGTTCTCAGCTATCAGTACTGTGTCGTCAGCATACCGAAGGTTGTTAATATTGTATCCTCCAATTTTTATGACTGGTTCTGTGATGATCGTTCTTAGAATATTCTCGGTGTATAGAGAAAAAAGGTCTGGAGACAGTACACATCCCTGTCGCACCCCTTGTTTTATAGGTTGCTATTTTCCAGTTCTGTTATCAACTCGAACTGCTGCTTCTTGCTGCCAGTATAGACGTTTTACAATCCTCAGGTCTTTGCCGTCTATATTGATGTTTTCAAGCATTTTAATAATTTCAGTATGTTTCACCTTGTTGAATGCCTTGGTGTAATCAATGAAGCATAAGTAGAGATCTTTCTGTACTTCTAAAGCTCTTTCTGTTAATAGCTTTTAACATTTTGGCTGTTATTTCATCTTCACCTGCAGTTTTGTTGTTAGCCATTAGATTCACTGCTGTTTCAGTTAATCTTTCTCCATTCTGATTTATCATATCAATCCCATCTTTTCTCATCATTGGTGCTATCTTTTCCTACCTTGGTATTGAAGTCTCCCGTGACAACTAAGATCTATAAATTCTCATGACGTTTAATGTGTCCAAAATATTTAATTTTTCTCTGTTTAATCTTCTTTACTAGTCAACCTTCTTCAATAATAAGTTCTTGTAGTAAAAAAAA
>CM019710.1:6665313-6797813 GCA_009760885.1 Achatina immaculata
TCATTGACAAGCCTGTTGAGATGCACAAGGGATCGGGGGTTATGGAAGGACATGATATATTACTCCTGTCAGCAGGGATCTTGAAGAGGAGATAAAAAAATAATACAAGTAGTATTTGTTTTAAGACAAAAACTTGAAGGGGAGATAAAAAAATAATACAAGTAGTATTTGTTTTAAGATATAAAACTTGAGGGGAGATAAAAAAAATAATACAAGTAGTATTTGTTTTAAGATATAAAACTTGAGGGGAGATAAAAAAATAATACAAGTAGTATTTGTTTTAAGATATAAAACTTGAAGGGGAGATAAAAAAATAATACAAGTAGTATTTGGTTTAAGATATAAAACTTGAAGGGGAGATAAAAAATAATACAAGTAGTATTTGTTTTAAGACATAAAACGCAACAATTTCCCTACATTCAGACTTGGCACTGAACACAGGAAACATTACTATGATTCGCATGGTGATCTTTTGCGACTGAAGGAAGAAGAAGAAGAAGAATATTTCTACTTGTTTTATTCAATCTTCTTTTTCTTCTTCTTCTTCCTCAGATTCTAATCTACTGTAAGGAAAAAAAAATGGCCGTTGAAAGTCAGATCAGAAAGTCGTGTTAGTCTTTAAGCTTTGTCGGAATCTGTATTTAAGACACCCCGGAGACTGAAGTTCATGGTCACCGAGAAAGCCAGACTACCACAAGCCATCTCCGACCAGTTGGGGTGCTGACTTAATGGAGAGACTTGCCAGAAAAGAAATACTAGATTCAAATTTGGCTCTAAAGGGGGGAAAAATACTTTCTCCAAATAATGATCACCGGGGAATGAACTTTCTGGAAATGGTCCAGTTTTGGCAGGTCTTTGGCTGGACAGACGGTGATAGACATACTTAGGAAAGTGTTGGAGTTATGTACATTTTGGCAACAACATCTACCGTGTAATTGGAGTTTTTCTTGTATAAAAAAAAAACAAACTGAATCGTCTCCCAGTGTCTTCCTCCAATATTAAATGAACACAGGCAGGCGAAACGTAGTTCGATCAAGACCCTACCAGGCGGTCTTTTGCGCGGAAACATTAATCTTGTATCTTTTTTTTTTGGTGGAAGTGGAGCTTAGAGAGAAGCTTAACATTGCAGAAAGTTTAGAAGAAATCGGAAAATCTTTACATGAATTCGTTTAGAAATGGCGAAAGCGTTGAGAGGGGGAAGTCAATTTCATCTATCGCCGAAATAATCATAATCAGTATCATTTCGTTAGACGGGAGATTCAAACACTCCATAGACTTAATATTCGCGTTTTGAAGTAGCCAAGCGGTTGGTGGTCTGGTTTCTCTTGCGTGTGATCAGTGGTTAGATTTTGCCTTTGGAGCGCGCCCCATTACATCACCATCAGCAGCAGGTGTCGTGCTAGCGTCAGGGTTGGCGAACCATAGCCGACCAAGACCCTGTCTCGTCTTTCCGTTGTTACCCCTACTAGCAGGACTAGTCTGGCTAACTAGACGGGAATCGCCGTAGCCCCCATGGTGGTGGAGTCTGCTACAGAAGTAGCGTTCACTCCCTGCTTTTTTTTTTAGCTCCACTGTGGGACTGAAAAAAAATAACCGCCGTTTTCCCCTCCCGATCCGGAACGATGCTGTGCCTAAACATTTGAACTGTGTCGGCTACAAAGAACATCAAGCTCGAAGTTATAGGGCTATAATAGAAGAAGAGGACGAAGGAGGAGGAGGAGGAAAAGAAAAAGAATATGAAGGGGGAGAAGGAGGGGAACAAGAAGAAGAAGATGAAGGAGGAGGAGATGGGGAGGAGGAGGAAAAGAAAAAGAAGATGAAGGGGAACAAGGAGGGGAACAAGAAGAAGAAGAAGATGAAGTAGGAGGGGAGGAGGAGGAGGAAAAGAAAAAGAAGATGAAGGGGAAGAAGGAGGGGAAGAAGAAGAAGATGAAGGAGGAGGAGGAGGAAAAGAAAAAGAAGATGAAGGGGAAGAAGGAGGGGAACAAGTAGAAGAAGAAGATGAAGTAGGAGGGGAGGAGGAGGAGGGAAAGAAAAAGAAGATGAAGGGGGAGAAGGAGGGGAAGAAGAAGAAGACGAAGATGAAGGAGGAGGAGGAGGAAAAGAAAAAGAAGAGAAGGGGGAGGAGATGGGGAGGAGGAGGAAAAGAAAAAGAAGATGAAGGGGAAGAAGGAGGGGAACAAGAAGAAGAAGATGAAGGAGGAGGAGATGGGGAGGAGGAGGAGGAAAAGAAAAAGAAGATGAAGGGGAAGAAGGAGGGGAACAAGAAGAAGAAGATGAAGGAGGAGGAGATGGGGAGGAGAAGGAGGAGGAAAAGAAAAAAAATGAAGGGGGAGAAGGAGGGGAACAAGAAGAAGAAGAAGATGAGGGAGGAGGAGGAGAAAAAGAAAAAGAAGATGAAGGGGGAGAAGAAGGGGAACAAGAAGAAGAAGATGAAGGAGGAGGAGATGGGGAGGAGGAAGAGGAGGAGGAGGAAAAGAAAAAGAAGATGAAGGGGGAGAAGGAGGGTAAGAAGAAGAAGAAGATGAAGAAGGAGGAGGAGGAAAAGAAAAAGAAGATGAAGGGGGAGAAGAAGGGGAAGAAGAAGAAGAAGAAGATGAAGAAGGAGGAGGAGGAGGAGGAAAAGGAAAAGAAGATAATGGGGAGAAGGAGGGGAACAACAAGGAAAAGAAGATGAAGAAGGAGAAGGAGGGGAACAACAAGAGGAAGAAGATGAAGAAGGAGGAGGAGGAAAAGAAAAAGAAGATGAAAGTGGAGAAGGAGGGGAACAAGAAGAAGAAGAAGATGAAGAAAGAGGAGGAGGAGGAGAAAAAGAAAAAGAAGATGAAGAAGGAGAAGGAAGGAAACAAGAAGAAGAAGGAAGGGAGGAGGAGAAGAAGAAAAAAGAAGAAAGAGACGGAGGAGGAGGAGGAAAAGAAGAAGAAGAGGACACAGATCCTAGAATACACTACACCCAGAGCAGCTGTCAATGCATGAAAGATATAAACAGATATGCCAGCACGGGTCTAGAGTTCAAATACATTACCTCTGGGCTGTATTGACAGTCGTCTTATCTCTCAACCATGATATTAAGAGCTTTGACAGCCTGTCACTCTAAGCTTATGAGTGAAAATACAAAAAAACAAAAAAAATCCTCTTATTTTTTTGTTTAGGGGGCACCGCCTGTGTTGTTATCACTTCGAGCGTGCAGCGTAATCGCGTTGCAAATCTCGAGAGAAAGGTCGCCCGTGACGTGAAAGTAATCATCGCTCTAAGGATATTATAGACTCCCAGGTCGTTGAAGTAATGTTTTGCAATGCTTATGCGAATATAGACTTTTGTCGTGTTCAAGAGTTCAGGGTGTACCAAAAACCAAAGAAGGGTTTGTTTTTTGTTTTTTTTTGCGTGTGTTTTAAGAATATACATTCCGGTTGAAGATATATTATGTTTAGCTTTTGTGAATTTATATAGGGATTTTTCTGGGAATTTTCACGGTAGTTAAACTAACCAACCAACCAGCTAACTAACTAACTAACTAACTAACTAACTAACTAGCTAACTAGCTAGCTAGATAATTAACTAAGTAACTACCTAAGTAATCAACTAACTAAATAACTAACTAGATAACTAGCTAGCTAGATAATTAACTAAGTAGCTAACTAGGTAAGTAAGTAACTAACTAACTTAATAATTAACTATCTAGCTAGATAACTACCTAACTAAATGACTAACTAACTAACTGACTAACTAACTACCTAACCAACCAACCAACCAACTAACCAACCAACCAACCAACCAACCAACCAACCAACCAACTAACCAACCAACCAACCAACCAACCAACCAACCAACCAACCAACCAACCAACCAACCAACTAACTAACTAACTAACTAACTAACTAACTAACTACTTACCTAAATCCATACCTAACTAACTAACTAACTAACTAACTAACTAACTAACTAACTAACTAACTAAATAACTAACTAACTAACTGCCTGACTAACTAACTAACTAGCTAACCAACCAACCAACCAACCAACCAACCAACCAACCAACCACCTAATTAACTAACTAACTAACTAATTACTTACCTAAATCCATACCTAACTAACTAACTAACTAACTAAACTAAACTAAGTTAAACTAAACTAACTAAAACTAACTACCTAATTAACTAAACTAAACTAATCAGTCAAACTACAATACAACCAAAGAAAAACGAATTAATGAACAACCAGCTAACCAACAACCAGTCAACGAATCAACCAACCAGTCAATCTTGCTAGCAGGCAAACATCCAATCATCTATGCGTCCCACCACCCAACTAACCAACCTACCAAACGCAATCAACCACCTAACCAAAAATCAACCATTCCCTCGCCCAACCAACCGCACAGCCAATCAACAATCTAATCAACCAGCCAACCACCCTACCAACCAAGTTGCCAGCAAACTTCTTAACACCCAAGAAAACATTTTTTAACCAGATGAAATGACAGCCACAGGAAAACTGAAACTGATGCTGTGATTGGTGTATCAAACATCCAATCAGCAATCAGAATAGAAACCACTTTTATAATGGAAAAAAAAAAACACAATGGCGTCGCGATGTACCAAAACGGAAAAAAAAAGATTGGCATAGAATTTACAGGAAATCGAAATCTAATTAAAATAAAAAGGAATGGGGGGGGGGGGGATTATCTAAATTCTTTGAATATGATACGAGAATGCAGGCCTGAGTGTACTTGACAGTCACTGGAAAAATAAAGGGAAAAAGAAGGAAAGGGAGATAGAGAGGAAGATGTCTGGTCAGTTTATAGCGCAGGACAGAAAAGCGACCACGGATCTAAGTAGAAATAATAAGGAGCACAGAACGTGGAGGAAACATCGGGGGGAAGGTGTTGCTGGCTGGCTGAATGAATGAATGAATGAATGAATGAATGAATGAATGATGGTCTGGTATTGTCCTTATAGCAGATGGATATGGATGTATTCACTGCCTACATGTTATGTATTTGGCCTTAATTGTTGTCAGACGCTTCTAGCCCTTTCTTAATCATCATCATCATCATCATCATCATAATCATCATCATCTTCTTCTTCTTCTTCTTTTCACTGGAACTATGAGCTTGATGTTCTTTGCAGCCAATGCAATGAAGATTTTGATGCACGGCATCGTCTCGGATTGGGAGTGGGTTTATAACGGCTTTTTTTTCACTTTCCCTGATTGGAGCTAACAATCCAAAGGAGTGAGCAGTACTTCTTTAGCAGACTCCACCACCACTGGGGGGAGGGGGGCAAAAGTGATTCTTGCCTTGTTGGCCTGTTACTGGGGGGGGGGGGGGTTCCAACGAAGAACTGGGACAGGGTCTTGCTCGGCCAAGGCTCTCCAGGCCTGTCTCTATCTACCATGTCAGTTATGGATCGCTGATTTCCCAGATATGGTGGAGTCTTTGTCCCCTTCAAGCTTCTGATACATCTGGACCGACAGCGTAAAAATCCGGGCAGATTAAAGAAAAGTTTGATAGATTTACATCTTGTGATTAAAGGACAGGATGCTTGTGATTAAAGGACAGGATGTATTTTTTTATGTCAGTAGTTCTCAGCCTGTTTGGCCCCATGGAACCTTTTGACCCTATCAGAGCGTCTTTCCTGCGCTGTGACGTCCTGTATATTAAGTACATCCTGTTGAATTGTAGCTTGTAGAAAAGATCAATACTCCAACTGTTTGTGTCTGCCAATCTATGGTCCCAAATCCCGAAACCCTTACATTCTTATGCAGGGGTCATTCCTCATTGTGTGAGAAACCATGTTGTACGCGGAGATCTTGCATCATGATATTAATGAAACCACACACTGGAACACTTATACAATCACGAAAATCACGCAGACATCTGTTTCTGTAGTATCGCGGCACATGATGATGAAACACTTTTTCCCATATCAGGCCAAGCTGTGTGTAGTCTGTCCATAGTTCGTGTCTGTAGCCATACTTCCAAACTTCAGGAAATCAGGGAGACATTTTCCAGAATGCTCTCTCTCATTTCGCAAAAACCCTATCGCCTTGAAATGCTTTTACCCTGATTGAGGATTTCATATAAGCTTTTAATACGTTACTTTTTTTCCTGTTATTATTATTGTTATATACTTTTCATCCAGTATGAAACCAGCAAATGGAAGGTCTTAAAAGATAAATTTGGATGAAATGTCACGTGGTGTACGAAGCAAATGAAATATGTTATCCCACATAAAAGCATTTAATTTCTTTTCGTAAACATCATCTGTTCATGTCTTCTTTCCTTCATGTTATTTTTATTATTGCTATTCCTCTTGTTCTTGACAAGAAAAGCTTTACTTATTCTGCTGCTCATCTTTGGAATACCCTCCCATCCTGTATTTTAAAAAAATATAAACGATACAACCAACTAATTGTTTATTTTCCTTCCTACAACTACAGACTTTTCCAATATCTATTTGATGTCGACTGCATGCCTCCATGAATCACAAAACTTAAAAGTTATTTTAGACTGCTCTTACAGACACTGAGTTTAGCTAATTGTTTATTTTGAATGTTATATACCTTATATCCTTCCCGTGCCGTTAAACGTCACATAAGGCTCGCAAATTAGTTCGCCAATTTTTCCTGTCTTCGGCGAGTCTTTCAACCTCATCAAGGGATTTTATGCCTGTTAATTTGGCCTCTCTTAACAATGTCCTCTTCAGAGTTTCATGTAGTCTGCCTCTTTTCCTTCGCCCTGTTGTGTTCCACTTGATAGCTTATTCTGAATAGTACCGAAATATTTGTTTGGTAGTTAGTCATTTATATGTGTATGTAGTTACTTTAATGTTAAGTATGTTTGTTATATAAGCAGCATATTTGTAGAGTGTCTGGAACAGAGTGAAAGTTGTGTAATAAAGGGCAGAATGTCAGACGGGCCTGCGTGCCATATTCTTAACCCTTTTGAGATAAAGGTCAATCAAATCAAATCTTGTTCTGCTTCTGTTTCTTCTTCTTCTTCTTATTATTATTATTGTGGATTTTATTACTATTACTATCACTGGTATTGCTACATTACTGTTATTGTTATTATTATTACGTTATTATTGTCGCAATTATTGTTGTTATTACTATTTCAGTATTATTACTGTTACTGTTGTTATTATTACTGTCGTTATTACCATTATTATTGCTACTGTTATTGTTAGAGTAATACTAGTAGTTTATTACAGTCTTATTAGTTTCTGTTGTGATTATTATTATCATTACTATTATTATAACAGACTATTATTATTCAATTTCTTCTTTTTTTCTTTTCTTTTTATAAACATTTAGCAAGCAAAAGTGATCGTGGTCTAGCGATAGTGCGGTTGTTGGGGCTCAGGTGTGTCAGAGCTGGTCAAAACTCCAGACTCTATACTACGTCTCCTGGTTGTCCCCTAGTAACGGGGGTTGCTTGAGGCACTCCTTTTTGTGGAAACCAGTAGGTTACCTTTGGATAGGACGTGCCCTCTTATTCAATCTCCTGTTAGAACGTGGTCTTAACTCTTCGTCCTTAGTCTTTCTCGTGCAAAATCATCATCATCATCATCATCATCATCATCATCATACGCCGTGCCCCGAGGCGTCGATGACTACGTCTCTACACAGTTCCTGATCTTTTATGAACTAATGGAAAACACGAAAGATCTTTTAGGAACTAATGGAAAATATAAAAAGATCTTTTAGGAACTAATGAAAAACATAAATGATCTTTTAAGAGCTGAGTGAAAATATGAAAGATCTTTTACGAATTGATTGAAAACATGGAAGATCTTTTATGATCTAATGGAAAACATGAAAGATCTTTTATGAACTCATGGACAACGTGAAATATCTAAAACAAAGCAAAACAAAACAAAAAAAAACCCCCATACTTGACAGCTAAAAAAAAAAAGAAAGGGGAAAATGAGAATTGGAGATCAATAACTCAGAGAAAAGCATGATATTATCTTAGCAATGTAGAGCAACGTTTTGGACAGATTAACTGTGTCAGATATGGAAATAAACCCCCGTGAATTAACCTCAGGTTTTTTTTTTTAACCTGAAGGGAATTTAGTCAAAGTTCAGATCTAAATGTGGCAGAGTGCATACAGAATACATACACTATTTTCCACGGTTAGATAATGATACGTCGACTATTTATAACAGCGCCGGCACGCGATTTGTTTGCTTTATGATGTCGTGTCTTTTGAGCATGAATGATCACGTGACTTGGTCGACCGCAACTATCTGTGAATAAAAGCTGCTTGTGGTAGATACATAGATCGTGGATAGTGTGATAGGAGAGCTGGGTTGTTAGTTGAAGGGATTAGTTAGTAGATTGACGTATATTTATATACTTAATTAGGTAAGCAGATAGACATGTAGATTGGTTGGTTCTTTTGCTATCAAATACCCGTACGGTTCGGGTTCTGGCTAAGTTACACGGGCAACACCGGGTACCCACTACTATCAGCACTTGCGGCTTGCGAATCTGTGTGTCCAAAAGCAATACCCAGTGCAGGTCACCTCTAGTCTAATGTTTTACTATTAACTTATACAGGCTCCTAGTCAGTGCATTAGTGGCTGTACGAGTAACCAGTGCTATCCCCTTTGAGGGCGGGGTAGTGGTATCCAAGGTGACGTTGATGAGAAGATCGGCTATCTATCTATCTATCTATCTATCTATCTATCTATCTATCTATCTATCTATCTATCTATCTATCTATCTATCTGTCTGTCTGTCTGTCTGTCTGTCTATCTATCTATCTATCTCTATCTATCTATCTATCTATCTATCTATCTATCTATCTATCTATCTATCTATCTATCTATCTATCTATCTATCTATCTATCTATCTGTCTGTCTATCTGTCTATCTATCTATCTATCTATCTATCTATCTATCTATCTATCTGTCTGTCTGTCTGTCTGTCTATCTATCTATCTATCTATCTATCTATCTATCTATCTATCTATCTATCTATCTATCTATCTATCTATCTGTCTGTCTGTCTATCTATCTGTTTATCTATCTATCTATCTATCTATCTATCTATCTATCTATCTATCTGCCTGCCTGCTGACATTGGCTATCCTGCTTTCCCATAACCCCCTGCTCCGAGTGCTAGAGTTCTGTATATGTGTCATCTAATGAGTCCGTCTAGCATTCTCTCTCTCTCTCTCTCTCTCTCTCTCTCTCTCTCTCTCTACCTCGATCTCTTATGCCTTGTACCTTTCCCGTTGTCACAATGTATTCTAGTCTGTCTCGCCGCAGAACGTGTCCTAAGAATCTGGACTGCCTTTCCCTGACTTTTGTTATCGTTTACCTCGTCTCTCCAGCCTGTCTCAGAGCCTCCTAGTTTGATATCCTTGCTGTCCTCGGTACTCGTAGCATTCTTCTAAGAAGTGGCTTCTAGTTGGCCTTGTACTTCTTTAGTGAAGGACCGTGCCTGGAATTCGTAAAATTAAACTGACTCGACGCAGTACAGGAGTAATCTTTTCCAAGATGCATCTGCTTAGGGCATACACTAACCAATGATGAGAGAGATGTTAGACGAAGGTGAGGAGAAGAACGCGACTGGCAGGACACACATTCGGCAAACATAAAGAAAGACACCCATGTTATCCAGGAATCTATACATAAAGACAGACATGGGATTTATATAAATGCTACATCTTTTCTATAACAGAAGTAAGGGTAGACCGAAGGAGACATGGAGAAGAACAACAGAGAGGATGTTGAGCAGTAGAGGGCTCACCTGGGCAAGGGCGGGAAAACAGGCAAAGGACAGGAGCTTGTGGAAAACCCTTACGGAAGCACCATGTGCCCTTGGCACTTAAGATTCATATATATATATATATATATATATATATATATATATCTTGTCTACAGCAGTATATCTTTCTACACTGTTGCACGTAGTATAAACCTGGACTCTAAGTAAACAAAAGTTTGAGAGAAGGATAAATGCAGAAGAAATATGGATCTACGGTAAATTAGGGCATATAATATGGAAAATAAAAAGAATAAAAGCATAGGTTTTAAAACAACTCAAAGTGCATCGTGAATATTTCAAAGACGTAAAGAGCAATAAAACACAAATATATCCATACTACAAGAACTTAATATTGAAGAAGACTGGCTAGTAAAGAGGATTAAATAGAAAAAACTTAAATATTTTGGGCACATTAAACGTCATGAGAATTTAGAGAAGGCCGTCTTGGAAGGGTACATAATGGGAAAAAGAAAGAGAGGAAGACCAAGGCGAAGATGGCTGCAAGAAATCGTTGATGATCTGCGAATGGATGCATCAGCAGCACCGCATCTTGCTCACTACTGAGAGGCCTACAGGAGAGAGCTGTTAGGGGAGCAAAGTTCCGCAAGGGACATGCAAATGAATGAATGGAAACAATATGCTAGTTGTCTGGCCATATCAAAAGATATAACAATACACTGAAGAGCATACTAGGATTAGAGCTACAAAGAAAGCGAGGGAGAGGCAGACATCTCAACTACTTTCTACGTTGTTCTTTGCCGAAGTTATTACTGCTCTCGTTATTGTAGGTTATTGCCCCTGTTGCTACTGTCGCTGTCATGATCACTGTTGTTATAGTCCTTGTTGTTAATATCTCTGCTCCTATTATAGCTGTTTCTTTTATCACTGTTGTTATTGTCCCTGTTGCTATTATCCCTGTTTCTTTTATCGCTGTTGTTATTGTCCCTGTTGCTATTATCGCTGTTTCTTTATCACTGTTGTTATTGTCCCTGTTGCTATTATCGCTGTTTCTTTTATCGCTGTTGTTATTGTACCTGTTGCTATTATCGCTGCTTCTTTCATCACTGTTGTTATTGTCCCTGTTGCTATTGTCGCTGTTACTGTCCCTGTTGCTATTATCGCTGTTTCTTTTATCGCTGTTGTTATTGTACCTGTTGCTATTATCGCTGTTTGTTTTATCGCTGTTGTTATTGTCCCTGTTGCTATTATCGCTGTTTATTTTATCGCTGTTGTTATTGTACCTGTTGCTATTATCGCTGTTTCTTTTATCGCTGTTGTTATTGTCCCTGTTGCTATTATCGCTGTTTTTTATCGCTGTTGTTATTGTCCCTGTTGCTATTATCGCTGTTTCTTTTATCGCTGTTGTTATTGTACCCGTTTCTATTATCGCTTTTTCTTTTATCGCTGTTGATATTGTACCTGTTGCTATTATCGATGTTTCTTTTATCGCTGTTGTTATTGTACCTGTTGCTATTATCGATGTTTCTTTTATCGCTGTTGTTATTGTACCTGTTGCTATTATCGATGTTTCTTTTATCGCTGTTGTTATTGTCCCTGTTGCTGTTATCGCTGTTTCTTTTATAGCTGTTGTTATTGTCCTTGTTGCTATTATCGCTGTTTCTTTTATCGCTGTTGTTATTGTCCCTGTTGTTATTATCGCTGTTTATTTTATCGCTGTTGTTATTGTCCCTGTTGTTATTATCGCTGTTTCTTATATCGCTGTTGTTATTTTCCTTGTTGCTATTATCGCTGTTTGTTTTATCACTGTTGTTATTGTCCCTGTTGCTATTATCGCTGTTTCTTTTATCACTGTTGTTATTGTCCCTGTTGCTATTATCGCTGCTTCTTTTATCACTGTTGTTATTGCCCCTGTTTCTACTGTCGCTGTTATTGTCAATGTTGCTATTATCGCTGTTGTTATTGTGGTTATTGTTGTCGCAATTTCACGACCAAATATTTTGCAGTTAACATGATCTTTCCTGTTTCAGTTTTAAAATCTCCAAAGTTGAATATCGTTAACAGAGGTGGTCTGGGGCTACAAGTTGTAATCGATTTTTTTTGGTAAAGTAATTATGTTATAATCTAAATAGGTCACTAAATAGGAAACTGATTTTGTAGTTCATGACCTACATTACCTCTTCAGAGAAAGAAAAAGTCCCTGGTCACTGGGGACGACTGTCTTATTGCGTTTGGTTCATGTACTTTTATTAAGTGAGAATTCGTATCTATCTATCTATCTATCTATCTATCTATCTATCTATCTATCTATCTATCTATCTATCTATCTATCTATCTATCTATCTATCTATCTATCTATCTATCTGTCTATCTGTCTGTCTGTCTGTCTGTCTGTCAGTCAATCAATCAGTCAGTCAGTCAATGAGCCTCAAAATCATTGCTTTTATTTTTATTTCCAGGTCTCCTTGAGTTAAGATCCAAGTCCATGCATGACCAGAAGTTCCTCAATCATCAACCCCCCCCCCATTCTCTCTGTATCTCTCTGATTTCTCTCCTTTGCTACACACACACACACTCTCTCTCTCTCTCTTTCTCTCTTATGTTTTTATATGCTTGAATTAATCTGAGTGATTGGGAAGAGTGAACGTTGAGAGGCAAAGGGCTGAGTGTCAGACGGGCCTGGGTCCCCAATTCGTAACCCTTTCCAAATAAAGTTGAATTAATCAACCAGTCAGCCTCTCTCAGTCTCTCTCCGTTCTCTCTGTGTCTCTCTCTCTATCTCTCTCTGTGTCTCTCTGTTTCTCTCTGTCTCACTCTCTCTGCTTCTCTCTGACTGTCTCACTCTCTGTGTCTCTCTGTGTCTCTCTGTGTCTCTCTGTCTCACTCTCTCTGCTTCTCTCTGACTGTCTCACTCTCTGTGTCTCTCTGTCTCACTCTCTCTGTCTCACTCTCTCTGTCTCTCTCTGTCTCACTCATTCTGTCACTCTCTCTGTCTCAGTCTATATGTCACTCTCTCTGTCTCTCTCTATCTCACTCTCTCTGTCACTCTCTCTGTCACTCTCTGTGTCTCTCTCTACTTCTCGTGCCCGCTCTCCGCCAATTAGTATCGAATCTGCATTTATAAACTCGATAAAACAGTGTAGGATCGATTCTAGAGCTCCTACTCGATTATTACCACGCGAACAATTTTCGCACGTTCCTCACATATTTGACAAAACTCACTTCACTTCTTTCGCAGCATCGATACTTCCAGGGATAGTAAACCGACTACCTTTCTCCTTGCGTGACTTGCAAGCTGGTATACTCAGTCTTGTGACCCGGGGCATTATTTTGGCTGAATTTCGGACAGTGAAATTTCCACCTAAG
Organism: Achatina immaculata; assembly: GCA_009760885.1. Taxonomy (NCBI): domain Eukaryota; kingdom Metazoa; phylum Mollusca; class Gastropoda; order Stylommatophora; family Achatinidae; genus Lissachatina; species Lissachatina immaculata. The sequence continues at coordinate 6,678,420 of CM019710.1, forward strand.
GAAATTAGACAGTCATGGACAAGATGCACCAGTAAAATCAACACGGGTTCATCAACAGAATGTAATCCTAGACCTCCCATGGATACATGTGTCCTTCTCTGTCCGCGCGTGTATGGTCGAGGACATGTTCCTTTGATTCTGTGTTGGTGATCCAACAGAGTTACACTGAACCAATTCTGTTCTATGGATGCAGAGTTTGGACGGTCTGTAAAGAGAGACAAAGAAGACCGGAGAAAAGGCTGAAATATGGTTCTTAAGAAGAGTGCTGAACCAATTCTGTTCTATGGATGCAGAGTTTGGACGGTCTGTAAAGAGAGACAAAGAAGGCTTGAGAAAAGGCTGAAATATGGTTCTTAAGAAGAATGATGAAGGTACCACGGACAGAGAGAAAATTGAGGAAGTTCTGAAAGAGGCAGAGGAAAGAAGGAAAGTTATAACAAAGTTCAGAACACGACAACCTAGATTTGTGGGGGGGGGGGGGGATTTTGGGGGAGAGGAGGGCTAGACCATCTAACAGGAAGATGGAAGGTAGAAGAGACAGAGGTAGACAGAGAGAAAAGATGTTTGATGGTTTGACATCCTGGCACGGGAAATACTCAGTGAACAGCCTGTTGAGATACACAAGGTATCGGGGGTTATGGAAGGATACAGACAGACAGACAGACGGACGGACGGACTGACAGACAAACAGACAGACAGACAGACGGACGGACAGACAAACAGACAGACAGACGGACGGACGGACAGACAAACAGACAGACAGACGGACGGACAGACAGACAGACAGACAGACAGACAGACAGACAGACAGACGGACGGACGGATGGACGGACAGACAGACGGACGGACAGACGGACAGTTAGATAGATAGATAGATAGATAGATAGATAGATAGATAGATAGATAGATAGATAGATAGATAGATAGATAGATAGATAGACCAACAACAGTAGAGAAAGGGTATTAAGTAAAGTCTTATTTTTTGGTTCTAGATCCACCGCAGGAGAATCTTCTTAAGCAGGACACTCGGAAGCAGATAACAACAAAGAAGTTGTTTAACGAAAGAACGATGACGACAGAAGATAAACAAGTCCTCACGAAATATGATAACACTGACAATGACAGGCGACGATAATTCTCTCAGACATTTTCTGCTTGCATCACATAGACAAATACAGCCATCATCATCATATAGACAAATACAGCCATCATCATCATATAGACAAATACAGCCATCATCATCGAATAGACAAATACAGTCATAATCATCACATAGACAAATACAGCCATCATCATCATCATCACATATACAAATACAGCCATAATGATCACATAGACAAATACAGCCATCATCACCACATAGACAAATACAGCCATAATCATCATCGCACAGACAAATACAGCCATCATCACCATCATCATCATCATCATCACATAAACAAATACAGCCATCATCATCATCATCACATATACAAATACAGCCATAATCATCACATAGACAAATGCAGCCATCATAATCATATAGACAAATACAGCCATAATCATCACATAGACAAATATAGCTATCATCAATATCACATAGACAAATGCAGTCATCACCATCATATAGATAAATACATCCACCATCATCATATAGACAAATACAGCCATCTTCGTCATATAGACAAATACAGGCATCTTCGTCATATAGACAAATACAGCCATCTTCGTCATATAGACAAATACAGGCATCAACATCACGACCAATATTCTATCTATCACGTCCATCTTGCACACAGTTGACTTTGCAAGTTTTCCACTGACTTAATAAAGTTCTTAACTTAATTTCCCCCCCCCCCCCTCTCTACTAGATCAGACAACTCCGTGTCCAGATCTCGGAACTAAAGTCACGTGACGCAGTAAGCCATGCTCTTTTATACCCACCTGTGATCGTTCGTTAAGCAACCCACAGAGCAGCTCGTACAGCAACCCACGCAACAACCCATATAGCAAAACACTCAACAACCCATTCAGCAACACATACAGCAGCTCATACAGCAACCCGTACAGCAACCCATACAGCAACCCACACAACAGCTCATACAGCAGACCACACAACAACCCAAACAGCAACACACACAGCAGCTCATACAGTAACCCATACATATAGCAACCCAAACAGCAGCTCATACAGCAACCAGCAGAACAGCTCATACAGCAACCCGCACAGCAGCTCATACAGCAATCCACACAGCAGCTCATACGGCAACCCACACAGCAGTTCAGATAGCAATCCATACAGCAACCCACACAGCATCTCACACAGTAACCCACACAGCAGCTCATACAGCAATCCACACAGCAACACATACAGGAACCCACACAGCAGTTAAAACAGATATCCACACAGCATCCCACACAGTAACCCACACAGCAGCTCATACAGCAATCCACACAGCAACACATACAGGAACCCACACAGCAGTTAAAACAGATATCCACACAGCATCCCACACAGTAACCCACACAGCAGCTCATACAGCAACACACACACACCAGCCAGAACTGCTGCAGGAAGAAGTTATCATCATTTTAAATACCCTTTCCAGCGCTCCCTGTAAAATTTTCCAAGCGTGCGAGAAACATTCAAGACATGAAAGAGAACTTAACAACTCAATCTTTGGCTATCTTTCGCCCAGTAATGAAGATCGTGCGACAGAGAAGATTGCCAAAATTTGAAGTTGTGCAGTGCCAAGCTTTCATCCATGAAGACATTCAACAAGACATTAACGAACGAACGAATTTTGTAAAATATTTTTTTTTAAGAGTGAGGAAATGAGCCCGCAGGCCCGTCTGACTTTCTGCCCTTTATCACAAACTTTCACCCGAATTTCAAGCGTTTAGTATCATCATCATCATCATCATGATGTGCCGTGCCGACTGGCGTTGGCTATTATGCTTCTCTAGAGTACATAATCCTTCTGCAGGCCATCAGCTCAGTTGGTGATCTCCTCTCACACCATCCCGTCACACTGTCCAGTATCATTTCTCTTGGTCTTCCTCTTGATCTTCTTCCTTCTATTTTTCCTGTTGTTATAATACTTTCACTGCCCCCTCTTCTCATTACATGTCCTAGGAAAGTACATTGTCTCTCTCTTATTATTTTTTTTTGTTGTTTTGACAAGATTTTTTCCATCTCCAGCTCTTCCTAAACATTCGCCATTAGTGTGTTTTTTTTTCTTTGCTGTCCAGGGATTCGCAACATTCTTCTAATAAACCACATTTCTGTTGCTTCTAATGATTTTTGTGCAAAACTGCCTATTGTTTATGATTCACTTCCATATAACAAGATAGGTTCTATTTTAGGACTTGTTTTCTAACATTCATTTATAAGGATATGTTGCATAATACTTTTCTCATTCTCTGAAATGCAATCTTTGCTTGGCCTATTCTGTTCTTAATTTCTGTTCTGCATTTCCCATTTAGTATGGGCTCGTTAAACTAAACCTACAAAACTCTTACATTCAACTTTTGATCTACAATCCTCAACTCACTCATTCATTTGCATGTCCCTTGCGGAATTTTGCCTCCCTAACAGCTCTCCTGTAGACATCTCATTTGTAAGCAAGAGGCCCTGCTGCTGATGCATCCATTTGCAGATCATCAACGATGTCTTGCAGCCATCTTCGCCTTGGTCTTCCTCTCTTTCTTTTTCCCATTATGCACCCTTCCAAGACAGTCTTCTTTAAATTATCATGATGTTTAATACGTCCAAAACAATTCAGTTTTCTCTGTTTAATCTTCTAACTAACATTCTTCATATTAAGTTCTTGTAGTATGGATATATTTGTTCTTTTTTGTGTCCACGATATATAAGGGACTCTTCTATAGCATTCACATTTAAAGACATTTATGTGTTTCTCACATTCATGGGCCGAATATCACAGAAAATACGGGCCTAACATCGTATTCCCCATGTCCCTAATTGGCACGGAAGCGAGAATTTTACCGTTTTTTTACCTTTATGTGCTTCTCCGCTGTTTTTGTTAAGTGTCCAGGTCTCGGAGGCATATATTGCGAAGGGAAATACATGGTCTTAAAAAATTTTATTTTTCTAGTTCTGTCTGTTCCTCTCCACGGCTTCTTTAGCTGCTTTAGCTTGTGAAGGGCGGTAGACGTCCTTTATTAAATCTCCCTCTTTGTACCTCCATTGTTAGTAGTGATCCAAGATATTCAAAACTCTCTTTCAGTTTTTCCTCACTGATATTTATTTCAGCTGCCTGATTTGTTTTGTCAGTTGTTATCAATTTAGTTTTCTTTGAATTAAGATTATCTTAATGGAAAGACTCATCAATAGCCTGTAACAATGCAACGTACACGATATGTAATTATTATCACAGGCACACACATCTCTCTCTCCCTCTCTATCTCTCCCTCTCTCCCTCTCTCGCTCTCTCTCTCTCTGAACCTTAAGTGCCCAGGGCACATGGGGCTTCTGCAAGGGTTTTCCACAAATGCCTGTCCTTTGCCTTTTTTCTGCTCTTGCCCAGGTGATCCCTTTATTGCTCAACATCCTCTCTGTTGTTCTTCTCAATGTCTCCTTTGGTCTACCCTTACTTCTTTTCCCCTGTGGTGTCCATCTTAGTGCTGTTTTTTGGTAGTAAGTTGTCAGTCATTCGTAGCACATGTCCCAACCATCGCCAGCGTCTTTCCTCAATAATTGCTGTCAGTGGCTTCATCTGCATTTCTGCCAACAAGATGTTATTTCTTATGGTGTTTGGCCAAAATATTTTTCTAATTCTTCGTAAACATTTAGTCTGGAAAGAATTCACACACATATAACACAGTGATATCGCTTAGACAGATTATTACGTATTAATAAAAACAATGCACTGCATGGATATTCTGCCTGGGGCACTCCAGCGTTGTTGGCAACAGAAAAAAAAGCAAAACTTGAATCAAGGCCTAACGCAGTAGGAAACATCCGTTTTGACAAACAAGACATACATCAATCCTCTAAGCAGCAAACTGAAGAATCAAAACAAGAATAAAACCTACACAAAAAAACCTTTCCACAACAGTACATACCTCGTCCGCCTCAACGATTTTCATGTTCTCAAAGGAAATGGAAGCAAATCCCAGTTATTCGCTAAAACACGAGACATTTACAGCAGTACAGTGGTGGTATTATACCGGCCAAAACAATAAATGACATCCTGATATCCAGTGTAGAACACTTATGACCACGTCCCGGGGGTAATCATGCAGCTCCCCCGGGACTAGCTACTGAGCTAGGTCATATCCAACCCAATATCATTAGTTTAGAACTAATCCAGGCACTGTAAGCATACCCAGACTCTTACACGTCGGAGGCTGTAAGGAAAGTGCAAGTCTTAAAAGGATATATAATTGATTTCAGAGAAATGTTCAGAAAAAAATCTGTAACTGAAAGCATGAAGGAATGTGCTAAATCTTAAATGAAGGAGGAAGGGGTGATGTAGTTTTACCCCTAGGACCCCGAATATAATGATATTGCTTCTTCTTCTTCTTCTTCTTCTTCTTCTTCTTCTTCTTCTATAGCTATGCTATTGTAGGTTTCTTCTTCTTCTTCTTCTTCTTCTTCTTCTTCTTCTTCTTCTATAGCTATGCTATTGGAGGTTTCTTCTTCTTCTTCTATAGCTATGCTATTGTAGGTTTCTTCTTCTTTTTCTTCTTCTATAGCTATGCTATTGAAGGTTTATTATTCTTCTTCTTCTTTTTCTATAGCTATGCTATTGGAGGTTTATTCTTCTTCTTCTTCTTCTTCTATAGCTATGCTATTGAAAGTTTCTTCTTCTTCTTCTTCTTCTATAGCTATGATATTGAAGGTTTATTCTTCTTCTTCTTCTTCTTCGATAGCTATGCTATTGGAGGTTTATTCTTCTTCTTCTTCTTCTTCTATAGCTATGCTATTGGAGGTTTATTCTTCTTCTTCTTCTTCTATAGCTATGCTATTGGAGGTTTATTCTTCTTCTTCTATAGCTATGCTATTGGAGGTGAAGACGTTGCTCGATCTGAAAATCACCCAACCACAGGTGACATGTTAGCGTGAGACGGTCAAGACCCTGTCTTACATCTCTGTTGGAAGATGTTGGCCAAGGGAGGCTAACGGATCTGGGCTCGCCCACAGTCCCCATGTCGGTGAACCTGCTAAATAAATACTGCAAACCCTCAGGCACTGATAAAATAGCCGCCATGACCCGCTCCCAATCCGATACCATGGTGCAGCTCACCGTCTTCAACGAGAGGGCTGCAAAGAGCATCAGTTCTCATTTCTCCAGGGAGATTGAAGAAGAAGAAGAAGAAGACGATGATGATGATGATGATGAATAAGAAGAAGAAGAAGCAGAAGAAGAAGATGATGATGATGATGATGATGAATAAGAAGAAGAAGAAGCAGAAGAAGAAGAAGAAGATGATGATGATGATGATGAATAAGAAGAATAAGAAGAAGAAGAAGAAGATGATGATGATGATGATGATGATGAATAAGAAGAAGAAGAATAAGATGATGATGATGATGATGATAATGATGATGATGATGAATAAGAAGAAGAAGAAGAACATCAGAGAAAATCTGTGAAGGAAAGACAGAGAAGAAGCGAACTGGCCACCCAACCTCTTACACCGATGGCCCAGCATAATGAGGTCTCTAACGCTTCATCCCCTACGGCATGTGCTATGGGACTACCTTTACTTTACTGTAAGAGAGAATGAGAGCACGGTTTGCTCATTAACACAACATACAGTTGTGACGTTTTCGGTTTCCGCCTATCGACCTTCTTTCCTCTGTTTGGACTTTACTTACCTCCCTTTATCCTTCCTCTTATACCTTGAAGTGTCCAGGGGAGATATAATTGCCGTTTCTGAGACTTAGGAGTGGTCTCCATGATGTCCATGTCGTAATTTTTTTTTTTTAGCTTTTCTATAACACCATCTATCCATCTTTTCCAGGGTCTTCTTCTTGATCTCATCTATCCATCTTTTCCAGGGTCTTCTTCTTGATCTCATCTATCCATCTTTTCCAGGGTCTTCTTCTTGATCTCATCTATCCATCTTTTCCAGGGTCTTCTTCTTGATCTCATCTATCCATCTTTTCCAGGGTCTTCTTCTTGATCTCATCTATCCATCTTTTCCAGGGTCTTCTTCTGATCTCATCTATCCATCTTTTCCAAGGTCTTCTTCTTGATCTCATCTATCCATCTTTTCCAGGGTCTTCTTGATCTCATCTATCATCTTTTCCAAGGTCTTCTCTTGATCTCATCTATCCATCTTTTCCAGGGTCTTCTTCTTGATCTCATCTATCCATCTTTTCCAGGGTCTTTTCTTGATCTGTGTCCTAGTTCTTTGCTTGAATGCCCCTGGTACTGACTGTAGATGTGTCGTTCTCATTAAGTGGCCCAACCATTAAGTCTGTAAGCAAGGGAGTATCCACCATCGGGTTGCTGATGGTCTGTCGCAGCTTCACCAGAGCCCCTTTAGCCAGCCGTTTTCAGGGTGATCCGGGTTGGCCTTTACGGCTGCCACAAAAAACCTCATGGGATAAACCCACAATAGCTCATGGGATAAACCCACAATAGCCTCATGGGATAAACCCACAATAGCCTCATAAGATAAACCCACAAAAGCCTCATGGGATAAACCCACAAAATCCTCATGGGATAAACCCACAAAAGCCTCATGGGATAAACCCACAAAATCCTCATGGGATAAACCCACAAAATCCTCATGGGATAAACCCACAAAAGCCTCATGGGATAAACCCACAAAAGCCTCATGGGATAAACCCACACCATACTTCACCCAGCCCAGCAATCCCCCTACTTGACTGTTACCTTGACCTACAGCGTCTGGGAGATTTTGGGCAAGGAGCTCGACTGTAACTAGCCCTCGGAACCCGGCCTGGCTTTCTACGACCTTGAAAACACAATGTAATCTTCCCGCTTTTCCTCTCATCTTTTCAAAACTTGAAAAAAAAAAAGGAAAATAAGGCCAGTTCTCTACGCCCCAGTAATCCTCGTCTTTTATAACCCACCTGCCAGAATTTTTTCGCCTTTCTTATTTATCTTCACGGATAAAGTAAAATTGGCATGAGTTTGTCTTGAAAGTGACTTGAGGATCTGATTAATTCTGGAGCCTTCTCCTTCGCAGTTATTCGTTGCGTAGTGTGGCCAGATATAGCGCCTCACAGTTTGTCTACCGTTTTTCTCTGAATAAAGGGGAAAAAAAAAGACCAAAACTGTCAACTCCCTGTTGCGTCAAATAGGCAGTTTCCCAAAGCTACATAAGGAGGGAGTTGGTTATTTTTAGGGGATCCAGGGATTAAGGCCCCTTTTCTAGAGCAGTCAGCGTAAAGTATGGCAGACTGGGTTTATCAATTTAATAATACAAGAGTTCAGAAATTTGGGTCTCGATATGAATATGGTGTCTCTTATGAAAGAAGGTCCTTCTTTCCTCTGTTTGGACTTTACTTACCTCCCTTTATCCTTCCTCTTATACCTTGAAGTGTCCAGGGGAGATATAGTTGCCGTTTCTGAGACTTAGGAGTGGTCTCCATGATGTCCATGTCGTAATTTTGTTTAGCTTTTCTATAACACCATCTATCCATCTGTTCCAGGGTCTTCTTCGTGATCTCATCTATCCATCTTTTCCAGGGTCTTCTTCTTGATCTCATCTATCCATCTTTTCCAGGGTCTTCTTCTTGATCTCATCTATCCATCTTTTCCAGGGTCTTCTTCTTGATCTCATCTATCCATCTTTTCCAGGGTCTTCTTCTTGATCTCATCTATCCATTCTTTTCCAGGGTCTTCTTCTTGATCTCATCTATCCATCTTTTCCAAGGTCTTCTTCTTGATCTCATCTATCCATCTTTTCCAGGGTCTTCTTCTGATCTCATCTATCCATCTTTTCCAAGGTCTTCTTCTTGATCTCATCTATCCATCTTTTCCAGGGTCTTCTTCTTGATCTCATCTATCCATCTTTTCCAGGGTCTTCTTCTTGATCTGTGTCCTAGTTCTTTGCTTGAATGCCCCTGGTACTGACTGTAGATGTGTCGTTCTCATTAAGTGGCCCAACCATTAAGTCTGTAAGCAAGGGAGTATCCACCATCGGGTTGCTGATGGTCTGTCGCAGCTTCACCAGAGCCCCTTTAGCCAGCCGTTTTCAGGGTGATCCGGGTTGGCCTTCACGGCTGCCACAAAAACCTCATGGGATAAACCCACAATAGCCTCATGGGATAAACCCACAATAGCCTCATGGGATAAACCCACAAAAGCCTCATAAGATAAACCCACAAAAGCCTCATGGGATAAACCCACAAAATCCTCATGGGATAAACCCACAAAAGCCTCATGGGATAACCCACAAAATCCTCATGGGATAAACCCACAAAATCCTCATGGGATAAACCCACAAAAGCCTCATGGGATAAACCCACAAAAGCCTCATGGGATAAACCCACACCATACTTCACCCAGCCCAGCAATCCCCCTACTTGACTGTTACCTTGACCTACAGCGTCTGGGAGATTTTGGGCAAGGAGCTCGACTGTAACTAGCCCTCGGAACCCGGCCTGGCTTTCTACGACCTTGAAAACACAATGTAATCTTCCCGCTTTTCCCCTCATCTTTTCAAAACTTGAAAAAAAAAAAGGAAAATAAGGCCAGTTCTCTACGCCCCAGTAATCCTCGTCTTTTATAACCCACCTGCCAGAATTTTTTCGCCTTTCTTATTTATCTTCACGGATAAAGTAAAATTGGCATGAGTTTGTCTTGAAAGTGACTTGAGGATCTGATTAATTCTGGAGCGTTCTCCTTCGCAGTTACTCGTTGCGTAGTGTGGCCAGATATAGCGCCTCACAGTTTGTCTACCGTTTTTCTCTGAATAAAGGGGAAAAAAAAACCGACCAAAACTGTCAACTCCCTGTTGCGTCAAATAGGCAGTTTCCCAAAGCTACATAAGGAGGGAGTTGGTTATTTTTAGGGGATCCAGGGATTAAGGCCCCTTTTCTAGAGCAGTCAGCGTAAAGTATGGCAGACTGGGTTTATCAATTTAATAATACAAGAGTTCAGAAATTTGGGTCTCGATATGAATATGGTGTCTCTTATGAAAGAAGGTCCGTGATCTCAAAGGCAGCTGTAACAGCTGCTGTGACATAGGAGCGTCTATGCTGATCACGACATCCATTCTGATATTGCATCTAAAAAAATGGGGGTAGGGGTGTTGATAAGAGACGGTACTGACTACGATGAAGCTGTCTTTACTACTATGAAGTTGTCTTTACTACGATGAAGCTGTCTTTACTACGTTGAAGCTGTCTTTACTACTATGAAGTTGTCTTTACTACGATGAAGCTGTCTTTACTACGATGAAGCTGTCTTTACTACGATGAAGTTGTCTTTACTACGATAAAACTATCTTTACTACGATGAGATTGTGTTTACTATGATAAAGCTATCTTTACTACGATGAGATTGTGTTTACTATGATAAAGCTATCTTTACTACGATGAGATTGTGTTTACTATGATAAAGCTATCTTTACTACGATGAGATTGTGTTTACTACGATGAAGCTGTCTTTAGTACGATAAAGCTGTCTTTACTACGATGAAGCTGTCTTTACTACGTTGAAGCTATCTTTACTACGATGAAGCTATCTTTACTACGATGAAGTTGTCTTTACTACGATAAAACTATCTTTACTACGATGAAATTGTGTTTACTACGATGAAGCTATCTTTACTACGATGAAGCTGTCTTTACTACGATAAAACTATCTTTACTACGATGAAATTGTGTTTACTATGATGAAGCTATCTTTACTGCGATGAAGTTGTCTTTACTACGATAAAACTATCTTTACTACGATGAAATTGTGTTTACTACGATGAAGCTATCTTTAGTACAATAAAGCTGTTTTTACCACAATGAAGCTATCCTTCCTAAATATATTATTTCCTCAATGAACAATGTCTCATAGACTTCTTCTTCTTCTTCTACTTTTTTTTCTTCTTTCGTCAATGTCCTTGGAACCGCCAGCTGGCGTTCTTTGCAGCCGATTCCATGAAAATGCTGAAGTACAGCATAGTGTCGGTTTGGGAGCGGGTTACGGCAGCTAATTTTTCAGCCCCTGAGTGCGGGCGGAAAAGTAGGTAGGGGGTGTGCAGTACTTCTTTAGCAGACTCCACCACCATGGAGATTATGGCGATCCCTTCCCCGTTAGCCAGCCTAGGCCTGTTGCATGGGGAAGAGGAGGGGTACCAATAGAGAGGTGGGACAGGGTCTTAGTCAGGTGTGGTTCTTTAACCCTACACTAGCATATCGGCTATGGGGTCTCTGATTATCTAACTACAAGGCTTTTCTTCTGTAGTTACATGTTGTAGGGGCTTATTTTCTGTAGTTACATCTTGTAGAGGCTTCTCTTCTGTAGTTAAAACTTGTAGAGGCTTTTCTTCTGTAGTTAAATCTTGTAGAGGCTTCTTTTCTGTAGTTACATGTTGTAGGGGATTCTCTTCTGTAGTTACAACTTGTAGAGGCTTCTCTTCCGTAGTTACAAGTTGTAGGGGCTTCTTTTCTGTAGTTACAAGTTGTAGGGGCTTCTCTTCTGTAGTTACATCATGTTAGAGGCTTCTCTTCTGTAGTTACATCTTGTTAGAGGCTTCTCTTCTGTAGTTACATCTTGTTGGAGGCTTCTCTTCTGTAGTTACATCTTGTTGGAGGCTTCTTCTGTAGTTACATCTTGTTAGAGGCTTCTCTTCTGTAGTTACATCTTGTTGGAGGCTTCTCTTCTGTAGTTACATCTTGTTAGAGGCTTCTCTTCTGTAGTTACATCTTGTTGGAGGCTTCTCTTCTGTAGTTACATCTTGTTGGAGGCTTCTCTTCTGTAGTTACATCTTGTTAGAGGCTTCTCTTCTGTAGTTACATCTTGTTGGAGGCTTCTCTTCTGTAGTTACATCTTGTTAGAGGCTTCTCTTCTGTAGTTACATCTTGTTGGAGGCTTCTCTTCTGTAGTTACATCTTGTTAGAGGCTTTTCTTCTGTAGTTACATCTTGTTGGAGGCTTCTCTTCTGTAGTTACATCTTGTTAGAGGCTTCTCTTCTGTAGTTACATCTTGTTAGAGGCTTCTCTTCTGTAGTTACATCTTGTTAGATGCTTCTCTTCTGTAGTTACATCTTGTTAGAGGCTTCTCCACCTCCCCTTCTCCCAACCCCGTTCATTTTCATCACGAAAGACGAAACGAAGATACATTTCGAGAAAGAACAAACATCTCCCCCCTCGTTCTACATACCTGAACTGTCTTCTTCAAGCTTTCTGTACGCCGGTGGGCCCAGACAGAGACAAGATCTCCTCTGTCTTCATTATTCTGTCTCGTTAGTGTCTCCCTCGCAGAAATTACAGTCTCCGAGATGAAGTTTAGTTTTAGATCTATTCAAGAGGAACACTTGTTTTTCTGTAATGTCAGAGAGCTAGAGGTACTTTAGGGGGGTAAATCACTTCAGAAGGGCTACATATAATTAGACCGGGTATAATGATAAATAATGTGGCTCTGTGGTATGGTTGTTAGCACACTCGTTTTCGGATTAGAAAGTCCCCGGTTCGATTTCGCACTCGGGCAGATTTTTTTTTTTCGTTACCACAGGCATCGGGGTCAATCCAGCCTAGAAAAAAAAAAAGGGTACCTGGGACGTTGCTAGGAAAACAAAGGACAGCGAGGACAAGGTGCTGGCATCCCTACCTCAAATGCCTGTAGTGGCCTAAAAATCTGAAGGCAATTATACCTCACACTCCAACAGCGTGCGAAAGAAACAGTGATAAATGGACAGAGAAAAAGATGGAAGGAATTGTGGACACATATATAGTTATGTAAATAGACAGAAAGATAGACTGATAAATGTCTCAGAAGACAAATATAGACAGAAACAAAGACGTGCAGATCAACAGACAAAGGGTATACATGTAAGAAGACGAAGGACATCAAATAGAAAGACATAAAGTAGTGCAAACAAATAGAAAGACATAAAGTAGTGTACACAAATAGAATGACATAAAGTAGAGCACACAAATAAAAAGACATAAAGTAGTGCACACAAATAGAAAGACATAAAGTAGTGCACACAAATAGAATGACATAAAGTAGTGCACACAAATAAAAAGACATAAAGTAGTGCACACAAACAGAAAGACATAAAGTAGTGCATACAAATAAAAAGACATAAAGTAGTGCACACAAATAAAAAGACAGGCAGGGAAAAGAACAGAAAATTAAGAAGATAGACAATATCAAAGACAGACAAGAGGAAATTCAAACAGACAGACAGGCTGGTTGAAAGCATAAAAGATAAGCCTTTAAAAAGACAGACAGGTAGAAAAGATAAAAGGCAAAATATAGGGATAAATTATTAGAGAATTAAAAAAACAACATGAAGAAAGACAGACTAGCTAAAAGAAGAAAAAAGAGAAGCAAAAAAGACTAATAAAAAAAGATAAAAGACACGTAGGAATACAAACTAATTTTTTTTAAACTTAAAAGTCACGCATAATACAGACTGATTTTTTTTTAATATAAAAGACATGCAGGAATGCAGACTGATTTTAAAAAAAAGAAGATAACTACATGCAGAAATAGAGGCTGATTTCTAAAAATATAAAAGACACGCAGAAAAGTAGACCGACGTTTAAAAGAAAACATCCATAAACATAGACTGATTTTAAAAAAACATAAAAGGCATACGGGAATACAGACTGATTTAAAATATAAAAGATAGAAGACATGCGGGAATACATACTGATTTAAATTTTAAAAAAAAGATCTGCAAAAATACAGACTGATTAAAAAAAAAAAGATAAAAAACCTGCAGAAATACAGACTGATTTTTAAAAAAGACATACAGAATTACTGACTAATTAAAAAAAGATATAAAGTATGCAGGAATACAGACTGATTAAAAATGATAAAAGACATGCAAGGATACAGACTGATTTAATGAGAAAAAAGATAAAGGACATGCATGAATACAGACTGATTAAAAAAATAAAAGACCTGCAGAAATACAGACTGATTTTTTAAATATAAAAGATGTGCAGCAATACAGACTGATTTTGAAAAAAAAAAAAAGATAATTGACATGCAGAAATGCAGATTGATTTTTTAAAAAAAGAGAGAAAGACACACCAAGGGGCAGACTGATTTAAGAAAAAAAGATACAAAACATGCAGAAATACAAACTGATTTAAACACAAAAATAGTAGACTTTTAAAAGACAGACTGGTATATATATATATATATATATGAAAGACAAGGTAAGAAAAAAGACACACTGTCAGATAAAGGTATTAGAGACTAAACTTTATAATCTCTCTCTCTCTCTCTCTCTCCTTCTAATCTTTCCATCCCTATCTTAAAATGCATCCCTATTTCGTCTGACGCCTCTCCTAGCACGAACCAGCACTTACACCAGAGTAAAAACCTCAGTTTTATCATCACAACCTCTGCAACTCTTTCACAACAACAACACAACACAACAACAACAACAAAACAACAGCACCAACATAACAATCAAAACCTCACTAGGGAAGTTCTATGTATTCGCGCCCGCCCGTGGATTTGGAATCACGTCCTTGTAACAAAGGGACATAATCAACTTCAGGAGACAAGTCATGGACCTGAATAAATATATTATTTCAGCAATTTTTAATTTTCTTATTTCAGTTTTTTTTTTTAATTTCCATCTTTGTTTAAAATTCTCTCTTTCTCCATTTCCTTGCATTCTCATTTTCCTCTGAATTCTTAATTCCCCTCCCCCCCCCCAAAACCGTATTTTTTTTCAAGTTTAAAAAAAAAATTATTTCTGATTTTTATACCCTATTTAGGGTTTCATTTAAAATTCTTACATTTTTAAATTCTTTCTTTCCCTTTCTAAAACTATTTCTTCCCTTCTTAAATTATATTTTTCGTTTTAGATTCTTTCTTTTTGATTTGTTTTCCCTTAAATTGGCTTTTTTCCCCCCTTTAAATCGTTTCTTATTTTTTAGAATTCCTTCTTTCTGTTTACCAATTCCTTCACGTCTTTTTTTAACAGTTAAAAATATCTTAAAACGTTCTTTTTATCTTTCCTTTTTATGTTCCTCGAATTGTTCTATCATCTGTTTAATATTTCTGCAATATAATTAAGACATTTGAAGTCTCATCAAAATTCTCATCTGATTTCAGTGACTATTTGGGGTTAATACTTTTAAATAATGGAATACTGTCAGTATCTATCTATCTATCTATCTATCTATCTATCTATCTATCTATCTATCTATCTATCTATCTATCTATCTATCTATCTATCTATCTATCTATCTGTCTGTCTATCTATCTATCTATCTATCTATCTATCTATCTATCTATCTATCTATCTATCTATCTATCTATCTATCTATTTGTCTGTTTGCCTGTCTCTGTTTTTCTGTCTGTCTATCTGTCTGTCTGTCTGTCTGTTTTCCTCTCGCTAGGTATACACACACATACACAGCAGAACAACACAACTCTTTCAGATCATCAGAGGAATTACCCCCCCCCCCCCCAACACCAAATATTTAGGCCCTATTAAGAATAAAGATATATTTTGCTGATTTCTGTTTTTGAGTGAAATCTATGTTAAATATTTTGTTTTAATTTCATGATCATCATGTGCATGTATTTTCCGGTAACATGCAGGTGCTCAGCCTAGTATAAGCTAAGGTTCTTATGGGGATGGGGTCTTCAAGATGGCTGTTTGCGGTTGGGGGGGGGGGGTGTGGTAGATTAAATGCCAGGTAATGATAGGCTTACAGTGCCCTAGAATGACCAGGAGGTTGTGGCGTTAGCTCTCTTATTCTCTTGACCTGTCGGTCATATTACATACAGGTGTGATCAGCGCCACGCTTGGCTGCCTTCCCTGTCTTCAGTTCTAGAAAGAGTTAGGTACCCCTTTTTCTGTAGCTGGGTTGACTAGTGCTTCGCGTGTAGTGTTGGATTCGGATATACCGAACGTTTTGCCATGAGAGGTCAGACAGAGCTTTGATCCTGTCCGGTTTGGCAATCAGCGACCCATAGCTAACCAAGACCCTGTCCCACCTCTCCGTTTGACAATCAGCCATTTGCATGTCCCTTGCGGAACTTTGCCTCCTTAACAGAACTTCTGTAGGCCTCTCGGGTTGTAAGCAAGATGACCTGCTGCTGATGCGTCCATTTGCAGATTATCAACAACGTCTTGCAGCCGTCTTCGCCTTGGTCTTCCTCTCTTTCTTTTTCCCATTATGTACCCTTCCAAGACGATCTTCTCTAAATTCTTATAACGTTCATAATATTTACGTTTTTTCTTTTTAATCTTCTTTACTAGCCAACCTTCTTCAATATTAAGTTCTTGTAGTATGGATATATATATATATATATATACGGATATATCCTTTTTTGTACCCCCCCCCTCCAGGTAAAGGCCTAACTTGGCTAATGAGGCAGGGATCGCCATAATTTCTCTTGGTGGTGGAGTCTTCTAAAGAAACATTACACACCCACCCCCCTCCCAAAGAGATGTTTGTAGTTCCATTCAGGGACTTTAAAACAACATAGCTGCCAATAACCCGCACACAATCCGACTCGACGCTGTGCCTCAACATCCTCACCGCTTCGGCCTGCAAAGAAATCCCAGTTCGCAGGTCCAGGGAGTTTGAAGATAAATAAGAAAAGCGTGGGTGATTTTTGAAGTGTGGTTAAGTGAAATGATCAGAAGCACCGAGGACCGACCAAGGCGAAGAGGTATAATCTTTAATACTATCCCTCATGACACATAATAAATAAACGAATTTATGGGTTGTGATCGGTGGTAAGTCTTCTTTGCCTTCCCCATCCCACCCCGGGGAGAGAGAGAGAGAGGGGGGGGGGGGTGGGTCTACAACCTAAAAAAATTGGTTGCTCATTCTATAAATGTCCAGAGTTGTTTTCTCAGCCTTTTTTATGTTTTAGCTGAGGCGAGTCAAAACGTAACCGCAGATCAAGGGACGTAACCGCCGACAGATACGATCACCTTTCGGAAAGTAACCTGCAAGTCAAGGGACAAATACGAGGACCTTTTAGAAAGTAACCTGCAAGCCAAGGGACAAATACGAGGACCTTTCAGAAAGTAACCTGCAAGTCAAGGGACCTAAGCCAAGGGACAAATACGAGGACCTTTCAGAAAGTAACCTGCAAGTCAAGGGACAAATACGATCACCTTTCAGAAAGTAACCTGCAAGTCAAGGGACAAATACGATCACCTTTCAGAAAGTAACCTGCAAGTCAAGGGACAAATACGAAGCCCTTTAAAAAAAAATAATGTGCAAATCAAAGGACCTAAGTCAAGGGACAAATACGATGACCTTTTAAAAGGTAACGTGGAAGTTAAGGGACCATATCACTGACAAATAGGGGGCCCAGTCATAACGTAACTGCAAGTCAAATGGCGTAACCACTGAGGAATATGAGAACCGGTCAAAAAGTAACTGCAAGTCAAAGGGCGTAACTACTGACAGATAACGAGAGCCAGTCTAAAGCCCCTTCAACAGTTGTTTCCGTGTTACGAGGGTTGATTGATAAGTTCTCGGCATAAGGTACAAATACCTGAAACACACAGTTGATATTAGGTGCTTTTGTGGATCAAGTCAACGTAAGATTAAACACCAAATTTCAAGAAATTAACTGCAATCAATTTTTTTACAGACTTCTGAAGTGGTACGAGGTGGCAGAAATTGTGAAAATGGATACAATTTCTCATCGAACAGTCATTCACTACCTCTACATCAAGGGCTTATCACCGAAGGAGATCCTTGAGGATATGGTAGAGACTCTAGGGGAGAGTGCCCCTTCTTACAGCACAGTGAAGAAATGGGCAGCTCAATTCAAACATGGAAGGGAGATTCTGGAAGATGAACCACGTCCAGGAAGACCAAGAACAGTAACCACCGATGAAACCACCGGCAGAGTCCATGACATGATAATGGAGAATCGACGACTAACTGAGCTGTACATTGCTACTGAGTTAGGCATCTCCAAGGAACGTGTTTATGCCATTATTCACAATGATCTTCGAATGACAAATGTCTCTGCTCGATAGGTCCCGAAACTTCTTGGAGCTGATCACAAACGATAGCGTCTCAACATGTCAAGAGACAATCTTGGCCATTTTTCTGCAGATCCTGAAAAGTTTCTTCAGCAATTTGTGACTATGGATGAGACTTGGGTTCATCATTTTCAACCAGAAACCAAAGAACAGTCAAAGCAGTGGAAACATCATGGATCCCCACCTCCAAAGAAAGGAAAGGTGGTTCTGTCTGCAGGCAAAGTGATGGCATCCATCTTTTGGGATTCAGGTGTGCTATTGGTAGACTATCTTCAAAAGGGCAGAACGGTCACCGAGGTCTATTACGCTAATCATGTGAAGCAACTGCGGGTCAAATTGAAAGAAAAGTGTCGAGAGAAATTGAAATTTTAGCAATTTTTCAATTTTTCCAGTTCAAAAGTCGGCAGTGGCAATGGCTGCCATTCATGAACGCGGCTTCCAGCTTCTTGAACATCCTCCTTATTCCCCAGATTTGGCCCCTTCGGACTATTACCTGTTTACCAAACTCAAAAAGGAGATCAGTGATCGCAAATTTGCTTCAGATTGACGACATCATTCATGCTGTAGACCACTTTCTACTGGCACAGGATGCTGACTTTTACAAAGAAGAGATCCGTTGGGCCAGGATCGCTGGACTAAGTGCGTAAACTTGTAAGGGGAGACTATGTTGAGAAATAACCCCAAAAAGGTTGTCCACAAATAATCAGTTGTACCTTATGCCGAGAACTTATCAATCACCCCTCGTACATCCCTTGATGTCTAGTTTCGTTTGTCCTATGGTAAGAAGAAGTGGAACTGAAAATACCGTGAAAACAGGGGAAAATGGGAGGCAAGAAAAGGAAGAGATAGACCAGGAGAGAAAATCTAAGTTGGCTTAACAAAATGGCACGTGAGAGGCACAACAGCAGAACTTGATAGAAAACATGAAAGATCGGAATCTGTGGATAGACATGGCCGCCGAGGCCTCCAGGCATGGCACATGATGATGATACTTATCACTTCTGGTCACTCACTTAAAATAATAATAACAATAATAATAATAATAATTTGGGACTATTATAAGTTTTGAGTTGGTGAAGTTGGGGGACTCGCCGTGGACAGGAAGAGTTGGCGAACTACCTTGCGAGCCCTATGTGACGTTTGGCGGCACGAGAAGGATATAAGATAAGAATAAGTTTTGAAAAATCATAACTTTTGGATGTAATTTGGAAGCTATGTACGATATAAACTAACTAAAGGTATTCCATAGGTCCGTCTATGAAAAATGACAGGTATGTTTATTATAAAGTTGTTTTTGTGGTTTTAGATCCCCCCCCCCCCCTTCGTCGTTTAAACTTGTAGGTCTGAGAGTTAAAGATGAACAAAATCAAGAATTATGAGGCAGTTTAGGACATCGTTAAATCTATCGCCAGTTCTTAAACGAAAGAAATACTTAAGAAACGCATGACTTGATGTTTTGAGAACAAGAAGAAGAATATTCTAATATTGTCTGTACAAAATAGATCAAGTGGACGGAAGAACTCGCTCGGCAGCGTCTGAAACTTTTTGTGCTCCTTCTAAAGTAGAATATCTCTAATTTTAACCGCGCCGTACTTCATGCGTAACAAACACTTGAAATTCTAAATCTCAGGCAAAGATTCTAAACTTGCTGCAGCCTCAACGTTTTTGTTTTTTTTTGTTTTTTTTTTTTGTGGTTTTATTTTAACAAGAAAATTTCAAAAGTTGCTTCAGAATTTCATAGGGGAAAAACTAATTGATACTTGTTCAGCGCCTGCATTGGTCCCTGTTGTTGATGAAATGCTCTTTCGCGGAAATAAAGTAGTTCGTTAACGTCAGTTTTGACACAGCTTTTGCAGAGCTGCATTTGTTTCTTCGCTCTGTATTAAGTCCCTCGCTTTGTTTAGTTCAGTTTCGCTACTTCAAACTGTAGTTCTTCACGCAGTGAAGCGTGATAACTGTCATTATGTGAAGCAAATCTGTACGCTCGGTGCAAGAGCTTCTCTGTCTTGCTTGTTTTTTTTTTTTCGGTACTTTCCTTTAAAAAAAAAATAAAATAAAACTCATTTATTACGAGATAGAAAACTGACATCGTCGTTATTATCATTCAAGAATCCTTCACTCAGATGTTTGTTGTGTAATGTGGGTCATTACCAGGCACTCGGTGTCTGGAAATATCCGGAAAGGTCCATGTGGTTCTCTTGATGTTGTCCATTACTGAAGACCAGAGGACTGTTTTGAATATGTTTGTTTGCGCCGGATACAGACATTCAGTTATTCATTTTGTTCGGTGTTGGATAGTATTAGTGATTGTTCTTCTTCATCTTGTGCTGTCCTTGGTGTTTCTAATCACTGCAGATCGTTTTCTCTTCCCATGACACGTGGAGAATCCAAGGAGTATTTTTTTTTCTATCTGCCTCTCTGTTAGATGCATGAATTCTTCTTCTTCTTCTTCTTGGAGCGGTTTTCCGAGCCACTGAGGCTGATCGCAGCAGACAAGACACCGGTCTCCATTCCTCTCTGTTCTTGATCTTGTCTTACCAGTTGTCGAATATAAGAACTTCTATATATATATATATATACTTCTTCTAGGTTGTCTCCCCATGTTTGTCTAGGTCTACCTCTTGTTCTGTCCCTTTCCATCACGTCTGTATAGCCCATCTTTGTTTGTCTATCCTCCTCCATTCCTTCTAAATACCCGAGCCACCTCAGTCTGTTGCTTTTCATAATGGCTGTTATAAGCGGGGAGTTAAACAAAGGGTAGAATTCTTTACTTCTTAACTCCCTTTGTTGTGGTACCCGTCCACAAACTCTTCCCAGGATTCAATTCTCAAATTTTTGTATTTGGCTTTCTTCTTGTTTAGTCGTACTCCATGTTTCTGACCCATATAGTAATGTACAGCTGGTGTAATCTGCGTCTCACATATGTTTGGTTTGGTGTTGTGGGACAGAATTTTTGATTGTAACAATTGTCTTAGGGCAAAATATGTCTTTTGTTTCCAGCTTGTATTGTAGCCCTCACCTCATCTCTTATAATGACCAAATGGGGGACCACGGAACTTAACAAGGACCACAGTGGGATCACAGGCCGGTCTTGGTGGTAGAAGCGAACGAAGAAGAAGATCTTTTGTAATGTTGGAGCTATTGAATATTTTCCCTAGGTATTTGAATGAATGTATTCTTTTAATCTTTATACTTTATATCTGGATAAATATACACTCATAGGCAATTCATTCATTCATCTTTCAGAGCCACCGGGGCCCAATGCTGTAGACAAGACTTCTCTTTGTTCCTCTCTGTTCCTGGTCTTCTCCTGCAAATTGTCCACCCCGAAGGTTTGTATGTCTTCTTCCAGGTTACCACGCCTCCGTTGTCTCGGTCTATCTCTTGGTCTGCACATATAAAAACATAGACGTATAAACATACAAGCAGTGCCGGCTTTCAGGCATCATAAATGTATTATAGTAATCACATACTGTCATAAAAATGCCTTGTTGGCAGAAATGCAGATGAAGCCACTGACAGCAGTTATTAAGGAAAGACGCTGGCGATGGTTGGGACATGTGCTCCGGATGACTGACAGCTCACTACCAAAAACAGCACTAAGATGGACACCACAGGGGAACAGAAGTAAGGGTAGACCAAAAGAGAAATAGAGAAGAACAACAGAAAAGATGTTGAGCAATAGAGGGCTCACCTGGGTAAGAGCAGAAAAAAAAAGGCAAAGGACAGGCATTTGTGGAAAACCCTTGCGGAACTCCCATGTGCCCTGGGCACTTAAGATTCAGAGAGAGAGAGAGGGAGAGAGAGAGAGAAAATTGTCACATATATAAAAGAAATTGTTGGAATTTTGCATGAGCTGATGGGAACAATGAAGACTAGTAATCTCAATTGGTTTTCTTTGGTTTCATTCCTGCCACGATAATCTACTCATGATGGTCAAGAAAAGTGCCAGATACTAATAAGCTCATTAGGATGTGTGAGTTTGTACAGTTACAAATCCTGAAAGAACGAATTACACTCATTAATGTCTTCCAATATGTACCATTACAGATCTTGAAAGAACGAATTACGCTCATTAATGTCTTCCAGTATGTACTGTTACAGATCTTGAAAGAGTGAATTACGCTCATTAAGGTATGCGCTTCTCTTGTAGTTACATCTTGTAGGTCCTTCTCTTCTGTAGTTACATCTTGTTAGAGGCTTCTCTTCTGTAGTTACATCTTGTAGGGACTTCTCTTCTGTAGTTACATCTTGTAGGGGCTTCTCTTCTGTAGTTACATCTTGTAGGGGCGTCTCTTCTGTAGTTACATCTTGTTAGATGCTTCTCTTCTGTAGTTACATCTTGTAGGGACTTCTCTTCTGTAGTTACATCTTGTTAGATGCTTCTCTTCTGTAGTTATATCTTGTAGGGGCATCTCTTCTGTAGTTACATCTTGTTAGATGCTTCTTTTCTGCAGTTACATCTTGTTAGAGATTTCTCTTCTGTAGTTACATCTTGTTAGAGGATTCTCTTCTGTAGTTACATCTTGTAGAAGCTTCTCTTCTGTAGTTGCATCTTGTTAGATGCTTCTTTTCTGTAGTTACATCTTGTTAGAGGCTTCTCTTCTGTAGTTACATCTTGTTAGAGGATTCTCTTCTGTAGTTACATCTTGTAGAAGCTTCTCTTCTGTAGTTACATCTTGTAGAAGTTTCTCTTCTGTAGTTACATCTTGTAGGGACTTCTCTTCTGTAGTTACATCTTGTAGGGACTTCTCTTCTGTAGTTATATCTTGTAGGGACTTCTCTTCTGCAGTTACATCTTGTAGAAGTTTCTCTTCTGTAGTTACATTTTGTAGGGACTTCTCTTCTGTAGTTACATCTTGTAGAAGTTTCTCTTCTGTAGTTACATCTTGTAGGGACTTCTCTTCTGTAGTTATATCTTGTAGGGACTTCTCTTCTGTAGTTACATCTTGTTCGATGCTTCTCTTCTGTAGTTACATCTTGTTAGAGGATTCTCTTCTGTAGTTACATCTTGTTAGAGGATTCTCTTCTGTAGTTACATCTTGTTAGAGGATTCTCTTCTGTAGTTACATCTTGTTCGATGCTTCTCTTCTGTAGTTACATCTTGTTCGATGCTTCTCTTCTGTTGTTACATCTTGTAGGGACTTCTCTTCTGTAGTTACAAGTACATCTTGTTAGAGATACGCGTTTTCGCACCCCCCCCCCCCCCGGGGGGACTCTGCGATGATGTTGAAACTAGAAATTAGATTACGTATGTCAGCTTGAAGACTTACATATAGGTCCAGCAAAGCTGCTTCTCCACAAGCTCCACACCCATGGTGACCATGACTGTTTTTTTTTCTAATTCTGACATATTAGGAAAACAAGAGTGGTCCGAGGTATTGAAGCAAACAGGGAATATGATCTTAGTGTCCGGTAGTTACCATAACTTGTTCCATGTTACTGGAGCATATTGGGGATTATTATATTAATACATATATTTTCATTGACCTTCTCCATGCTATTTGAACATTTAGTGGATATGATCTTAATGCCCATATTTTTCATGACTTGTTCCACGTTATTATAGCATATACGATGTTGGTACGCGGGTTTTCCTTCTTCTTCTCCTCCTCCCTGCTTCTGGGACATGCCCTGCCGTGAAAATAACTGTAATATAACGGGAAAATGTCCCTGTTTTATGCATGTTAATTTCATAGCAGCAAGCCATGTTCTCAATCAACGTTTCCAGCCATTCAGGTCGCGAGTATTTATTTGCATTATATGCTCTTTAATTATTCAACATTTCGTTCTGTTGCCTGGCATCATTCGAAAGTTTAACTCACATCTATTATAACCCCGTGTCCTGTTTACTTGTAGAACGGAGCAGGAATATAAGCGGAATTTATGTACAGGATTCCGGGCGGAAATTGCTTCTAGGAGATGCTGGTGCGTAATTTCCTAGCACGCCACGAGCTTTGTTGCTGCTCATCTGTTATCGTCGAGGATTAAGACGAGGGCGGTGGGAGTGCCCAGAGAAGGTCGCAGAGTGAGAAGTTTTCTCAGTTCAAGGGAGGGGGGATGAACTAGTTTTGACGTTTAGCGAATAGGAAAGATGTGAGTACTAGATTGTAGTCTTGTGTCGTTAGCATAGAAACAAAAACACGAAAGGAATGAACCACGCTCATCGGTGATGCATAACTGGCATGACAGCGTCGGGGTTGGCCAGCAGTGGCTGACCAAGACCCTGTCCCACTTCTCCGTTGGTACCCCCCCCCCCCAGTAACAAGCCTAGCCTCGGTGGCCAACAGGAATAACCTGGGTGGTTAACAAGTCTAGGCTGGGTGGCTAGCAGGCTTAGCCTGCGTGGTTAACAAGCCTAGCCTGGGTGGCTAACAGGTCTAGACTGGGTGGCTAATAAGTCTAGACTGGGTGGCTAACAGGCTTAGCCTGCGTGGTTAACAACCCTAGCCTGGGTGGCTGACAGGGCAGAGATCGCAATAGTCTCCCTGGCGATAAAGTCTGTTAAAGAAGCATTGCATAGCAAAACAGAACTGTTTCTTTTTAACAGAAGTTATTTTTTATTTATAACAGAACTGTTTGTGTATACTGCGTTGCGTGCCAGAACAAACACGGCACCGGTTTAAAGTGGAATACCTACAGGCTGAGAACCACTGTGATTTAATTGCCTAGTGTCTATATAGAGCGTTTTGACTTTAGCTTGAAAGTTTACATAGCGTTCGAGCTAAACACTGAATGAAGGCAACAGCTCATGTACGCTGACACTAGAACAATCAAAACAATTCAGACAGCAGGAGCAGACTCTCTCCCACAAGACTGCTGACAATCAGGGCAAATCAACAGACGGGCTGGCCTAGTGATAGTTCTACATAAACTTCATTACGAAAAAGATGAGGATGACTTAATGGAGATGAGAAAACTGCTGCCACGCGGCAGGGAGGAACAACATAATAATACAACTTCCCGGCAAGAGTTTGTTCGCCATTGGGAAATGACACCTAACAAGAATAATGAACAGAAATCCCATCAGAAAACACTATGAACTAACATAATGCATAAATTGTGGCAAGATGAAAACCACCGAGAAACTCTTAGTCCTAACAAGGACAAAAACTGAGAGCACTCTACATCGTTAATAATAACTGTATAACCGCCTTCCAGAAAAGGACATATGGACGGCAAACGTCTACTATATTCTAACTGCAACGAGCAAACTGCCCCAGCTGCAAAAACTATCACAAGGCACACAAATCTTCTACAGCATGATTCAGATCAATCCATAACTCTGTTAAATCTCATCTCGCTCCTATCTTAATTTCTTATCTCTTTTATATAAAACAGACATTTCACTATACCCTGTTCTCGAAAGTTCTATCTGTGAATCTCCACGTGTCTGACGCAGTTGTTTTTTTTTTAACCTTGAACATCTAGAAAAATATTGGTTTCTAAGAAATAGTCTTTGTGCCCCAAATTGACAGTTTGTTGTGGCTGCTTTTAACATTACTCTGAGTCTACAGTCACTTCTTCACGAGAAAAATGTCTATCGTCATGTCAAAACACGACCTAACAAAACTCTAGTATGACAACTATAGATTATTTTCTTCCTTCAGGTCACTGAAAGTTCACACTCTCCAGAGGAAACAGTCCATAAGTTATTACGGTATAGCAGAATCCTGTCCCTTACATTAAGAAATCTAGCGTTTTAATTCTACACTTAGAGAATACTGTCACACAACCAAACTACTTGCTTTTTAAACTGCTCTCAAAGACTGAGAAAATAGCAGCCACTGACCGTTCCAAATCTGACACGATGTTGTGCCTCGACAACATTATTGCTGCATCGGCTGCAAAGATATCAGCTCGCACTCCAAGGAGATAAAAGTAGCAGAAGAAGAAGAAGAAGAAGAAACGAATGAACGAACGAACACACTTTATTTTCAAAGGGTTAAGAATTGGGCACGCAGGCCCGTCTGACATTCTACCCTTCATCATTCAGTTTTCACTCAATCACAGACATTCAGCATTTGTTAATGAGCATAATAAATAAATAATAAACTTATCTCATGTTCATACACTCTACACTCTGATTTATGCAGCAGCATGAAATAAACTTGCATTCTTACATTCATTCAAAACTAACAAATTTATAGAAAAGCAGTGTGTAAAAAAAAATTACAACACTCAAGCCATACTTTAAACTACTTTAGACTATGCTTAGGGAGGCATATAGTCCATATCAAACAAATGTTGACAAAGTTTAACGTTATAAGAACGAATATTACTTATAAGTTTTACGTGGATTGATAGGGCATTCCAAAAGAAGAAGAAGAAGAAGAAGATAGAAGATGTGAAGGAAAAAAAGAAATAGTCAAAGAATGACCTTGACTGGAACCAAAAACTTCGATTGGACAATCAACCGCCTAGAAAGCTGTAGCCTTCACTTGTCCTCTGGGACAAAGCACTATCAACTCGATCACCTTCCCTCCTATGAATCCTATATTGAATAGAACGTAATTTTATTGATCGCGTGAAGCAAGGGATTCTCAACCAGTGTGGAATTCCCCCCAGAACGCACTTTTATAGTTTCAGGAAAGGGCGAGGATTGGGAAATAAGACCAAGGACCGAGGAAGATGGAATATTGATCGTTCTCCAAGCTACAGCTCTGTAAATTGTCCTCAATCTACAGGACATCACACTTTACTGAATGTCGCAGGTTAAATTAACTCTGTGGTGCGCTGGGCACAAAAAAAAAGCACGAGAAACCCTGACTGATGTCTGAAGAGCTTAGTACAACATTCCATACAACATTCTCGGCTAATCATGGGTAATTTCCCTTTGCTAACGACGCAAAGCTGTAATTTAAACTAAAATAAACTCCACATTTTTTGCCGATTAGTGTCACATTAAATCCCCCCCCCCTTTATAATCACATTTTGTTGTTTTTTGCGCTTAAATTATCAAAGAGCACCCACGACACATGAACAATTTTTGTTATCATTCATCACGGCTTTGCTGGGAAATGATTTTATTCCTATATTTAAGTACTTACAGAAGTTGAAAATGGGGTATTCCCAAAAGTGGACTTTTCCATTAAAACAATAACAATATAACAATAACAACAACAACAAAAATAATAACATAAACAACAAAAACCGGTTTATAGCAGTATAAGAGTTTAATTGATATATTCTTTCCATGCCACTTTATTGTCAGAATTCATACCTCTCTCTCTCCCTCTCTCTCTCTCCCTCTCTCTCTCACTTTCCCTTTATCTCCCCCTCTCTCACTCTCCCTCTATCTCTCTGTCTCTCCCTCCCTCTCCCTCTCTCTCCTCCTCTCTCTCCCTCTCTCTTTTCCTCTCTCTCCCTCTCCCTCTCTCTCCCTCGCCTTCTCTTTCTCTTTCTCTCTCTCCCTCTCTCTCTCCCTCTCTGTCTCTCTCTCTCTCTCCTAGTGCCTGTTAATAGATTTATACTTGGACAAATTTTAACTACTTGATATTCTGGTTACTAACAACTAGAAGTCCTTCCACTTTCAAGGCGTTAGCATTAACCGCTTCGCTTCTCGTTCGCCTGAACTACTTACTTAACCGCTTTATATAGTCAAATTGCCATGGTGGTGTAGTAGTTAATGCACTAGCCTGCCGATCAGAAACTCTCTGGTTCGATTCTACACTCGGAATCATACCGACTGGCACCAGGGTCATCCCAACCTAGAAAAAAAGGGCACCTGGAGATTCCTTAAGAAAAGAAAAGGCAGAGAGGACAGGCGCTGGCATCCCTACCTAAAATATTTTAATGGCTTGGAAATGTGAAGGCAATAACAGTTCACACTTTTACGTCATGCAAATACCACGAGACATTTTTTTAGAAAGATATCCTCAGTTCTGTAACAGGAGGAAACAACCCCTAAATATTTCCGAGTAGGACTTGCCATGAAACAACCAATCAGCACACCAAATCAAAAACCTACATTAAAATCTACCAGAGAGATAAGAATAGATATCAGTGTCGATGAGTTCTCAGATAATAGATAAAATTATTCCGCTATCTTAACTTAACCTCGTAAAGTAAACGCTAGGCCGGACACAGAGGAAAGTAAGACAGTCTATTTTGGTCAGTCAGCCTCAAGGCATGATTTCAACAGCTGGAACGGTTCATTTAAAGTTATTTTTCCCCCCTCTCGGATTTCGTCGCCATTATCCTAACTGGCATCCTAACTTTTCTTCCTCACTCTGTAACTTATTCCCTGGCCATTTTTTTTTTTTAGCCAGACGAAGCCAAATAACGAGGTCGGAGAATCACCGTGTGCTCCTAGGATGCTGTCAGGACGATTGTCTACTCCTGGCATGTTTCTCGTCCATTCTCTCGTGGGGGAGATTTAGGAAGCAAGTCCTGGGGGCTGCGCTACCGTAGAGTCCAGGAGATATGGTCCATTGTTGTGTCCGGAGATGTCCTTTAAGACTTTCCAGAAATTGTTGATGAGAGAACAAGTAATCTGTGCTCTTCCTTTGATATCATCATCTTCTGGCATTGAAGAATATTGAATATGGGTTATAAGTTCTTCTTCTTCTTCTGCTTCTTCTTTTCCCGAGCCATTAAGGCTCACTGCTGCAGATAAACTTCTCCTCCATTCCTCTCTATTCCTAATCCTCTCTCTCTCTCCAGTTGGTGACACCAATTTCCTTTATATCCTCCTATATGTTTTCTCTTCATCTCTGTCTTAGTCTTGTTTCCCTAATCTCTTGTACATTCATTAATTTCGTATGTCAATATTGTATCACTCTCTCTCCCTTCCCTGGTTCCCCATCCACCACCCCCAGTTACAACCCACCGACCACATGTCACAGGTCTCCATTTAAACAGTCTCCACGTTCTACTAAATCTATTCCTGACACACACCGCCGGACAAGCCACACCTTACAATTTACAGCTAAGTACTCTTTAAAAAAAATGTTTTTTTCATGTGAATCTATACTTTATCTCCTCTCTCTACTTCTTCGTCCTGTATGTTTTTGTATGATTAAGGCTCACGCCGAAACGTCACAACTTTGTAATCGTTAAGTAATAAAGCTGCTCCTACTTTTTCCTGTTTTATACATTCTAATTTCGTATATCTGTTCTCTTCCATTCTTTCAACATGTTCAGTTTCAAGACGTTTATAATCCACTGTGATTTAAATAAGCTGTTCAGTTCACTGTTCTTTCTAACTCTCCATTCTCCACTGTTGGTATCCTTTGTGGGACCAGAGATTCTTCTTAGGATCTTGTTCTCAAATTTACACGGCAGTTCTCCGATTTCGTTAGAGCGATGAAGTTTAGACGCGTCTGTTTGCATAATCTTCACCATTTAGAAATAAAATAGCGCATTATTTCGTTCATTCTTTCGTTCATTACTTTACACAACCTAACATTACCTTTTTCTTAGAGTTTATACGTCCTTATCACACAGTGAATCATTCAGTATCGGAAGTTACGAAAAGAGGCCATCATATGTCAGTCATTGCAAATGCCGTCATCTCCAGAGCACATGATGTAGACAAAGGCTTTATAGGCATTTAAACCTTTGGCTTTGTTCTCCATTCCATCCAGCGTGAGTGCTTCTGCTTTTAGGCCCCTGTATGTCAGTCCTGGCTGCTATTAGACCTCTGTAGGTCACTCCTACGGAAAATACTCTGCATAAAGCGGAACAAGTTCAAGAACAACGCAGAGATAAGACAGATGAGCGAACAACAACCTGCCTCATAGGTGATCAGAAAAAGAAGATGGACATATGTCGGTCACGTGATGAGAAGAAACAGTCAGAGAATCCCCAAACAAGCTATCAAGTGGAACACAACAGGTTAAAGAAAAAGAGGTCGACCACGTGAAACTCCAAAGAGGACATTGTTAAGAGAGGCCAAATTAGTACGCATAAACTCATAAACTCCCTTGATGAGGTTGAAAAGCTCGCCGAGGACAGGAAAACTTGGCAAACTACCATGTGAGCGGAACGAGTCTTGGTTGCATTTAGATAAGCTGAGGAAAGAGTAACCAACCACACACACACACACACACAACACACACACCCGCACGCACGCACACACACGCGCCACACACACCCGCACGCACGCATACACACGCGCCACACACACACACACACACACACACACACACACACACACACACACACGTACGCTTATGCTTATTCAGAGTAATAGATTTGTCATGAAAGACGTTAATGGATGTTCCTCTGGAACAGCCTCGTCCAGTAGGGCAGCTCACGAGCCACAGATGAGGCCAGATCGTCATTAAGCTACTGGTGGCAAAACTTACAAGTTCAAAATAGCAACATGGAATCCTAGAACTTTATTCCAGGCTGGAAAATTAGAAAATGTAAAGAGGGAAATGGAAAGGGTGAAGATCAGCATATTAGGAAAAAGTGAAGTTAGATGGACAGGTGCAGGGAAGATAAACTCTGATAAATATACAATAACATATTCAAGAAGTGAGAAACATGAACGAGGTCATCATCATCATCATCATCATCATCATCATCATCATCATCATCATCATCATCATCATCATCATCATCATCATCATCATCAGGTGGCGTGCCGACTGGCGTTGGCTATTATGCTTCTCCAGAGTACCCGATCCTTCATGCAGGCCATCAGTTCAGTTGGTGATCTCCTCTCACACCATCCCGTCAGACTGTCCAGTATCATTTCTCTTGGTCTTCCTCTTGATCTTCTTCCTTCTATTTTTCCTGTTGTTATAATATTTTCAATGCCCCCTCTTCTCATTGCATGTCCTAAGAAGTAGGAATAATATTTGACGAACAAACAGCAAGGACAATTGTAGGATATTTGAACATCTCGGACCGAGTCCTGCTAGCCCAACTGAAAGGATGACCAATAAACATAAATATTATACAAGTTTACGCTCCAACATCTGAAAGTTCTGAAGAAGGTGTACAGCTATTTTATAATGACATAGAGACAGCCCTAAAACACACAAAGTCACATGATGTTGTTATAGTCATGGGATATTTTAATGCCAAAGTTGGTAAAGGAAGAACTTCAGACAT
This sequence comes from Achatina immaculata, assembly GCA_009760885.1. Lineage (NCBI taxonomy): Eukaryota > Metazoa > Mollusca > Gastropoda > Stylommatophora > Achatinidae > Lissachatina > Lissachatina immaculata. The sequence goes on from CM019710.1 coordinate 6,709,623, forward strand.
CGTTGGTGACTATGGACTGGAGGAGAGGAATGACAGAGGTAGTAAATTAATTGAATGGGCAATAATACACAGCATGGTTGTAGGAAACATCTGGTTTAAACAATATCCTCGAAGACTGGCAACGTGGTGCAGCCCTGACAAAAAGACTTTTAACCAGACAGACTACATATTAATCAACAAACGATTCCAGAATGCATTACTGGCAACAAAAACCATGCCAGGAGCTGAATGCAATAGTGACCATGACCCACTCTGTAGAAAAATTAGAATAAAGCTAAAGAAAGCATGCAGAAAAGTGAGAAACATCAAACTGAATACAGAACTTCTTAAAAATGACCAAGAACTGCGAGAACAACACAAAGTTATTATAACAAATAGATACAATGCAATAGCAAAGATAAATAGTATAGATGAACAATGGGCAATGGTTAAGAGATTCTATCCACCAAACTGTTAAGGAGATAATACCACCGAAAAAAGAAGCCCCTAAAAATAAATGGCTGACAGACGACATCTTAGGACTGATGGACAAGAGGAGGAGGAGTAAAAATAACCAAGACAAATATAGCAAGATAAATAAAGAAATAAGACGCAAATGTAGAGAAGCAAAGGAAGTATGGTTAAATGAACAGTGCAGACAAATAGAGGACTCCCATAATAAAGACGGCAAAAACATGCACAAACGAATTAGTGAACTCTCAGGCAGGAAAACAAAATATACCACAGGATGCCTGAATCAAAAGAAGTTAAAATGTTATTGGGAAAAGAAGACATTGTGGACAGAGTACATCGGTGAGCTATATGGAGGAGAAAGACCAGAATTAACACCAGATACTGAAAACTATGATGGACCACCAATACTTGAATTTGAAATCATAGTTGCCATCAAATACATGAAGAAAGGAAAAGCGACTGGGCCTGATAATATAACAATAGAAGAGATAGAAGCGCTAGAGGAGATAGGAATAAAAATGATAACCCAAGTTACTGAAAGATAAAAACTGAAACAGCAGATGAACAGTTTGGATTTGTTGAAGGAAAGGGAACACACAATGCCATTTATGCTTTACGAACACTAACAGAAAGAGCTTTAGAAGTACAGAAAAATCTCTACTTATGCTTCATTGATTACACCAAGGCATTTGACAAGGTGAAACATAATGAAATTATTAAAATGCTTGAAGACATCAATACAGACGGCAAAGACTTGAGGATTGTAAAACATCTATACTGACAGCAAGAAGCAGCAGTTCGAGTTGAAAATAGAACTGGAGAATATCAACCTATAAAACAAGGGGTGCGACAAGGATGTGTACTATCTCCAACCCTTTTTTTTCTCTGTACAGTTAGAATTTTCTAAGAACGATCATCACAGAACCAGGCATAAAAATTGGAGGATACAATATTAACAACCTTCAGTATGCTGACGACACAATACTGATAGGTGAGAACCAACAAGACCTGCACAATCTCTTGGATAAAGTCGCCAAAGAAAGTGAACAGAAAGGTCTTATTTTAAACATTAAAAAAGACAGAGACTATGGTTATATCTAAGAAACAAATCCACCAGCATGCAGTATTAAATTAAACGGAACCATTCTAAAGCAGGTGCAGAAATTAAATACCTTGGAGCAGTAATAACTTCAGAAGGGAAATGCAGAACAGAAATTAGGAACAGAATAGGCCAAGTAAAGACTGCATTTCCGAGAATGAGAAACATATTATGCAACACATCCTTATCAATGAATGTTAGAAAACGAGTCCTAAAATGCTATATTGAACCTATCTTGTTATATGGAAGTGAATCATGGACAATAGGCAGGTCTGCACAAAAATCATTGGAAGCAGCAGAAATGTGGTTTATTAGAAGAATGTTGCGAATCCCTTGGACAGCAAAAATAACTAATGAAGAATGTATGAGAAGAGCTGGAGAGACAAAAATACCTTGTCAAAAAGATAAGAGAGAGACAATGTACTTTCATAGGACATGCAAAGAGAAGAGGGGGCATTGAAAATATTATAACATCAGGAAAAATAGAAGGAAGAAGATCAAGAGGAAGACCAAGAGAAATGATACTGGACAGTCTGACGGGATGGTGTGAGAGGAGATCACCAACTCAGCTAATGGCCCGCATGAAGGATCGGGTACTCTGGAGAAGCATAATAGCCAACACCAATCGACACGGCACCTGATGATGCTGATGAATACAGTTTCAGTGTGAAAAGTGTCCGTATGCTGTTACATATGCGAAGGAGAATCACAAAGTATTGCAACCATGTAAACGCCCGTAAGTGTGAGAAAGGGAACATAACAGTTATATCACTTCTCCACATAGTCCGCCTGCAGGTCTATATGTAACGGGAAAAGAACGGAAGAGCCGAGAGGGAGAGCGAATGATGGGAAGTATTACGTTCTAGACTAGGACGGGGAGAGAATGATAGAGAACAGACAGACGGCCATTATCAGTTTTTAAGTCGGCTGGACAAGCTGCAGTCGGTCCTGTGAATTCATCATCATCATCATCATCATCATGTGCCGTGCCGACTGGCGTTGTCTATTATGCTTCTCCAGAATTATGCTTCTGTGAATTACTGTATTTATTACCGAATTTCTCGAGATAGCTAGTGATAACAAGAGCTAAAGCCTGATGAGCTAACCACGACTGACCGCCATGAAGCTCACATAGGCGGGCGAGCGGGCGGTGGGGTGGGGTGGGGTGGGGGGGCCTGTACAACAAGATTTGTGGGAATAAAAATGTCGACGGGTAGTCTAAGATAGTACGAGTCACAAAAGAATATCAGTTGCATGTTTTCAGTCGTTAATATTGGTAAAACTCGAAGGCCTGCATCAAACGAATTTATGGATTTACAAGACCGTTTGGGGTGGACAAGAGTATATACATTGTGAGTTGTCTGGGCCGAGTTAGGGGAAGCTGAGAAGAGTAAGGGAACAAGTGACAGTGTTCGGATGAATGTGATGCCAGATGCTGAAGAGAAATAAATGGATTTAGTATTGAACTGAGGAGTTAGGTTTTCTGTCAGTGTTACAGAGGATGAAGACGCTATGGGATTAGGCAATCAGCGGACCCACAGCTGATATGATAACGTTAGTGTAAGTGACCCACAGCTGATATGCTAGCGTTAGGCTAAGTGACCCACAGCTGATATGCTAGCGTTAGGCTAAGTGACCCACAGCTGATATGCTAGCGTTAGGGTAAGTGACCCACAGCTAATATGCTAGCGTTAGGGTAAGTGATCCACAGCTAATATGCTAGCGTTAGGGTAAGTGACCCACAGCTAATATGCTAGCGTTAGGGTAAGTGACCCACAGCTAATATGCTAGCCTTAGGGTAAGTGATCCACAGCTGATATGCTAGCGTTAGGGTAAGTGACCCACAGCTGATATGCTAGCGTTATGCTAAGTTACCCACAGCTGATATGCTAGCGTTAGGGTACGTGCCCCATCTCTCCGTTGGTACCCTCCAGTAACAGGTCTAGCCTGACTAAAGGAGAAGGGATCGTCATAGCCCCTAAGGTGGTGGAGTCTGCTAAAGAAGCATTTCACAACCCCTTGCTTTTTAGCTGTACCCCGGGACTGAAAAGTAGCTGCCATAACCCGCTCCCAAGCCGATACGATGTTGTGCCTCAACATCTTCATAGCATCGGCTGCAAAGAACACCAGCTCGCAGTTACAGGGAGACAGAAGACAAGACAAGACCAGTGTTACATGTGTATACCGTGTCTGAGAACCTCTTACAGATGCGCTTCCTGTATCGCTTCGCCATCTTCTTAATTCCTTGGAAGAAGAACCTTTTAGGGTGCTTTCGAATCCAGGTCTGCACCGCTTTCTTAACCTTGTTATCAAGGCGAACCTGCAACCTGTTAGAGCCTCTTCAACTGCCTCTTATTTTCATTATATACACGTACTTCTATACAGCAAACAGTTCAAAGATCAAACAGCAGCCAATACTAAATGCGTATCGCCTCCACGACATGGTAAAGTCTAAATTTTCGGAAATCGAACTATCGTAAATAGAGTAGTATCTGTATACGCGAAACTAGGGGAAAGGTCAGACGAAGAAGAAGAAGAAGAAAAAGAAGAAGTAGTAGTAGTAGTAGAAGAAGAAGAAGAAGAAGAAGAAAAAGTAGTAGTAGTAGTAGAAGAAGAAGAAGAAGAAGAAGGAAAAAGCATCACTAATTACAAACCAAGAAGCATGAGTCCAGAAACGTGGCCGTCTATATTATCAGTAATTACTTACGCTGTAGCTGTTCTGCTGTATTCGACGCCCTTTCGTTCTTTCTTTCTTGGAGTAGTTTGGGTTGGTAAATTAGATTTATTGATGAGATTAGTACTCGGTGGATTTCCTGTGATAAAAGAATGTATTAGATTAGGTTTGCGTGTTTGTAGGAGTCCCATATTTCGGTAAGTCAGACCTTGGTTGCTTTATGAAGTTAGATATGAGGGCGCTGATATTAGCCAATGCGTTTTCATTTGCTGATAACTGTATAATGTTTTCCTCATAGTCATCTGATAACCGTATACTGTTTTCATCGTAATCATCTGATAACCATATAATGTTTTCATCATAATCACCTGATAACCATATAATGTTTTTATCATAATCACCTGATAACCATATAATGTTTTCATCTTAATCATCTGATTACCATATAATGTTTTCATCATAATCACCTGATAACCATATGTTTTCATCATAATCACCTGATAACCATATAATGTTTTCATCATAATCACCTGATAACCATATAATGTTTTCATCATAATCATCTAATAACCATATAATGTTTTCATCATAATCATCTGATATCCATATATTTTCATCATAATCATCTGATAACCATATAATGTTTTCATCTTAATCATCTGATTACCATATAATGTTTTCATCATAATCATCTGATATCCATATGTTTTTATGATAATCATCTGATAACCATATAATGTTTTCATCATAATCATCTGATAACTGTATAATGTTTTCATCATAATCATCTGATAACCATATAATCTTTTTCTCATAATCATCTGATAAATGTATAATGGTTTCATCACAATCATCTGATAACTGTATAACTTTTTCATCATAATCATCACCATATTTCTTTCTTCTTCCTATTATTTCCTTGTTCTGGTTTTTCTTCGTGTTTTCTTTTCTTCTTTTTTTCTTTCCAGCTGTAATCTCCTTATGTAAGAGATTACAACGTTTCCATGCGTGGTTAAATGTTTCTTAATCATAGGTTCTTGTGTGCTCGCTTTGCTTCAAATTCTGTCCATGTTTTCAAAACAGTGAGAAAATGTCTGAAAACTGAGTTTAATTTACTCTGTAGAGCAATCTTGGTAGTGTTATACTTATGTTTTATCTAGGTGATGGTGTTTTGTTTCTACAATCTTTATACTTATCTTTTATCTCGGTGGTGTTGTTTTGTTTCTACAATCTTTATACTTATCTTTTGTCTCGGTGGAGGTGTTTTGTGTCTATAATCTGTATACTTATGTTTTATCTCGGTAGTGATGTTTCGTCTGTAATCTATGACACTAATCTTTTATCTCGACGGTGGTGTTTTGTGTGTGTAATCTATAGACTAACCTTTTCTCCCTATAATGGTATATTTTATTTATATCCTTCTACCCACAGACTGACATCTCACCACAACCCTCTGTAGAACAGGCACAGATAATTACATAATATACCTAACTACATCATAATTTGTATGTTCCAGATAGGTTTTTTTTTAAGATAATGGGATGTAAAAGATAATGTTTTACGAGAGGTATGTTACATGAAACAAGCAAGATTCGAAGAGCCCGGATATAGGAGTTTTTTTCCATCTGGGATAATGTAGTACTTATTTGAAATTTATATAGGGGTTCCTGCATTACAATATCCTTCTTTGCTTACAGCGCCGTCTGGCTAGATTACTTCCCTTGTTGAAGTATTTTGCAATCTTATCTTACTTGGTTTTTTAACCCCATTAAAATCGTTAATTAAATTATACTGCTGTTTATAGACTCCGTTGGTATGAACTGAGTAGTGGATGTTTTCCACTCATTGTGGAGGACAAAAATAAAACTGGAATCCACTGAAATGTGGTTCCTAAGAAGAAATCTGGGAGCCATTGGAAGACAGCTGCACTTTACCTCTACACCTAACAGTAAATGAGGAAGGACAAGACAAGACAAGACAAGACAGGACAAGACAAGACAAGACAAGAATGTTGAAGGTACCATGGGCAGCGAGAAAATCGAACGAGGAAGTTCTGAAAGAGGCACAAGAAATAAGAAAAATTATAACAAAGATCAGAAAGCCACAGTCCAGATTTATGGGGGGCATGTTGGGGGAGAGGCGGGCTAGGGTAGCTAACAGCGACAGTGAGGATGGAAGGTAGAAGAGGCAGAGGAAGACAGAGAGAGAAGATGTTTGATGGTTTGACATCCTGGCAGTGGAAATGCCCAGTGACAAGCCTGTTGAGATGCACAAGGGATTGGGGGTTGTGGAAGGACATGATATCCTACACCTCTTGGCAGGGACCTAGAGAGAGAGAGAGAGAGAGAGAGAGAGAGAGAGAGAGATTAGGGAGGCAGAAATTATGTCAGCACAAGACAAGAAGTTAATGGCTATACCCGGGGTCGCTAATGACAGTTACTCAACCTATCCTCCTTATCTATCTATCTGTCTATCTATCTATCTATCTATCTATCTATCTATCTATCTATCTATCTATCTATCTATCTATCTATCTATCTATCTATCTATCTATCTATCTATCTATCTGTCTATCTATCTATCTATCTATATCTATCTATCTGTCTATCTCTATCTATCTATCTATCTATCTATCTATCTATCTATCTATCTATCTATCTATCTATATCTATCTATCTATCTATCTATCTGTCTGTCTGTCTGTCTGTCTGTCTGTCTGTCTATCTATCTATCTGTCTGTCTGTCTGTCTGTCTATCTATCTATCTATCTATCTATCTATCTATCTATCTGTCTGTCTGTCTATCTATCTATCTATCTATCTATTTATCTATCTATCTATCTATCTATCTATCTATCTGTCTGTCTGTCTGTCTGTCTATCTATCTATCTATATCTATCTATCTATCTATCTATCTATCTATCTATCTATCTGTCTGTCTGTCTGTCTGTCTATCTATCTATCTATCTATCTATCTATCTATCTATCTATCTATCTGTCTGTCTGTCTGTCTGTCTGTCTATCTATCTATCTATCTATCTATCTATCTGTCTGTCTGTATGTCTATCTATCTATCTATCTATCTATCTATCTATCTATCTGTCTGTATGTCTATCTATCTATCTATCTATCTATCTATCTATCTATCTATCTATCTATCTATCTGTCTGTCTGTATGTCTATCTATCTATCTATCTATCTATCTATCTATCTATCTATCTATCTATCTATCTGTCTGTCTGTATGTCTATCTATCTATCTATCTATCTATCTATCTATCTATCTATCTATCTATCTATCTATCTGTCTGTCTGTCTGTATATCTATCTATCTATCTATCTATCTATCTATCTATCTATCTGAAGCTTTAGGTGCCCAAGACACACAGGGCTTCCCCAAGGGTTTTCCACGAACGCCTGTTTTTTCGCCGTTTTTTTTCCGCTCTTGCCCGGGTAAGCCTCCTATTACTAAACATCCTCTCTACTTTTCTTCTCCTTGTCTTCTTTGGTCTACCCTTACCTTTGTTTTCCTTAAGTTCCGTTTACCTTTTTATGCCATTTATGGTAATGTCTCAGTAGTCTCTCAATATATTTTTAAGAGAGTCTATGTTTTTTGGGCCCATTTCTAAATCGTCTTTGTTTTTTTTTCTGGGGGGGGGGGGGGGTCAACTTCTAAACTGTCTTTGTTTTCTGGCCCATTTCAAAATCGTCTTTGTTTTTTTTTTTTTTTGGGGGGGGGGTCATTTCTAAATCGTCTTTGTTTTCTTGAGACATTTCTATATCGTCTTTGTTTTCTGGGCCCATTTCTAAATCGCAGAGAAGCATCATCTTTAAAACTGACTGTAAAGAAAGAGAGAAGTAGGTAAAGCTAGCTCTATTATGCCCTATAGGCGCCTTGTAAAGGTGGCTCTATTATGCTGTATAGGCGCCTAATAAAGGTGGCCCTATTATGCCATATAGGCGCCTTGTAAAGGTGGCTCTATTATACCGTATAGGCGCCTTGTAAAGGTGGCTCTATTTTGCCGTATAGGCGCCTTGTAAAGGTAGCTCTATTATATGGTATAGGCGCCTTGTAAAGGTGGCTCTATTATGCCGTATAGGGGCCTTGTAAAGGTAGCTCTATTATATGGTATAGGCGCCTTGTAAAGGTAGCTCTATTATGCCGTATAGGGGCCTTGTAAAGGTAGCTCTATTATATGGTATAGGCGCCTTGTAAAGTTGGCTCTATTATGCCGTATAGACGCCTAGTAAAGGTGGCTCTATTATGCCGTATAGGCGCCTAGTAAAGGTGGCTCTATTATGCCGTATAGGCGCCTAGTAAAGGTGGCTCTATTATGCCGTATAGGCGCCTAGTAAAGGTGGCTCTATTATGCCGTATAGGCGCCTATTAAAGGTTTCTCTATTATGCCGTATAGGCGCCTAGTAAAGGTGGCTCTATTATGCCGTATAGACGCCTAGTAAAGGTAGCTCTATTATGCCGTATAGACGCCTAGTAAATGTGGCTCTATTATGCCGTATAGACGCCTAGTAAAGGTGGCCCTATTATGCCGTATAGGCGCCTAGTAAAGGTGGCTCTATTATGCCGTATAGACGCCTAGTAAAGGTAGCTCTATTATGCCTTATAGACGCCTAGTAAAGGTGGCTCTATTATGCCGTATAGACGCCTAGTAAAGGTGGCCCTATTATGCCGTATAGCGGCCTAGTAAAGGTGGCCCTATTATGCCGTATAGCGGCCTAGTAAAGGTGGCCCTATTATGCCGTATAGCGGCCTAGTAAAGGTGGCCCTATTATGCCGTATAGCGGCTATTCAATAACGGATTAACCACCCTCTAGGTCCCCAGGCTAAATTAAATAGGGGCCCCCTCCGACCTACAGCAGTTATCCCGTGGTATAACATTCATAGAACAGTAATCCATATTCCCGTTTTTCCATGATGCTGGACCCCGGCCCTGTGGGACTCCCTTTATTTTCCTGCTCAGCCTAATGGGTAAATGGCCGTTGCACCTGGAGATATGATGTTAGTGTCCTTGTCTTCCTTGACCTGCCCATGCAGTAGAGGGTCACGTGATCTGCGTCATGACTGGCCGCTTTTCCCTTCTCAAGCTCCAGAAATAGCCAGGTTCCCAGTTTTACAGCTGAGTAGTTGGATTCGAACCACCAACCTCGTGATGAGAGGTGAATGCACTAACCCCTTCGCTATTCATACGCTCGTTGTCATTGGTCTTATCATTATCCTATGTCCTTTGCCCAGGAAACATAGGCTGCAATGGTCCTTAAACTTCTTCTGTCTTTCGTTTTCAAAGTGTGCCCCGCCATGTTAAACCCAGTCAAAGTTTAATGTCTTTCACCAGTGTATTTTGATATCGACATCTTGCACGCCCTGTCAGGAAAAAGATGACTGTGTTTCATTGGACTCCATCACACTGTGGTCTTTTGGGAAGAAGCTGAGAGACTTGGCAAATCTGGCAGAAGACAACATAAATATCATCACCCTGTTTCATATAGTGAAGCCAAAACTGTAGTCAAGCATCAATGAGAGAAGTTACGGACTGGCCGGCACAACCCAGCATCTAACATAATCAGATGTCCCAACTCTCACAACAAGGACAAACCATCATCTAACACAATCAGATGTCCAACCTCTCACAACAAGGACAAACCATCATCTAACACAATCAGATGTCCAACCCCTCACAACAAGGACAAACCATCATCTAACACAATCAGATGTCGCAACTCTCACAACAAGGACAAACCATCATCTAACACAATCATATGTCGCAACTCTCACACCAAGGACAAACCACCATCTAACACAATCAGATGTCGCAACTCTCACAACAAAGACAAACCACCATCTAACACAATCAGATGTCGCAACTCTTACATCAAAGAACAAACCACCATTTAACATGTTAGGAAGAAGATGATAAAGAATCGACAACTTGTTCTTTCTTCTGCAGCTTTTTCACTCTCAAGGGCAGTTTCCATTGTTCCATTAAATCTCTTGAAATGAATGAAATATTCTACTTCCTTGTTCTAACGTTTCTCATTATTTCTCTTTTTCATTTTCACTTTTCACTTCTTTATTTTCTTTTTTTCCTGCCCGTGAATTCGTCCTATTTTTCTGCATACCTCATTTTCACACAACTTTGTTCTAAATTTGGTAAGTATGGATTAGCTCAGCCTTATTTATTGGGTCAGATTTCAGAAGTATGTGATAACAGAAATCTTTGTTTATGCAGGAAAACCTGTAGGAGACAAGAAACTCAATGCGAAAAAGCTCTTCACGGGAAATTTATAATTCAGTAAATCAGTTTTAACATTTCCATCTATTCTCCTGTCTTGTCTGACATTTTAGTGCTGGATTTTTATCATAAAAATAGCCATACTCCTTCGATAAACACAAAAGCTTCTAAATTTCTAACAGACAGACATCTTAATACATCTCGGCAAGGTTGCGTCATATAACGAGATATTTAAGGTTTCTTGGTAACTTATTTCCTGTGTCTCTTGTGTGGGCGGCTTCTTTCAGTTTCAAGTCACCTTCTACAGTTCTTAGCGCGAAATGTTTTCTGTGGCATACTGCCTGGTGGGCGTGTCACGTGATGTTCACCACGCGGTGATTAAGTGATGTTTAAATCAAACACCGGGAAGAAACTATGGAATTATCGAGAAAACTGTAAAAGAAGGAGAAGATATATTAAACGACAAATCTTATCTGGATTTAAAACAGGCTCTGTTATACTGTACATAACGGGGCATCAACACACCTCCCCAGATCATCAGAAGAAGCTCTTCCCCTCCCCCTTCCCTTTCAGACAAGTGTTTGGGCCCTATTAAACTCCTGATAATCTAAGGCGGGGTAGGCCCCCTCGGTCAGGGGCCCGTGAGTTGTTTTTATTTTGTCTCGTCTCGGAATTGAACCACGGTCTTCCAAGTGACACCGCAGCTTGGAGTGTATCCTAGCCATTCTGCCACGAGGGGGGGGGAGGGGTGGTGGAACCAGTTATGCAAATTATTTCCATGTTTGGCCATAGGTAAGGAGTCTAACCATTTATATAATTTCGAAACCAGCAAAAGTTCGTCAGATCTATCTATCTATCTATCTATCTATCTATCTATCTATCTATCTATCTATCTATCTATCTATCTATCTATCTATCTATCTATCTATCTATCTATCTATCTGTCTGTCTGTCTGTCTATCCATCTGCCAGTCTGTCTGGTTGTCTGTATATCTATTTGCCTATCTGTCTGTCAGTGTATCTGTCTATCTGTTTATCTGTTCTTCTGTCTATCTGTCTATCAATACATATGTTTGTCTGTCTATCTGTCTATCAATACATATGTTTGTCTGTCTATCTGTCTATCAATACATATGTTTGTCTGTCTATCTGTCTATCAATACATATGTTTGTCTGTCTATCTGTCTATCAATACATATGTTTGTCTGTCTATCTGTCTATCGATACATATGTTTGTCTGTCTATCTGTCTATCAATACATATGTTTGTCTGTCTATCTGTCTATCGATACATATGTTTGTCTGTCTATCTGTCTATCGATACATATGTTTGTCTGTCTACCTATATGTAAGTCCTGCTGTTTGTTTGCTTTTATTATAGTATGACCTTGTAAGTAATGATTATTGTTATTATTATTATTAATATTATTATTATTAATGAATATGATTATGAAAATATACTGTAAACAAAATAATAACATCGGATAGCGACAGAGAAAAGTAGGTAGCAAAAGGAAGAGAAAGGTATAGAACTTCTATGACACTAGAACAAGACGCGGACAAAAGTAAACAGTGGAAACAATGAATAGAAAAAGACGAGACTCAGTGACGCTGAGATATAAGTAATACAAAGGCAGGACGCCAGAAAGTAGGATGGTCCAGTGATAACAAACCAGTGACTGGACGTTGACATGAGTAAACAATATAGGAAAGACGAATAGAAAAGGCAGACACATTGGAAAGCTAGGACACAATAAAACCTCCTGCATGAAAGAGCAAGATTATGACTAGGTAAATAACAACTGTATAGACAAAATTGACATTGACACGCATAACACCTGTTATGTGACACGCGTTAGGACTCTTTTATGACATTATTGCACACTGTTTTTAAATAAAGAAGTGACCAACTGACCAATTAAATATTTAGAGGCGTGGCCTATTGGACAATTGACTTACGAGAGATAAGTCACGGGGCAGTTTGAATGACGGACAATCAGAACGCTCATGGGAACCAGTAGACATCTGAAGGGTGGAGTCAAAATACTTATTGGTTAATGGTATGTCTGTCTGTCTGAATAATTGTCTACCTATCTGCCAGGCTATCTTTCGCCTATCTATTTGTCTTCCTGTCTTCCTCTCTGCCTGTCCTTCTATGTATCTATCTGTCTCTCTGTCTATCTGCTATCTGTCTCTCTCTACCTCTGTCTAACTCCCTACATCTTTGTTAGGCTTGCTATTTGTCTCTCTGTCTAACTATCTGTCTGTCTTTCTGTTTATTTATCTGCCTCTCTGTTTGTCTCTATATGCCTGTCTCTATCTGTCCGTCTCTCTCTCTCTCTCTCTTTGTGCCCACCTGCCTGGGTACCTGTCTGTCTTTCTTGCTTGAGCACTTCCGTATACATCTGGCCTGCACATCTCTATGCGAACATTTCTACGAGCTCCCATATCCCACTGGTTATTTGAATGTTCAGTTTTTGTCTTGTCTGTTTGTCTGTCTGTATACATCATACTTGCTCACAACAAAAACAAAGCTGTTTTAGTCTTATATTTTTGTCCATAAATTTTCCACTTCAAGCATCCTTGTCTGTCTACAATTTTCTCAGCGTTTCTGTGTTCCTTAGCTTAGTCTGTAGTGCACCCCCATTTATATATAAAGATAACAGAAGCCGCCTAGCGCTTAAGAACAGCTACATGCAAGAATATGGGACGCTGTGCCAACATGGTTTGAACTCGTTATTCAGCCACAACTAACATTCTTCTCTTCCACAATCATAATCCCTCCCCACCAAGTTCCACTCCCTTCTCACTTGTTACATATAGTTCAGAACTTCCTCATAGCATCATATTACAACCCCTCTCACCATCAGGTGCCGTGCCGACTGGCGTTGGCTATTATGCTTCTCCAGAGTACCCGATCCTTCATGCAGGCCATCAGTTCAGTTGGTGATCTCCTCTCACACCATCCCGTCAGACTGTCCAGTATCATTTCTCTTGGTCTTCCTCTTGATCTTCTTCCTTCTATTATTCCTGTTGTTATAATATTTTCAATGCCCCCTCTTCTCATTGCATGTCCTATTAAAGTACATTGTCTCTCTCTTAACTTTTTGACAAGGTTTTTTGTCTCTCCAGCTCTTCTCATACATTCTTCATTAGTTATTTTTGCTGTCCAAGGGATTCGCAACATTCTTCTAATAAACCACATTTCTGCTGCTTCCAATGATTTTTGTGTAGACCTGCCTATTGTCCATGATTCACTTCCATATAACAAGATAGGTTCAATATAGCATTTTAGGACTCGTTTTCTAACATTCATTGATAAAGATGTGTTAGCTAATATGTTTCTGATTCTCTGAAATGCAGTCTTTGCTTGGCCTATTCTGTTCCTAATTTCTGTTCTGCATTTCCCATCTGAAGTTATTACTGCTCTAAGGTATTTGAATTTCTGCACCTGCTTTAGAATAGCTTCGTTTAATTTAATACTTCATGCTGGTGGATTCTGTTTCTTAGATATAACCATAGTCTCTGTCTTTTTTATGTTCAAAGTAAGGCCTTTCTGTTCACTTTCTTTGGCGACTTTATCCAAGAGATTTTGCAGGTCTTGTTGGTTCTCAGCTATCAGTGCTGTGTCGTCAGCATACCGAAGGTAGTTAATATTGTATCCTCCAATTTTTATGCCTGGTTCTGTGATGATTGTTCTTAGAATATTCTCGCTGTACAGAGAAAAAAGGGTTGGAGATAGTACACATCCTTGTCGCACCCCTTGTTTTATAGGTTGATGTTTTCCAGTTCTATTTTCAACTCGAACTGCTGCTTCTTGCTGCCAGTATAGATGTTTCACAATCCTCAAGTCTTTGCCGTCTATATTGATGTCTTCAAGCATTTTAATAATTTCATTATGTTTCACCTTGTCAAATGCCTTGGTGTAATCAATGAAGCATAAGTAGAGGCCTTTCTGTACTTCTACACAACCCCTCTACCCCAACTATAATCACATAGTTCACCTTCTCCCGACTAGATTAGCAATGTATCACTCTCCCCCTTCCACAGTTCCCCCATCCACCTCCTTCAGTTACGATCCACCTATCACACATCACAAGTCTCCATATAAATATTGTCTACACTCCACCATTGTGCATTTCTGAACACAGCCTCGTACAAGCCACAGCTTCATACAAGTTACAGCTTAGTGCTCTATTCATTTTATTTTATTTCATTTCTTTTACATAGTATTCATGTGAATCTATATTTTTATCCCTTGTCTCTATTTCTTTGTCCTGTGTGTTTTTGTGTGATTAAGACTCACTTCGAAACGTCACAACTTTATAATCGTCAAGTAATAAAGCTGTTTCTACTTTTTCCCTAGTTTATACATTTTGATATCACAGCTTTACTGCAGTGGCTTCGCGTACAGTTATATACTTATACACTAATTATTGTGTGTTATCCCATTTATATATGCTCCTTATTCCCATTTATCGTCTCAACTATTACCCCAATTATATATGTTCCTTATTCCAATTTATCGTCTCGACTATTACCCATGACCGTAGTCCTTATTCCTTTTTATTGCCTAGACTATTCCCCATGACCGTAGTCCTTATTCCTTTTTATCGTCTCGACTATTCCCCATGACCAGAGCCATTATTCCTTTTTATCGTCTCGACTATTCCCCGTGACGTGAGTCATTATTCTTCTGGTACTGTACGCCTACTAGGACTGTAGAGAAATAGTCATTCATTCATTCATTCATTCAAGTTGTCATTCAAGTCATTCAAGTTGAGATAATTACTATATATGGAATGTGAAAGAGAATTTGGAACAAGAAATAGAAGAAAGAATCAAAAGAAGAAAACTAATTTTATTTTTTGGGAAAATTTGTTCAGATTGGCGGAGGGGCAGGCACTTTCATCTTAACGTAAAGAACACAAGCCACGTTACACGAACATTCCATGTTATTAAATATAGCGACTGACGCGATCTATTATATTATGCTTGGTTTAGTATTTGCGACAGCTGAAACTTAAAATTCTCAGGCTCAGAACAAAACCATACTTCTGTAATTATTTTTTAAGGCCTTTTCATTGGCTGGTGGTTCAGCTGGGGGGGGGGGTGGAGCGAGAAGCTGGGGGAAGTATAGCTCCAAATTTGGACGGAAAGGACGAACCCACAGTCAACACGTGAGGGGAGCGGCAGTCACCTTAGGTTGGTTACTGCAGTGGACAGCAGTTGAGGGAATATTTTGACTGCAGTAACTCAATCAATCAATCAATCAATTAATCAGTCAATTAATCAATCAATCAGTCGATCAGCCAGTCGATCGATCAATCATTCAATCAACCTATCAATCAATCAGTCAATCAATCAGTCAGTCAATCGAATCCGCTCTTTCTTGCTCTCCTTCCCTTCCTGTCTAGTCAAGTTTAGGTGTCAGTTTTAATAGTCTTCTTCTTCTTTTTCTTTTTCTTCTTCTTCTTCTTCTTCTTCTTCTTCTTCTTCTTCTCCTTCAGCTTTCCAAGCCAGTAAGGCTCATTGCTGCAGATAAAGTTCGCCTCCATTCCTCTCTATTCCTAATCTTCTCTCTCCATTTAGTGACACCAATTTTCTTTATATCCCCTTCTATGTTGTCTCTCGGTCTCTGTCTTGGTCTACCCCTCGGTCTTGTTTCCTTCGTTGTTTTAATAGCCCCAAGAGAAAAACAAAAAGACAGAAAACGCAAATGGGTAAATGAAGAAGAAAAACAAATTGGAAAGAAAGAAAAACTTCTCCACGTGATCAATCCGCGAACACAAATCTATGACTGCGTCCTTACGAAGACTTCCTGCTAACGGTAGGATTCATGGAGGCAACCCGACTCCATGTTTAGAAAACTGAGCATACGAAAGTGAACGCAAGAGAAGAAGAAGAAATCTATGACAATCATGATCAGTAATCGTATTCACGTCCCTTAGCGACTCTTAAGTTTGTCCTAGTTCTTGCAAAAATATTTTATGTACCACAAAGTACCCTCCAACACAGTTTGGCCTACATTGCCTGGACCTAAATTTCTTCTCTTAATTAACATTCTACGCTTTCCAAAGGGGGTCCGATTTTACGCAGTTGTCCTCTCCCTAGCCAGGTTCTGGAGGCAGAGTTTTGTGTGTTACCTGTTCTTTCTCCTCAGTTAAATCTCACCTTTCCTTCACCTGCTGTTTTCAGATTTCCTGTGCGTACCTGCTTCAACGGTTCAAGTCCGAAGGTACCTACCGTCTTCAGAAACATCGGGAATGTAGAAAAGGGGCGGCGACTTGCCGTAGGATATCACCGATATTCTGAACACCACACTCACTGAAGCAGGCATCCGAGATGGACAAAGTAGGCGCTCTGAGACCGGCTGTCCGAAGAGAAACGTTTTGCTACAGATGTGTCGCATATAGAAGAGTCCAGGGGAGCAAAAACGCTGTCCAATTAGGAAATCAGTCACCCATAGCTGACCAAGACCCTGTCCTACCTCTCCATTGGTACCTATTAGTATCCCCAGTAGCAGGGCTAGCCTGGCAGGGATCGCCATAACCCCCAAGGTGGTGGAGTCTGCTAAAGAAGCATTTCACACCCCCTGCTTTGTAGCTGTATTCTGGGACCGAAAAATAGCTGCCATAACCCCGCTACCACGCCGATACGATGCTGTACCTCAACATCTTCACGGCGTCGGCTGCAAAGAACAACAGCTCGCAGTCACATGGAGTTCGTACAAGTAAAAGTACAAGATAGGAGAGATGAACTCGTTCTTTTCATTAATTTTGCATCTTTCCATTACCGTCTGGCACAGAAAATGAAACATTTACAACGGAAAGAATCATTTACAAGGGAAAAAAAGAATCATTTACAAGGGAAAAAAGAATCATTTACAAGGGAAAAAAAGAATCATTTACAAGGGAAAAAAAGAATCATTTACAAGGGAAAAAGAGATCATTTACAAGGGAAAAAAAGAATCATTTACAAGGGAAAAAAAGAATCATTTACAAGGGAAAAAGAGATCATTTACAAGAAAATTCAGACTAACAAGTGAAACGACGTAAGCCCTATACTGCGACACAAAACTCTTACCCAACAGGCAATCAATCAGTCAGTCAATCGAATCCGCTCTTTCTTGCTCTCCTTCCCTTCCTGTCTAGTCAA
This sequence comes from Achatina immaculata, assembly GCA_009760885.1. Classification (NCBI taxonomy): domain Eukaryota; kingdom Metazoa; phylum Mollusca; class Gastropoda; order Stylommatophora; family Achatinidae; genus Lissachatina; species Lissachatina immaculata. The sequence continues at coordinate 6,727,252 of CM019710.1, forward strand.
GTTTAGGTGTCAGTTTTAATAGTCTTCTTCTTCTTTTTCTTTTTCTTCTTCTTCTTCTTCTTCTTCTTCTTCTTCTCCTTCAGCTTTCCAAGCCAGTAAGGCTCATTGCTGCAGATAAAGTTCGCCTCCATTCCTCTCTATTCCTAATCTTCTCTCTCCATTTAGTGACACCAATTTTCTTTATATCCCCTTCTATGTTGTCTCTCGGTCTCTGTCTTGGTCTACCCCTCGGTCTTGTTTCCTTCGTTGTTTTAATAGCCCCAAGAGAAAAACAAAAAGACAGAAAACGCAAATGGGTAAATGAAGAAGAAAAACAAATTGGAAAGAAAGAAAAACTTCTCCACGTGATCAATCCGCGAACACAAATCTATGACTGCGTCCTTACGAAGACTTCCTGCTAACGGTAGGATTCATGGAGGCAACCCGACTCCATGTTTAGAAAACTGAGCATACGAAAGTGAACGCAAGAGAAGAAGAAGAAATCTATGACAATCATGATCAGTAATCGTATTCACGTCCCTTAGCGACTCTTAAGTTTGTCCTAGTTCTTGCAAAAATATTTTATGTACCACAAAGTACCCTCCAACACAGTTTGGCCTATATTGCCTGGACCTAAATTTCTTCTCTTAATTAACATTCTACGCTTTCCAAAGGGGGTCCGATTTTACGCAGTTGTCCTCTCCCTAGCCAGGTTCTGGAGGCAGAGTTTTGTGTGTTACCTGTTCTTTCTCCTCAGTTAAATCTCACCTTTCCTTCACCTGCTGTTTTCAGATTTCCTGTGCGTACCTGTTTCAACGGTTCAAGTCCGAAGGTACCTACCGTCTTCAGAAACATCGGGAATGTAGAAAAGGGGCGGCGACTTGCCGTAGGATATCACCGATATTCTGAACACCACACTCACTGAAGCAGGCATCCGAGATGGACAAAGTAGGCGCTCTGAGACCGGCTGTCCGAAGAGAAACGTTTTGCTACAGATGTGTCGCATATAGAAGAGTCCAGGGGAGCAAAAACGCTGTCCAATTAGGAAATCAGTCACCCATAGCTGACCAAGACCCTGTCCTGCCTCTCCATTGGTACCTATTAGTACCCCCAGTAGCAGGGGTAGCCTGGCAGGGATCGCCATAACCCCCAAGGTGGTGGAGTCTGTTAAAGAAGCATTTCACACCTCCTTGCTTTGTAGCTGTATTCCGGGACCGAAAAATAGCTGCCATAACCCCGCTACCACGCCGATACGATGCTGTACCTCAACATCTTCACGGCGTCGGCTGCAAAGAACAACAGCTCGCAGTCACATGGAGTTCGTACAAGTAAAAGTACAAGATAGAAGAGATGAACTAGTTCTTTTCATTAATTTTGCATCTTTCCATTACCGTCTGGCACAGAAAATGAAACATTTACAACGGAAAGAATCATTTACAAGGGAAAAAAAGAATCATTTACAAGGGAAAAAAAAGATCATTTACAAGAAAATTCAGACTAACAAGTGAAACGACGTAAGCCCTATACTGCGACACAAAACTCTTACCCAACAGGCAAATTCCACTTTAACTCCTCGACTGGCCCTTCTACAACCGGGCACATCTGCCCTGAAGCACAGGGCGTGTTAGTCATTTGTCAGTCTAACTCGTTCAGATGCCAGCGAGAGACCTTTATGGGGGAAAGTCTGCTAGTTGTTTCACCTTCGGGGCAAACTGTTTCAGTTCGAACACCCGCGCGAATCCAGTTAAACAGAACAGAAAGTAGGAGAAGCCAGGAAAAGGGAATGTATTAGATTATTTTTGAATTTTAGAGTAAGAAAGAGGGAGCATTAGATTATTTGTGAATATTAAAGAAAACTCATATAAAGAACTGAGTAGATTCATGAGATTATATGATTATTATGTCTTATCTTTCAACAAACTACGCTGCCATTATGTTGTAGTCTCTCTCTCTCTCTCTCTCTCACAATATCTTACATTGATGATGTATATGAATATCTCTGCCATAACATCCCACATCCTACAATGATGATGTATATGAATATCTGTGTCACAACATCCTACACTGATCTTGTATCTTAATCTCTCTGTCACAACATCATAAACCTACACTGATGATTTATAGGAAGCTCTCTGTCACAATATTCTACACTGATGATGTATATGAATATCTGTGTCACAATATTCCACATCCTATATTGATGATGTATATGAATATCTCTGCCACAACACCCCACATCCTACATTGATGATGTATATGAATATCTCTGCCACAACACCCCACATCCTACATTGATGATGTATATGAATATCTCTGCCACAACACCCCACATCCTACATTGATGATGTATATGAATCTCTCTGCCACAAAATCCAACTTTGGGGTCTTGGGATCTTATTTATATGCAAAGACATTGAAATACAGACATCGTGTCGGATGGGGAGTGGGTCGAACTTGCTTATTGAACTCTTTCACTCTTTAATTAATGTCCATGATCTGGTAGAACAAATTTTGACGAGAAAATGTTGGCACAAAGAAGCTAGAAGGGAGTTACTTTATAATATGAAAATATGGGTTAGGTTAGAAATGTGCTACTTTTCATTTTATTTAGACTGTGTTTCTTCTTCTTCTTCTTCTTCAAACTCCCTGGTGCTGCGAGTTGGAGTTCTTTGCAGCCCATGCCTTGAAGATGTTGACCACAGCATCGTACTGGCTTGTGATTGGGTTTACGGCAACCACTTTTTCACCCCCGGAGTGCAGCTAAAAAAGCAGCTGGGTGCCCAATGCCTTCTCAGCAGGCTCCACCACCACTGGGACTATGGCGATCCTTATCCACGTTAGCCAGGCTAGGTCTGTAACTGGGATACCAACGAAGAAAGGATATGACAGGGTCTTGGATCAGCTATGATTTCGCCAGCTCTGACACTGGTATGTCAGCTATGTTTCTCTGACTGCCCAATGGACAGCGGCTTGACCCACTTTGACTTCCTTTATAAATCTCTGTTTGCTTTTAATCACTTATTTGTGCAAGATACACTGCTAGTGTTGTTTTGGGATGAAAGAGTTCAAGTTCAGAAACGGGTCTCACGGAGTCATTTTTTTTCAGAAGCTTCATGGACAGAACTACAAAAATAAGATTTTTAAGGGCATGCATCTTTCCCATCGCAACATATACCTGTGAGACCTGGACACTTAACAAAACAGCTGAGAAACACATAAATGCCTTTGAATGTAAATGCTACAGAAGAGTCCTTCAAATATTATGGACACAAAAAAGAACAAATATATCTATACTACAAGAACTTAATATTGAAGAAGGCTGGCTAGTAAAGAGGATTAAATAGAGAAAACTTAAATATTTTGGGCACATTAAACGTCATGATAATCTAGAGAAGACCGTCTTGGAAGGGTACATAATGAGAAAAAGAAAGAGAGGAAGACCAAGGCGAAGATGGCTGCAAGACATCGTTGATGATCTGCAAACGGATGCATCAGCAGCAGGCTATCTTGCTCACAATCGAGAGGCCTACATGAGAGCTGTTAGTGAGGCAAAGTTCCACAAGGGACATGCAGATGAATGAATGATCATGCGTCACAGAGTATAACATTGTAAATTGTGAAACATGTATTGCTGAATACTTCCATATTATAGAATAGTTCTATAGTACTGAAGCTTACAAATGCTCATCACAGGTTTCACAAAACTTTACCACATTCACTAGATCAGAGCAAGTCCAATGAAATGTCACTGCAATATTTAATACTGACAATTAAGGTATCAGATTCAACAGTTGGTAACGTCACTTGTACTAAGACGTAATGTGACATAAACTTCGTTAGTATCGTCGTTGAAGCACATAATCATGTGTTCACAATATCAAACTCTGTCATATTCTACATGCAGCATTTCGGCAATGTTCTCAGCTTCACAATATTCTGCACTTGATACGAGGACATTTCCTAACTTAGTTTTATATCAGATCTGCAACACGTGGTCAACTAGTTTTTCGTCCAAAACCACTTTTCTCGAAGTTCCAAAAGCAACAAATCTTCTTAATCACGAGAATCACATCTTCAGTCTAATACTACTTCTGATTCTATAGCGTCTCGTTCTCTTTTCTGTTCTCCTCTGATTGCTTTTCCTCCTGTTCTTCTTCTGTCTCTCCTCCCCTGGTCGCCTGTTCTTCCATCTGCTGTTCTTCTCTTCTCTGTCTACTTCTGACGACACCCCTTACTTGTCCGCTAGCTTCTAGACTTCCTCTTCTTGGAAGCTCCTTCCTTCTCGCGCTCCCTACCTTGACCTCTGGACTGGTCTATATTCACTGACCGTCCTTGTTCCTCCGTCTTCGGGCTCCCTCCTCTGTTTCCTCTCTCCTGTACTTCCGTACTTCTTCGTCCTATCTTGTCTCTCCGCTCGCCTTTTTATCTTCAAATCCAGCTTGATGGATTAACCAATAGGTATTTTGGCTCCACCCTTCAGATGTCTACTGGTTCCCATGAGCATTCTGATTGTCCGTCACTCAAACTGTCCCGTGACTTATATGTCGTGAGTCAATTGTCCAATAGACCACGCCTCTAAATATTTAATTGGTCAGCTGGTCGAGTTTGTCACCCTTTTATTTAAAAATCTATTGCAATAGCGTCCTAATGCTAACAGGTGTCAGACGTGTCGACTCAGTCTATACAACTGTCATTTACCTAAATCGTTATCTTGCTATTTCATGTCGGAGGTTGTATTGTGCCTGCCTTTTCTATTCGTCGTTTCTATTTTGTTTACACGTGTCAACGTCCGGTCACTCTAGTGTCATGGAAGTTTGTTTTTCTACCTTGCTTTAATTTTCCTAGTTATATTTTTCTGTTGCTACTAGATGTTACTATTATGCCTACAATATATTCATAACCATATTCATTAATTAAAAAAAACAACAGCTATACTCATTACTTACAAGGCCATGCTACAAGAGAAAACAAGCTAATTTTAATCACGTGAAACTAGATTTATGTATCACAAACAGCCTTCTTTATGTTGTCGTTAGCAAAACTTATATATCACAAACAGCTTGTTCTATGTCATCGTTAACAAGACATAACTATCACAAATAGCCGGTTTTACGACTTGTTTGAACCAGCTCAAGTTTCGCCTACCCTTTTGATATCCATTTTGTTTTAATTCTCGTTGTTTTCCAAGAGTCTGGTAAACAGAAATCAAGCATATCATCATCATCATTATCATGTAGCTGCGTGCTGAAGTAAGCGATCATATTTCTCCACTGATCTCTTGTTTTTACTTTGTTCTCTGATTTATCTCACCCCTCCCCGTCCTCTTCATAAACCCCTCTCTTACCTTCCTCCATTTTCTCAGCCCCCCCTCCCTCCTGACTGTCCCTGAGACTTCCTCTATCACTCCCATCCCTCTCCGTCTCTCAGTTCATTAGAGCAAAAGACGTAACGTCGCCCGATTCAGAATATAACAGCTAGGCATGTCTGGTCAGGCTCTCCTGACATCCCATGGCAGTAAGAGGTTATTGCCCAGTCCCAGGCCAAGACCCCCTGTTTTGAGGGATGCTTGGTGAAGAGTTAGAAGTTACTGGAGTACTCCTCCCGCCCGCCCCCCCCCCACCCCGAAAGAGAGAGAGCAAGAAAGTGAAGATCAAACTTCAAGTTAGAAGATGCGAGCGCAACACACAACACGCAAAACGCAAAACGCAACACACAACACGCAACACACAACACGCAATACGCAATACGCAACACACAACACGCATTACCCAACACACAACACGCAACACACAACACGCAACATGCAACACACAACACGCAATACGCAACACACAACACGCAACACACAACACACAACACGCAATACGCAACACACAACGCGGGCATTTCTTACTGCTGTTGCTGCGGCTGACTATGCAGATCCACCACCGGTAAAGCCAGCCATGACAGCAGCTACCCAAAAAGTTTATGCTTGGGATAACCCACATCTGCCCACTTCCAAAACCAGCTCCTAAGATTTAAAACTGCCAATATCATTATATCCCGCAGTGTCCTGACGGAAGATTGAATCTCCACTCTGCTCTGTTTCTTGTCTTTGTAGTGCACTTGGCCAAGCTTGTCCTTGTCTATCTCTTGATGTTATCCACTATATATGTCATTGTCGTTCTCTTGTTCTCTTCCCTTCCGTGGACTGACCAATCGGCATTTTGGCCCCGCCTCTAGGCGTTCACTGCTCTAGAAGCATCCCGATTGGTTCTCGTGTCATAAACTGTCACCTGTCATGTTACTATTTCCTGGGGCCCTTTGTACCTGTCCTTGTCTGATTGCTAGTTCTTTTCTTTATTCGTCGTGTCCAGTTCGCAGACTATCCGTCGCCAACCACCATTTTGGGTTTTCTTAAACCGTCTAGTCCCATCGTCTGCTTTGTTGCCTCTGGCAACTTGTTCTCACGCATTAGGGGTCTGTCACTGTGTGTCATCACCTGCTATTCTTTTATATCTTATATCTTATATCCTTCCCTTGCCGTTAAACGTCACATAGGGCTCCCAAGGTAGTTCGCCAATTTTTCCTGTCTTTGGCCAGTATTTCAACCTCATCAAGGGATTTTATGTGTGTTAATTTGGCCTCTCTTAACAATGTCTGTTCAGAGTTTCACTTGGTCTGCCTCTTTTTCTTCGGCCTGTTGTGTTCCGCTTGATAGGTTGTTTTGGGGTTCTCTGATCGTTTCTTCTCATCACGTGACCAACGTATGTGCACTTCATTTTCTTGATCACCCATTAGACTGATTGTTGTTCGCTCATCTGTCTTATCTCTGCATTGTTCTTGAATTCGTTCCACTTGATGCCGAGTATTTTCTTTGGCATTTGTTTTCAAAATATGCAAATTGATTGACTTCTTCAATATCTGTCCCTTCTACGTGTATTTTTCCATTTTGATTAATTGGAAGCTTCATTACTTTTGTTTGTCCTTGTTAATTTTAAGTCCTATTTTGCTAGCCAGTGAAGACAGGACATCTGTTTTTTCTTGCATGGAATTCATATTGTTACTGATAAGAGTTATGTCATCAGCAACATCAAGATCTTTTAGTTGGGTCCCATGTACCCAGTCAATACATGTGTTACCAGTGCAGCATTTTTTCATTATGAAGTCTGTTGTAAATCCAAAAAGTAAAGGAGACAGTATACATCAAGTCTGTTTTAATTCCAAAAAGTAAAGGAGACAGTATACATCCTTGTTTCACACCTGTTTCAATCTGGAACCATCCACTCATCCCTTCTTCTGTTTTGACTGCACAAACATATCCATTGTAGAAGTCCTTAATGATGTTGACAATTTTAGATGGTATTCCATATAGACATAAAATTCTCCATAATGAATCTCTGTGTATGCTATCAAATGCCTTTTAAAAGTCTATGAAGTTCAGTATTAATGGTTTCTGCTTTTCAATATGTTCTTCAAGTATTATTCTGAGAGTAAAGATCTGGTCGAGACAGCTTCTCCCTTTTCGAAATCCTGCTTGTTCTTTTCTCATTGCAGTATCCACTATATCTTTAAGTTTATTCAAAATGACCTTCCAAAATTATTTTGATACAACTGGTACGAAGTTACTCATCTCCATTTGTTAGTCACTAAGGTTGCCTTTTTTGGTATTTTAACAATGATTCCTTTTTTTCATTTCTTTCCAAATCTTATTAAACATTCTCTGTAGTTGTCTCATGTTGTCAGAAATTGATAGCTTTTAGCATTTCGGATGTTATTTCATCTTCACCTGCAGCTTTGTTGTTAGCCATTAAATTCACTGCTGTTTCAATTTCATGTAATGTAATTTCATCTAGGTTGACATTTAGTTGTGGGTTTCAAGGTTTAGTAATTCTTTTGGGTGTGGTCGATTAAGTATTTCTTGGAAGTGTTCAGCCCATCTTTGTTTTTGGTCTTTACTTGATGTTAATAGGGTTCCAGTTTTGCTAAGGACTGGTCTTTCTTTAGATGTAATAGTACCTGTTAGCCTCTTTTGTATGTTATATAAAGTTTCGCTGTCTCCTGTTTTTGCTGCTTTCTCTGCTTCTTTTGCCATATTGTCTATGTATTCTCTTTTATCCCTTCTAGCTGAGCTTTTTAATTTCTTGTCTATTTCTTTGTATATTGCTTTCGCCAGTTATGTTATTACAAGACTTTTTTTACTTCCGAACTTCTTTCTTGGCTTCGTTCTGTCTGCCTTTCCTATTTGTCTGTTTCTTCTGTTAATCTTCGCGTCATTCGTAATGACTTATTAGTGTTGTTTCTCGAATTTCCCATCATTTCTGACCTATTTTCTAAGTATCCGTAATAACAGTTAATTATAATAGAAATCCTAGTAGTAAACCTAATCATAACAATAATAATAATAAACAGAAGAAGAAGAAGAAGAAGAATACTATACTCTTTACTTACAAGCCATTGCTACGCGTCAATAGGTCCGTATTTTCCATTTCCTTCGGCACATGAAAGTCTGATGTGGTCAGTATCACGCCTGGCCGCTTTACCTTCCCAGATTTTGCTGGTGCCCGTTTTTAGAGGCTGGGTCCCTCGGGGGCCTTTTTTTTGGTGTGTACCAGAAGAAAAAAAGTCCCACTGCTGGGATTGAACCCCGTTCCTCCGGATTAGTAAACTGAGCGCTTAACCACTCAGCTAACCAGCGACAGCGTTTCAGTAAAAACCGGTCTATGTTTTAGTAGGGATGGGCCGAATTCTTATTTCGCCGAATAATGAAGAAATTCGAATTCATTCATAATGAAGAAACTCGAATAATGAAGAAATTCGAATTTATTCATAATGAAGAAACTCGAATAATGAAGAAATTCGAATTCATTCATTCATTGTTGTGACGTGCCCTTTCCAGAGCGTTGTCCCTCTCACAGCCTCCCTGAAGGCAATAAGGTCTTGCGCAAGTTGACCGGCGTCTTGCAGTAACACATTCAGACTTCCCGTGATGTTCTGAGTCCACCAGCGGCGAGCTCGTCCCTTTTCTCTTTTGCCGGGGACTATGCCTGCTACTACCAACCTCTCCAAGCTGTTGTGTCTCTTGATGTGGCCGAAGTATCTTGTGTGAAGTGTTCAGATTGGTTTGCTACCGCCGGTCAGGGTCAAACTGAACTCGTCAGTGGTCGCAAGGTGTGTTTCAAGTGGTGTGCGTCAGTAATGGTTGCAGCGCTTGTGGCTGACGCATTGTTTTTCGTTCATCATCATCATCATCATCATCATCATCATCATCATCATCATCATCATCATCATCATCATCATGTTCCGTGCCGACTGGCGTTGGGTATTATGCTTCTCCAGAGTACACGATCCTTCATGCAGGCCATCAGCTCAGTTGGTGATCTCCTCTCACACCATCCCGTCAGACTGTCCAGTATCATTTCTCTTGGTCTTCCTCTTGATCTTCTTACTTCTGTTTTTCCTGTTGTTATAATATTTTCAATGCCTCCTCTTCTCATTGCATGTCCTATGGAAGTACATTGTCTCTCTCTTATCTTTTTGACAAGGTTTTTTGTCTCTCCAGCTCTTCTCATACATTCTTCATTAGTTATTTTTGCTGTCCAGGGGATTCGCAACATTCTTCTAATAAACCACATTTCTGCTGCTTCCAATGATTTTTGTGCAGACTTGCCTATTGTCCATGATTCACTTCCATATAACAAGATAGGTTCAATATAGCATTTTAGGACTCGTTTTCTAACATTCATTGATAAGGATGTGTTGGTTAATATGTTTCTCATTTTCTGAAATGCAGTCTTTGCTTGGCCTATTCTGTTCCTAATTTCTGTTCTGCATTTCCCATCTGAAGTTATTACTGCTCCAAGGTATTTGAATTTCTGCACCTGCTTTAGAACAGTTCCGTTTAATTTAATACTGCATGTTGGTGGATTCTGTTTCTTAGATATAACCATAGTCTCTGTCTTTTTGATGTTCAAAGTAAGGCCTTTCTGTTCACTTTCTTTGGTGACTTTTCTTTACTGTCGGGATTTTTATTTGTGATGTTATTTGTGTGTGTGTGAATGCTGGAAAATCACCAAAACCATAGAAAACAAGTTGAATTCTTTCCAGACTAAATGTTTACGAAGAATTAGAAAAATATGTTGGCCAAACACCATAAGAAATAACATCTTATTAGCAGAAATGCAGATGAAACCAGTGACAACAATTATTGAGGAAAGACGCTGGCGATGTTTGGGACATGTGCTCCGAATGACTGACAACTCACTACCAAAAATAGCACTAAGATGGACACCACAGGGGAAAGGGTAGACCAAAAGAAACATGGAGAAGAACAACAGAAAGGATGTTGAGCAATAGAGGGCTCACCTGGGCAAGAGCAGAAAAAAAAGGCGAAGGACAGGCATTTGTGGAAAACCCTTGTGTAAGCCCCATGTGCCCTGGGCACTTAAGGTTCAGAGAGAGAGAGATGTGTGTGTTCTTGGAATTGTTTTGTAGGTTTGTGTGAGTAGTTAAATATTGTTTGCGCTGTAAATGTGGCTCATTCGACTCAAGTAAGTGTGTATAGTTATTTTGTGTTTAAATGTTTGTATTGTTGAGTCTGACTGTGTTGATTTGAGTTTTCAGAATTATAAACTGTTTGGATAAGTCGCACCCAAAATTGTGGACAAAGCTATGTCTTTTGTAAGAGTTCTTTTGTTCTGGGAAGTCTGTTGTATATATATTTTTTCCTTTTATTCTGTATAACGAGATTAATTTGTTGCAGAAAATTGATAATCATTTCTGTGTCAGAGTTGTGATTGTGGACAAAAGTTATACGTTCTACAAGATTGTGGACAAAAGTTATATGTTCTACAAGATTTTGGAGAAAGGTTATACGTTCTACAAGATTGTGGAGAAAAGTTATACGTTCTACAAGATTGTGGAGAAAGGTTATACGCTCTACAAGATTGTGGAGAAAAGTTATACGTTCTACAAGATTGGCAGAAGGGGTTGCTGTGACAAAGTGACATATTCATGATTCACGGTATGCAAAATTTTATACTTTTATTATATAATAATTCATGGTCCATGAATAAGAGAGTACAGTGAGAAATGGAGGCCATGGAAATGTGGTTCATAAGAAGGATGTTGAAGGTACCATGGACAGCTAAGAAAACCAACGAAGAAGTCTTAAGAGAGGCTGGAGTTAAAAGGCAAATTACAGCAAAGATCAGAGGCAGACAAGCGAGATTTGTAGGACATTTTCTGATAAGAGGAAAATTGGAACACATTGTGGCAACTGGAAAAAGTCAGGGAAGAAGAAACAGAGGAAGATAAAGAGAGAAGAGTTACTGGATGTCAGTGTGGCTAGGAAAAATATCACCAGTGGACATCATAATCAAGTCTAAAGACAGGGAATTGTGGATAGAAATGATCACCTACGCCACGCGGCATGGCACTTGATTTATATATATATATATATATATATATATATATATATATATATATTGTTATGCCTTTTCTTGTGTGGCATCATGACATAGGAGTAACTTAATGACAGTTTTTATTTTGTTTGAGAGAAGAAGTATTCAGTAGGTCATCAGATTTTGATTTGCCGTGATATACGAACACGTAAATTGTGTACATCAATATCTCTTTATTTGATTTTCAGTTCGAATATTATTTGTCCCCAAATTTGAATAGTAAAGTATCACACACTTAATAGTTGCTTTTCCAAAGGGCTTCTAACCAATGATGTTAAACTGATATTTATCTCTTGTAAGGGACTTGATCTAGCAGGAAATGAAATGTTTATAATTTGTTTTATATCATTTGTGTCCTGAAACTTAAAGTGTGAAAAAACAAAGTGTACTTATTTGTGTAGAACGATGAAAATGAAAAGCATGCTTTTCAACAAAGCTCTGTCGATGAAGACCAGAAAGAAAGTTATTCGGTGCTACATAGAACCAATATTGTTATATGGATGGGAAGCATGGGCAGTAACCAAGAACCCTCAAAATCTACTGGAAGCAGCGGAGTTGTGGTTCCTGAGAAGAATGATGAGAATACCTTGGACAGCCAAGAAAACAAATGAAGAAGTTCTAAGTGAGACTGGGCAAAAGAAAGAAATTAGGACAACATTCAGAATGCGACAGTCCAGATTTGTAGGGCATGTTTTAAAAAGAGGCAAAATGTAAAACTTAATGACAACAGGAAAAACTGGAGGGACAAAGGGACAGAGGAAGACAAAGAAACAAGATACCTGATGCACTAAAAGAGTGGTATAGAGCATGGTCTAACATATATCTTATGGAAAGAACAAAGGATAGATGGTTATGGAAATCAGTGACTACCAACACCTGATTGTCACGGACCAGAGAGAGAGAGAGAGAGGGAGAGAGAGGGAGAGATTGAGGAAGAGAGTGAGGGAGGGAGAGAGATAGGGAGAAAGAGAGGGAGAGATTGAGGGAGGGAGAGAGAGGGAGAGAGAGGAAGAGAGAGAGAGGAAGGGGAGAGAGAGAAAGAGAGAGTGAGAGAGAGGGAGGGAGAGAGGAAGAGGGAGAGAGAGGAAGAGAGAGGGAGAGAGAAAGAGGGAGAGAGAGGGAGGGAGAGAGAAAGAGAGAGAGAGGGAGAGGAGGGAGAGAGGGAGAGGAGGGAGAGGAGAGGAGGGAGAGAGGGAGAGGGAGAGAGGGAGAGAGAGTGAAGAGAGGGAGAGAGAGGAAGAGAGGAGGGGAAGAGAGAAAGAGGGAGGAGAGAGAGAAAAAGGGAGAGAGAGTGAGAGAGGAGAGAGAGGGAGAGAGGAAGGAAGAGAGAGGGAGAGAGAGGAAGAGAGAGGGAGGGAGAGAGAGGGAGAGAGAAAGAGGGAGAGAGAGGGAGGGAGAGGAAGAGGAGGAGGGAGAGAGAGGAGAGAGGAGAGAAGGAGAGAGAGAGAGAGAGAGGAGAGAGTGAGGGAGAGGGAGAGAGAAAGAGGGAGAGAGAGGGAGGGGGAGAGGAAGAGAGAGGGAGGGAGGGAGAGAGGGAGGGAGAGAGGGAGGGAGTGAGAGACAGAGGGAGAGGGAGAGGAAGAGAGAGGGAGAGTGGGAGAGAGAGGGAGAGAGGGAGAAGGAGAGAGAGGAGAAGGAGAGGAGGGAGAGAGAGGAAAAGAGAGGGAGAGAGAGTGAGAGAGAGAGAGTGAGAGAGAGGGAGAGAGAGGAAGAGAGAGGGAGGGAGAGGGAGAGAGAAAGAGGGAGAGAGAGAAAAAGGGAGAGAGAGTGAGAGAGAAGGAGAGAGAGGGAGAGAGAGGGAGAGAGAGTGAGAGAGAGGGAGAGAGAAAGAGGGTGAGAGAGGGAGGGAGAGAGGGAGAGGAAGAGAGAGGGAGGAAGAGAGAGGAAGAGAGAGGAAGAGAGAGGGAGAGAGAGTGAGGGAGAGGGAGAGAGAAAGAGGGAGAGAGAGGGAGGGAGAGAGGGAGAGGAAGAGAGAGGGAGAGGGAGGGAGAGAGAGAGAGGGAGTGAGAGAGGGAGAGGGAGTGAGAGACAGAGGGAGAGGGAGAGGAAGAGAGAGGGAGAGGGAGAGAGAGGGAGAAGGAGAGGAGGGAGAGAGATTGAGACAGAGGGACAGAAAGGGAGAGAGAGGGAGGGAGGAGGGAGAGAGTGAGAGAGAGGAGGGGAAGAGAGAGTGAGAGAGAGGGAGAGTGAGAGAGAAGGAGAGGGAGAGAGAGAGGGAGAGAGGGAGAGGAAGGATGAGATAAACAGCGCGTTCCTCATTTTTATTTCCACCCACGTATTTCACACAGATAATCCAACTTCCTGGTTTCTTACATATTTCACAAATACATTTCCATCTTCTTCTCCCCTTTCAAATCCCGAGTTATTCTGCAAAGCATGCTCACAAATCCTATTTATTTTTCATATCGACTCACGAAGTCCATATGTGATCATTCATTCATTCATTTGCATGTCCTTTGCGGATCTTTGCCTTCCTAATAGATCTATTGAGGGCCTCTCTATTGTAAGCAAGATGCTCCGCTGCTGACGCATTTGAGTTCGTACTGGTCCATAAATCCCGATGTTTTTCATACTGGGCCACAAATCCCATTTATAGTTCATACTGGGCCACAAATCCTATTTACATTTCATATTGGCCCCCGAACCCTCATTTCATACTGGTTCATAAACCGTATTCTATTTTTTTCATATTGACCCACAAATCCCATTCGATTTTCCTGTTATCTTCCAAATTCCATTTATTTTTCGTATTGACTAACAAATTCCATTTGCTTTTCATACTGGTTCACAAAACCTATTTGTTTTTCACACTGACCAAAAAAAAAATCCATTTTATTTGTCATATTGACTCATAAATCCTATTTTATTTATCATATTGGCTCAAAAATTGAATTTCGTGTATCATATTGACTCAAAAATCCTGTTATATTTATCATAGTTACTAAAAATCCCATCTATTGATCATATTAGCTCACAAATTCCATTTTATTTATCACGTTGGCTCACAGATCCCATTTATTTTGAATATTAGCTTAGAAATCCCATTTTCTGTTAAATATTGACTCAGAAATCCCTTTTTTTTCTTTCCTCGTGCTCCACATAATTCTGTCAATTTTATTTCGCGTTTTTTTTCCTCAAAATCCAATTTCTTCTTTTCATATTAATTTTGAAACCCCGTTCGCCTTTTGCAATTTGTTTTCCAAATATAATGTGATTGGTTGCATTTGCTGGAAATTCCAGTTGATCTTTCTGTTGGCTCTAAATGGATCTTGCTAATTCCTGCTCCGGGAATTCCTAAAATTAAATTTTCACACCCCAGGTTACAATTATTCCAAAATGGTACATTCTGTAGATGCCATTTAAGCGTTTGTTAATACCCTTTTTTTGGCATTGCTTACGGGAAAAGAAAAAAAAAACGGCTTTAAACCGATAGAGAGCTTTGTTTGGCTCATTTCTTGCCATTTTGCTGGATGGTAAACTATTCTGTAAATGGGCTGACGTTTTGTGAATTTTCAGTATAGAATTGTGGCCTTTTTAAACCGGAAATTTTAGCAAGTTTTGTCCTGTTGAACGATTGACAAAAAAAAGATGATAAAGAAGTTGAAAGCAACCAGAGATGTGTTTTTGGAGAAAGATATGCGACACATAACCAGGAACGCTAGAAAAAAACAAATGAAAAGGTCGGAAGAGAAGTTTCAGAAAAACCAAAACTAGTTAAAATTTCGAGGAAAGAATAGAGCAGCAAAAGAGTTGAGGTCCCACCTAAATACTTCATAGGCGCTGCTACGACATCACCTGTTGAAATCAGGGACATTCCCTTACCATCACTGCTAGATGGTACAAATGACTGGGATGTGATAGCGGACCTACCAGGAAGAAGAGAATACCCGACTGCCATCAAGAACACAGGAATGCGACCGGACATTGTAGTGTACTCCACAGAAAAACAGAAATTAATAATGATCGAGCTTACGGTCCCGTACGAAACTAGAATAGAGGAACAGCATTTATTCAAATGTGAGAAGTACAATGATCTGGTCAAGCAACTGAGGCAGGGGGCAGGAATCAGGTCAAAAGTGATAGCTGTAGAAGTGGGAGCAAGAGGATTCATAGCAACATCAGCATATGACCTATGTAAGCAACTGGGCATAAAGGGACAAGCAAGAGCAAGGGCATTGAAAAGCCTTTCAGAAACAGCAGAAAAGGCCTCATGCTGGCTGTGGAGTATGCGAAACAAGCAATGGGGGCATAAGTAATTTCATTTGCCACAACCAATACCAGTCCTCCGTAGTTAAATCGCTAAAGACACACTTCAAAAGTGCAGTGCCAACTGGAAGATCATGGGTTCAATCCCGGGACCGGGAAGGAAAAAAAAAAAAAGCAACAACTCATAAGAGACCTCTGGGAGTCATGACCCAGAGGGGCCCACCCCCTTAGAGTATCAGGAGTTTATTAGGGCCGAAACACTTGTCTGAATGGGGGGGGGGGGGTTACTTCCTCTGATGATCTGAAGGAGTTGTGTTGTTGTTCCGCTCTCTACATTAGAGAGTTTCCTGCATATTGTGGGACACGTCACGGGAAGATAGAAGCTGGAGAGCTTGGTAACCACTGGAAAACTCAAGGGAAAGAGAAAAGAGAGGAAGGCCAAGTGCAGGAGGAGAAAAAAAAATCTCTCGATGCATTGACCTTGTGGCATGGAAACAAAGAAACGGTTGAGTTGATTGGAAAACACCAAGGATCGGACAAGATGGAGAGGCATGATCGCTGTTGCTCTCCTGGGCTGCACGTAATGAACGTCCAGCTTGCTTTGTTGGCTTCTGTTAGGCTGCCACTGTGGCAGCTGGGAACTAGCGTGGCTGGAACATGTACCAAGAAAAGATAACATATTACTTTTTTTTTGTCAAGTAATAAATTACATGGGCAACTCCTGGGAGTAAGGAGGCCACAAGTAAGGAGGCCACAAGTAAGGAGGCCACAAGTAAGGAGGCTACAAGTAAGGAGGCCACAAGTAAGGCGGCCACAAGTAAGGAGGCCACAAGTAAGGAGGCCACAAGTAAGGCGGCCACAAGTAAGGAGGCCACAAGTAAGGAAGCCACAAGTAAGGAGGCCACAAGTAAGGAGGCCACAAGTAAGGAAGCCACAAGTAAGGAGGCCACAAGTAAGGAGGCCACAAGTAAGGAAGCCACAAGTAAGGAGGCCACAAGTAAGGAGGCCACAAGTAAGGAAGCCACAAGTAAGGAGGCCACAAGTAAGGAGGCCACAAGTAAGGAGGCCACAAGTAAGAAGGCCACAAGTAAGGCGGCCACAAGTAAGGCGGCCACAAGTAAGAAGGCCACAAGTAAGGCGGCCACAAGTAAGGAGGCCACAAGTAAGGAGGCCACAAGTAAGGCGGCCACAAGTAAGGAGGCCACAAGTAAGGAGGCTACAAGTAAGGAGGCCACAAGTAAGGAGGCTACAAGTAAGGAGGCCACAAGTAAGGAGGCCACAAGTAAGGAGGCCACAAGTAAGGAGGCTACAAGTAAGGAGGCCACAAGTAAGGAGGCCACAAGTAAGGAGGCCACAAGTAAGGAAGCCACAAGTAAGGAAGCCACAAGTAAGGAGGCCACAAGTAAGGAAGCCACAAGTAAGGAGGCCACAAGTAAGGAGGCCACAAGTAAGGAGGCCACAAGTAAGGAGGCCACAAGTAAGGAAGCCACAAGTAAGGAGGCCACAAGTAAGGAGGCCACAAGTAAGGAAGCCACAAGTAAGGAGGCCACAAGTAAGGAGGCCACAAGTAAGGAAGCCACAAGTAAGGAGGCCACAAGTAAGATAGACTAGAGAGGTTCCCAAACTTTCTGGCTGCGGTGCATTGTCCCCTCCCCCCCCCCCAAACCACAGTCATAGCAATCTTCCCCTAGAATTTTCTTTTCTCTTTTGGTTACCAGCGCGGGAGGGGGAGGCCGCCAAATAGACCACTCTTTCTGGCAAATGGGTGGGTAGGTGGGTGGGTGAGTGAGTGGGTGGGTGAGTGGGTGAGTGTCCCAGGTCCATTTGCAAGAAAGACATATATATATGCATATGAAAAAGAATAGGGAGCCCACTGGGTGGCCAGCCACCTTCGTCAACCCAGGGCTCTCCTGTACAAGCCTTGCCCTCTGCCCCCTCCCTCTGGCGGGCCCCACCCTTCGGGCTTCCTTTCTGTTAGAGATTTTTTTAACCATAAAGTATATATTCCCTTATAATGGCACATAACGCCATCTTCATCCCCCCCCCAAGTCATCACCGCCTGCGAGATGGTCAAGGCTGCCGGCGGTGGAAACGCTCTTACCAAAGTCTTCTCATCCCGCACGGGGGCCCAGCTGCGCCAGGTACTTGGGGCTGTGGCGCACCTGACTGGTCGAAAAAGTCACGTGATCGTGACGTCATTCCTCAGTCGCGAAAACTTCCTGGTTTCACTCCATAAGATTTACAGTTTTAAATGCGGGGAGGGGGGAGGGCCGTGCGTGTTTAGGGTAGCCCCAGAGTCGGCAAACGTGGTGGGCCACCCCCCCCCCCCCCCTTTGGCTCTCCATTTACATTTTACATATGCGTGCACAGATATGTCTGTCTGGGAGAGGTATTTCATGTGGCCATTTTCATTGTCATGATCTGCATTTCACTCACGTGTATCCATTATGTTGAGGCACACTCCACCCTTCCCTGTTTTCCAGGCAGAGTGGTCTGTTGACCCCTCCCCCCCCCCCAACAGGTGCTTTTCGGTTTGTTCTGACACTCCTTACCCCTCCCATTCATTCAGGTCATTGCCCTCCAACCACCAGCCTGGGACCTGCCAACTCAACCTACCCTCAAAAAAAAGGGGGGGGGGGGGCTTTACCGCCAACTTTGAGAAGCACTGAGTTAGACGAAAGCTAAATTTCAAGGATGTTCTTGAAGTCTTCAGTTAAGGACGTTCTCTCCAGCTGCCAGAGACGGTGAGGGTACGGGGGTGATTCGACAATGGATTGCGCCTGAGAGCAGAGCTACCGCAACATGTGAAGAGAACATAAAAGGCATATAAAACGACACAAGGGCTAAATTGGTTACCGAGGCATATATAAATATACAGACGTTGCCCTGTGTTGCTGTGATGGAGAATGCTTGTGAGACATTAGCAGATTTAACAATAGGTAAAAAGCTAAAAAGGTAAAGGTAATCCTCTCATGCCTTAGAGGCACATAGGGATATGGTGTTAGTGCTCATATTTTCCTTGACCTGTCAGCACACTAGAGGATGATATGGTCAGTATCACGCCTGGCAGCCTTTCCTTCTCCAACTCCAGAAGAAGTCGGGTACCCATTTCTACAGCTGGGTGACTGGGGCGCCTCCAGCCGGATTCGAACCCCCGACCTTCGCCATGAGAGACCATTGCACTAACCACTTCGCCACTCAGACGCCCAAGTAATAGGAAGGACTGCAAAAAGAAAACAATATTCGTAAACTTTTGTCAACAGGAAACACATCTGCCGGCTACACAACAGTTCTTCATGATGAAGAATATCAACCTAACATATACTGAATATTGCTACAAAAGTTGAGACATTTTTTTTTTATCACATTTGGGGAAGGTACGTGTGTAACAGAATATGGATTTGTAGAGTTTGTTCCCCTGCATGCATTATGAGTTTAAGTTGACGCGCTTTGTTGTTGGTGCTTTTTATTTCGTTATAGTTAAAATTGTAGGGTAGTTTCCTTTGTGTAATCCAAACAGAGACTTTGACTTACAATAAGACCACGTGATGTGAGCGTTTGCCAGAGCATGAGAATTGCTGGGAAACCTAGAAGGGTGATGTTTTGGTTGAGAGAGATCAGACAGTCTTTGTTCACCGTCATATGAGAGAAATTAGATAATCTTATTCGACGTCGTATGAGAGAGATCAGACAGTCACTATTCACTACCGCATGAGAGAGATCAGTCTTTGTTCACCGTCGTGTGAGAGAGATCAGACAGTCTTTGTTCACCGTCGTATGAGAGAGATCATACAGTCACTAATCACTACCGTATGAGAGAGATCAGTCTTTGTTCACCGTCGTGAGAGAGAGATCAGACAGTCTTTGTTCACCGTCGTATCAGAGATGTTCTGTTTTTTGTCAGGTCATGAATTGAATGACCAAGTAGGAGACCAACATGTCTCCGGTGTTATGTTATGGTGGAAGTTGATGGGTAGTGTTGGTGTTCTCTGTGATATTTGTGTACTCTTTACCAGCAGTTTGAGATGTATGAAGATGTTAGAAGCTTCATCTACCATTATGGAGTTCGTCATCATCACCATCCTCCATGATTAAAATGGTTTTTCGTTTGACGTAGACAAAGTGGCTTTTGTTTAGTTATGTGTGGTCAACTGTGAGATGATGTCCAGCCACTAATTGTAGTTCATCTGTGAGATGTTCAGCCACTAAGTGTAGTTATTCTATGAGATGTCCAACCACTAAGTGTAGTTCATCCGTGAGATGTCCGACCACTAATTGTAGTTCATCTTTGGGTCCTGTCACATGTACAGGGGATTCGCAAAGTCGCTGTGCACTAGCCCAGTATCGATTACAGTATCGTAGTGATATCTTAGTGGCCGCGTTATCTAGACATATATACTTGTCGTGATTGGAGTCCCCGATTAAGCTTGCTGATAAAAATGTTACGTAATATAAGCTAATCTCAAATACCTTAAAAATGTTGAAAGTTATGTCCCTTGTACGTCTATGTCAGCTTGTATAATGTGAATAGAACACAAGGAATTCATATCGCTTGTCATGTGATGGACCCTTTCAGCGAAGGTTTCTGTAGTGTCTGTATCTCAGTCGAACCTTATCAAGTTTTAGTCTTTCAATTCAAATTTCTTATCTTTGTCCATCGTTCTATCATCTGGTAAGCTCCTGATCAGTCAAAGTAGACTGGCTTGCAAGTCAACATCAACATCTTGAAAACTCAGCGGAACATGAAAGATAACTAGACCAGACTGTGGGAGCGGAATATGAAAGATAACTAGACCAGACTGTGGGAGCGGAACATGAAAGATAACTAGACCAGACTGTGGGAAAGTTCTAACCACGTGGTACGAGAAAAGAAAGATAAACCATCATCATGTAACGTGTCCTTTCCAGAACGTTGTCCCTCTCACTTGCCTCCCTGAATCCAGTGCGGTCTTGGGCAAGCTGGCCAACATCTCGAAGTTACATGTTAAGAATTTCAGTGATGTTCTGAGTCCACCTAGGGCGGGGTCGCCCCTTTTCTTTCTTAAGACTGGCCATGTTAAGCTTCTTGGCGATATAAGAAGGTAGTTTGCCATTCCTTTCCTTCCTGGCAGTGGCTGTTGCAAGTCGGTGATCGTAGCCGTTGTCTCCACAGCTGAGACACCCCCCGCCCCTGCCAACCAGCGTAGAGTGAGGACTATGACCCGCAGTAAATGCCGGTTGCTCTTACTGCTCCATTCACCACCTGCTCCCATTGCTCCATTCACCACCTGCTCCCATTGCTCCATTCACCACCTGCTCCTACTGCTTCATTCACCACCTGCTCCCACTGCTCCATTCACCACCTGCTCCTACTGCTTCATTCACCACCTGCTCCCACTGCTTCATTCACCACCTGCTCCTACTGCTTCATTCACCACCTGCTCCCACTGCTCCATTCATCACCTGCTCCTATTGCTCCATTCACCACCTGCTCCTACTGCTTCATTCACCACCTGCTCCCACTGCTTCATTCACCACCTGCTCCCATTGCTCCATTCACCACCTGCTCCTACTGCTTCATTCACCACCTGCTCCCACTGCTCCATTCACCACCTGCTCCCATTGCTCCATTCACCACCTGCTCCTACTGCTTCATTCACCACCTGCTCCCACTGCTTCATTCACCACCTGCTCCCACTGCTCCATTCACCACCTGCTCCCATTGCTCCACGTCGGGTGGCTGAAGGGGTACTCCATCTTTCCCAAAGGTGTCCCGTGGACTAGCAGAGGGTGGGAGGCGTCTTACTTTTCCTTTGATAGGAATACCTCCCCACCCTGCAACCCTGGATGAACTATCAGAGGTTTCAAACAGAGGAGCATGATCGTTAACGTCTGCCTGTCCGGTAGATAATAATGAAATATTATCCCCCTTTTTAAAGCCTCCTGTCTGTACGTTTATCTTGAAACACGGAGCAAAGACGCTGTCCGATGAGGCAATCAGCGACCCATAGCTGATATGTTAGCGTCAGGGTTAGCGACCCATAGCTGATATGTTAGCGTCAGGGTTAGCGACCCATATCTGATACGCTAATGTCAAGGTTAGCGACCCATAGCTGATATGCTAACGTCAGGGTTAGCGACCCATAGCTGATATGCTAATGGCAGGTTTAGCGACCCATAGCTGATATGCTAGCGTCAGAGTTAGCGACTCATATCTGATATGCTAGAGTCAAGGTTAGCGAACCATAGCTGACCAAGTCCCTGTCCTACTTCTCAGTTCGTACCCCCGTTAAGAGCCAGGGATCGCCATAGTCCCCATGGTGGTGGAGTCTGCGAAAGAAGCACTGCACGCCCCCTGCTTTTTTAGCTATACTCCGGGACTGAAAAGACAATAACTGCCATAATCCGCTCCCACGCCGATACGATGCTGTACCTCAACACCTTCACAACATCGGCTCCAAAGAACATCAGCTCGCGTTCCAAAGAGAAGAAGGAGGAGAAGAAAACGAAATATAAGAGAAGAAGCAGATCCTTTAAAAACGCATAATTTTGTGTGAAAACCTTTGGGATCGTGCAAGCCGAATAAGCCTTTTAAAATAACGTATGAAATTATAGCAACAGGGATTATAAAAAGGTTTCTGATGATGAATCGTGTAATGAGGACAACGTTGCTGTCATTGGCTGATGCCTGGTGGTCTATTCTTGGCCCTGGCAATTTCCAATCTGGCAATCACTCTCCATATTTGAAGGGCAGAGACAGGTAAATTTCAGGGCGTCGGAAAATTAAAACTTCGCCAAGTTCTAACACAGAGTATGCTAATGACCAGACGCCTCGTGAAATTACTTTGTTTGTTTGTTTGTTTAATATACGGGACGCATTAAAAAAAAAAGAAAGAGAAATGTCAGTTTTAATACAAGACTGTAGACAACGCGATGGTAGTTTGTGTTTGTTTTGTTTATTTGATTCATTGATGAGTAATGATTAAAAATTTTACATAACAAGTGACGTCATTAGCAGAACAGGTGACGTACGTAAAGTGTAATCAGTGTGTAGTGATGTACGTCAGGCGTCATCAGTTTGTAGTGATGTACGTCAGGCGTCATCAGTTTGTAGTGATGTGCTTCAGGCGTCATCAGTTTGTAGTGATGTACGTCAGGCGTCATGTTTGTAGTGATGTACGTAAAGTGTCATCAGTTTTAGTAATGCAAGTCAAGTGTCATCAATCTGTAGTGACATACGTCAGGCGTCATCAGTTTGTAATGATGTACGTCAGGTGTCATCAGTTTGTAATGATGTACGTCAGGCGTCATCAGTTTGTAGTGATGTACGTCAGGTGTCATCAAATTGTAGTGATGTACGAGAGGTGTCATCAAATTGTAGTGATGTACAGATTCATAGTAATCAAAAATTGAGTTACTAATGTTCAGGGCGTAAGAACTATGATCTAGGTTACTGAAAAAGGCACAAGAAAGAATAACAGTTATAACGGAGATCAGAAAAACGACAATCAAAACTTGTGGGGGCGGATCTGGAGGAGAGGCGGGCTAGAGCACATAATGATAACAGGGAAGATCGAAGGTAGAAGAGTCAGAGGTAGACAGAGAGAAAAGATGTTTGATGGTTTGACATCCTGGCACGGGAAATGCTCAGTGACAAGCCTGTTGAGATGTACAAGGTATCGAGGGTTATAGAAGGACATGGTATCCTATTCCTGCTGGCAGGGAGCTTGAGAAAGAGGGAGAGGGAAAGAGAGAGGTTGAGAGAGAGGGAGAGAGAGAGGTAGAGAGAGAGATGGAGAGAGAGAGAGGTTGAGAGAGAGAGGGAGAGAGAGATAGAGAGAGAGGGAGAGAGAGAGAAATGTTCAAATAACATGGACGTGTCAAGTTGTCGGCACTTGATGTTCCAACAAAACGTTGAATCTGAAGATGTACACGTTTGGTATTCGAATATGTTTAAAGATGTCCCTGTTTGATATTCGAATATGTATGAGAACATCTGTGTGCGGTATTCGAACATGTTTGAAGGTATTTATGTTTGATATTCGAATACATCTATGAATGTCCGTGTTTGGTGTCTGAGTGCGTTTTATGTTTGTGTTTGATGTTTATAATGATGTAAGGTAAAAGGTAAAATCCCCTATCCCACGACATTAAGGCTTATTGGGTATACGGTGTTAGGCCTGTATTTCCAAGACCTTCGGCACATGAAAGTCTGATATGATCAGTATCACGTCTAGCCGTATGTCCCTTCTCTGATTTCTCTGGCACCCATTTTTTTTTCAAAGGTTGAGTTGACCCCGGGCTTTTTTTTTTTAATGTGTACCAGGAAAAAAAATCCCATTGTTGGGATGTGCAAAGTTTGAGATTATCAGTATTTGATTTTACGACTTGGGATAGTCAGTTCTGCGTATTTGACGTTCTAGTAACGAGGGCGTTTGATGTTTGTACGTATTTGATGTTCTAGAAAGGAGGGTGTTTGATGTTTGTACGTATTTGATGTTCTAGAAAGGAGGGTGTTTGATGTTTGTACGTATTTGATGTTCTAGAAAGGAGGGTGTTTGATGTTTGTACGTATTTGATGTTCTAGAAAGGAGGGTGTTTGATGTTTGTACGTATTTGATGTTCTAGAAAGGAGGGTGTTTGATGTTTGTACGTATTTGATGTTCTAGAAAGGAGGGTGTTTGATGTTTGTACGTATTTGATGTTCTAGAAAGGAGGGTGTTTGATGTTTGTACGTATTTGATGTTCTAGAAAGGAGGGTGTTTGATGTTTGTACGTATTTGATGTTCTAGAAAGGAGGGTGTTTGATGTTTGTACGTATTTGATGTTCTAGAAAGGAGGGTGTTTGATGTTTGTAGGTATTTGATGGTCTAACAGCACAAAGTTTTGATGCTGTTCGTGGTTGATGTTCTTTTCAAGAGGTCCCTGGGTGTTGTAATTAGTGCTTGATGTTTCATAATCGCTGATATTTGATGTGCTGGATAAATATAGATCTTGTTTCCTTCAGAGTTAAAAGATTATCCATTGTGAAAGAAACACAGGGCCTTAAATATATGATCCATTCTGAAAGAATCATTCATTCATTTGCATGTCCCTTGCGGGACTTTGCCTTCCTAACAGCTCCCCTGTAGGCCTCTCGGTTGTGAGCAAGATGGCCTGCTGCTGATGCATCCATTTGCAGATCATCAACGATGTCTTGCAACCATCTTCGCCTTGGTCTTCCTCTCTTTCTTTTTCCCATTATGTAACCTTCCAAGACGGTCTTCTCTAGATTATCATGACGTTTAATGTGTCCAAAATATTTAAGTTTTCTCTCTTTAATCCTCTTTACTAGCCAGCCTTCTTCAATATTAAGTTCTTGTAATATGGATATATTTGTTCTTTTCTGTGTCCATGATATTTGAAGAACTCTTCTGTAGCATTTACATTCAAAAGCATTTATGTGTTTCTCAGCTGTTTTGTTAAGTGTCCAGGTCTCAAAGGCATATGTTGCGATGGGAAAGATGTATGCCCTTAAAAATCTTATTTTTGTAGTTCTGCCTGTTTCTCTCCACAGATTCTTTAGTTGTTTTACTTTCTGATGAGTGATAGATGTCCTCCTTTTAATTTCCCTCATTTTATCTCCATTATTAGTTAGTAGTGATCCAAGATATTCAAAACTCTCCACTTCTTCCAATTTTTCTCATTGATACATATTTCACCTGCCTTGTTTGTTTTGTCAGTTGTCATCAGTTTAGTATTCTTCGCATTAAGATAGAGGTTTTGCTCTTCACTGTTCTTACGGACTGACATAATTAGTTTTTTCATTCCTTTTTTGTGTTGTGGACAGTAATACTGTGTCATCAGCATATCAAATCTCTGGTATTTCACAACCTCGAATTGTTATGGCATCGTAATATTCTTTGTCTACATTTTCTCTAACATTCCTCATTATATTTTCAGAAGAAAATAGGACCTTAAATATATCTGACCCATTTTGAAAGAAACACAGAGCCTTAAATAAACGAACCCGAGCTCTCTGACCCCATTCAGCCTCATCATCAGCCAACGCGTTATAATGAGTTTTATTGTTGTTGTTGTTATTATTGTTATTGTTGTTTGTGTAAACGTCGCAGCTGAAAATGTGATGTTCTCTTTTGTATTATTTCTGTCGAGCATGCTTTTTTTAATCCGAAACTTTATGTATTGTTTTTTTTTTTTTTCACCGCAACTTTCTGAAATGTAAGTCCTTGAATCCAACATTCTGAAGTGTCTGTTTTTCAGTGCAACTTCCTTAAGTGTCTGTCATTCAATTCAAATTTCTTAAGTGTCTGTCATTCACTTCAACTTTCTTAAGTGTCTGTCATTCAGTTCAACTTTCTTAAGTATCTGTCATTCACTTCAACTTCCTCAAGTGTCTGTCATTCAATTCAACTTTCTTAAGTGTCTGTCATTCAATTCAACTTTCTTAAGTGTCTGTCATCAATTCAACTTTCTTAAGTGTCTGTCATCAGTTCAACTGTGTCATCAATTCAACTGTCTTAAGTGTCAGTCATTCAAATCAACTTTCTTAATTGTCTGTCATCAATTCAGCTGTCTTAGGTGTCTGTCATCAATTCAACTTTCTTAAGTGTCTGTCATCAATTCAACTGTCTTAAGTGTCTGTCATTCAATTCAACTTTCTAAATTCATTGTCCCTCATTTCATCAGCTCCCCCCCAATCCCCTCCAGTAACTAACTGGTGAGTTGTGCCACATGAGGTCGAGGGTTATCCTGCTGAAAAATCGACCTTGGTGCAGCCAGAAGTGGAAGGACGTGAGAACGAAGAATTTCAGCGATGTATCGTTGGGCATTCAGACGTCCTTTAATTTGCACCAGGTCACTTCTTCCAATGAAGTTGATGTCCCTCACATCATTACACCTCCACCACCATATGGAGGAGCCTCATCCACGTACTTCTGGGCTTAGCGCTCATGGACTCTGCGGTAAACTCTTCTCCGTCTATCGTGTCGCTGGAGCATAAAGAATAATTCATCACTAAACTAAACCATTCTCCAATCATTCCCAACGGTCCATTGACGATGCTGGTTCGCCCACTTCAGTCTGTTCTAGCGATGCCAGTCCTTAAGAACAGGACCTCTGTAGGGTCTTTTAGCCAAAAGACCAGCGTCGTGCAGCAGATTCCCGACCGTTTGATCTGAAATTCGACAAGCTGTTGTCATTGACTGAACCGTGTCTTGCTACTACATTTTGTGACGTTCCAGTCTGTAAACGTCCATTGATGATGAGTCGTTGTTCTGTAGTGAGATGAGCCATACTTGCGCACTGAATTTTCAAATGAATTGATTCAACGAGCGTCAATCTTTTATAGGCATTCAATAACATGATCAGTGAGTTTTGTGTTCAGTAAGTTTCAAGGGATTCTCGTGAACCTGACATAAGTTATTGTCATAAATGCTGTTTTGACTAGCTTCGCTTTTCTATGCTCATGAATCATTCGCTGGGTATAGTTCAGTTCAGCGCATGAAGTTGATGTCCAAGCGAACGTTTCAGGAAATTTGCTCTTGTCTGATCAGCAAACTTCAGTTTAAATCACAATATCGTATTTGTTCCGTTTTTTTAACAGTACATATTTCTTCGATGGATTCTAGTTATTTTTCAGTTACAGGTCTATCTATTTTTATGTCAGAGAAGATTCAGACAAAGAAAATTCCATAAAATGCTCTAAAAAAATTGGAGATTATGAAATAGCAGAGATTACACATGCTGATGACACAGTATTATTGTCCACAGCACAAAAAAATGAATGGAGAAATGTATATGAATGAGGAGAAATTGAAAGTGATGGAAAGTTTTGAATATCTTGGATCATTACTAACAATAGAGATACAATGAGGGAGATTAAAAGGAGGAGATATACTGCTCTTCAGAAACTAAAATAACTAAAGAAGCTGTAGAGAGGGACAGACAGAACTACAAAAGTAAGATTTTTAAGGGCATGCATCTTTCCCGTCGCAACATATGCCTGTGAGACCTGGAAACTTAACAAAACAGCTGAGAAACACATAAATGCCTTTGAATGTAAATGTTGCAGAAGAGTTCTTCAAATATCATGGGCAAAAAAAAAGAACAAATATACGCATACTACAAAAACTTAATATTGACGAAAGTTGGCTTGTAAGGAAGATTAAAAAGAGCAGACTTAAATATTTTAGACATATTTAAGACGTCATGAGAATTTAGAGAAGACCATCTTGGACGGGTACATAATAGGGGAAAAAAAAAAGAAAGGAAGACCAAGACGAAGATGGCCGCAAGAGATTTTTGATGACCTGTGAATGGACGCATCAGCAGCAGGGCGTCTTGCTCACAACCGAAAGGCCTTCAAGAGAGCTGTGAGGGGGGAAAAAGTTCTTCAAGGGACATGTTAATGAATGAGTGAATGAATGTCATATTTCTGGCACTGAACTTTAAGCCACAAAATAAGAGCAGAATGAAGACCGGGATCAAAGCTCTTATTTTATTATTGTTACGCATGGGTGCTTACTTGGAACAATCTTCTGACTTAATGAGACTGTAATCTGTAATCTGTTCTGGCATCATCTGTTTGTTTTGTTGTTCGTCCATCGTCTTCGATGATGACCACAGATTCATCTTAGTCAAAGTAAGGAGAGGTGTGTCCGTGTGTGACCAGCTAGCCCTATACGAGCTCTAAAAGTTTTGCCACACACGGAACATATATGTCCAGATTCAGTTGTGGGTGCTTGTGCTACCTTGGCTTTTCGCATTGCGCGTTTGTGCTGGGTACTTTCAATTCTTGAGCGCTCAGTTCTCTGAGCACCCAAGGTAGTTATAGCCCTCCATGATGGGCGGACTTGTGCTCTGACCTCCCAAGAGTTTGTGTCTATCCCGAAGGCTTTGAGTGAAATTTTGAGCGTATCCTTGTAACGCTTTTTTTGCTCTCCAGCTTTCCGTTTTCGGTTCAGTAGTTCCCCATAAAGGAGTTGTTTGGGCAGTCGAGTGTTACTCATTCTGACTACGTGCCCTGTCCGTTTTTATGAAGCGTTGTGTAGTTGCTTGGAATATTAGCTCTTGTGAGGACTTTAGTATCAGGTATCATAATGCTGCCATTTGATGTTTAGTATTTTTCTGAGACAGCATCATCATTTCCGAGCATCATCTAGAGCACCATCTAGGAAATCATCTAGGACGTAATCTAGGGCATCATCTAGGACAACATCTAGGGCATCATCTAGGACACCATCTAGGGCATAATCTAGGACATCATCTAGGGCATCATCTAGGACATCATCTAGGACATCATCTAGAGCATCATCTAGGACATCATCTAGGGCATCATCTAGGACATCATCTAGGACATCATCTAGAACATCATCTAGGACATCATCTAGGGCATCATCTAGGACAACATCTAGGGCATCATCTAGGACAACATCTAGGGCATCATCTATGACATCATCTAGGACATCATCTAGAACATCATCTAGGGCATCATCTAGGACATCATCTAGGACATCATCTAGAGCATCTGTTTTCTGTGTCTTGTCCTTGCACTCTCCTTATGTGTGTGTTCCGGCGTTTGTGTGCAAGTCATTTCCCAAGGGCCGCTCCTTTTCCTCTCTTTCTCTCCCTTTATCTCTCTCTTTCTCTCTCTCTCACACACACACGCTCTCTCTCTCATTTTGTTTCTCTCACTCTCTATATCTCACTCTCTCTTATTCTCTCTCTCTTTCTTTCCACCTCCCCCTCCCAATCATTTTCCTCTCTCTCCTTCTCTGGCGCTCTCTCTTCCTCTCCTTTTTTTCTGTCTCTCTTTCTCTTTTTGTTTCCTCTGTTTCTTCCTCTCACTCCATCCCACTTTCTCTTTCAGTCTCTTTTTCTCTTCACTATTTATTTCAGATTTCTTTATATGAGAGGCCTACAGGAGAGCTGTTATGGAGGCAAAGTTCCGCACGGGACATGCACATGACTGAGTGATTTCTTTCAGTCTTTCTCTCCCTCCCCCTCTCTATCTATTTCACTCACTTTGTCTCTCTCTCTCACACACACACACTTTCTGTCCCACAATGTCATTTATTTTATTTCAGCTTTTCCCATCCCGTATATAACCAATAAACTTTAGAGTACGGCCGAGATATAATTGACGACCACAGAAGTAATGGCCGCCTGAAAGGGGAAATAATTTCTCTGCCTGTGTTTAGAACATTCAGATTACAGTACTTAGTGTTAGAATGCCAGTAATGTCCCTTGTCTTTCTTAGAAGACTATCTGAAAACAGGAAGAAGTTCTCTGTCCTTGGACGTAACATTTTGGACACTTTCTCTTATGAACCAATGTCCAAAAAATGGACCACAGAAAGCAAGGGAAGACAATGTGTTTTAAAGTTTAGCCTCCTTGTCTCTTGCCTTTGTGTCTAGTCATAACTTCCTTCATCATCATCATGTGCCGTCTCCAGATTGAAAGTTGACAGTAATGAATCTCCAGTTCCCTCGTTCATTTGCCTTGATGCCATATTCTGCCAATCTGTGTTCTAATCCACTCTCGTAAGTTTATCTTCCCATCTACATCTCTGTCCACCTCTCGAGTCCCCCCACCCCTTCCTTTTCCACCTTTCCTTCTAGTATGGCCTTCAGTATACTATTATGTCTTTTTTGATATGGCCAAAGTAAATGCCATCTTCTTTATCCTTATTCCTTTGAGAAGTTCGTATTGCACTTAGAGCTGCTCTAAAACTTGTGCATTTGTTCTTTTCATTCTCCGTGTTATATGAGCCTAATTTTCTGTAGAACCACATTTCTGGTGCATTAATCTTTCTCTCGATCTTTTTGTGTACAGAGTTCAGGTTTCTGCCCCATACAGTGAAACAGAATAAATTCGCCATTTTACAAATCTCAGTCCTGTTTTTATGGGCAGATTTCTGTATAACTGCATTGTCTTCATGACGTTGAATGTACATTTTGGCATTCCTAATCGAGTCTTTATCTCCGTCTCACATCTCCATTACTCGGCTACTATGTGGTCTAGGTAGCTGCAGATTGTTACTTGTTCCAATTTCTTTGTGGTAATGGCTATATCCATCTTGTGGCTTCTGGTTGTTACTTGTTCCAATTTCTCTGTGGTAATGGCTATATCCATCTTGTGGCTTCTGGTTGTTACTTGTTCCACTTTCTCTGTGGTAATGGCTATATCCATCTTGTGGCTTCTGGTTGTTACTTGTTCCAATTTCTCTGTGGTAATGGCTATATCCATCTTGTGGCTTCTGGTTGTTACTTGTTCCAATTTCTCTGTGGTAATGGCTATATCCATCTGTGGCTTCTGGTTGTTACTTGTTCCACTTTCTCTGTGGTAATGGCTATATCCATCTGTGGCTTCTGGTTGTTACTTGTTCCACTTTCTCTGTGGTAATGGCTATATCCATCTTGTGGCTTCTGGTTGTTACTTGTTCCACTTTCTCTGTGGTAATGGATATAACCATCTGTGGCTTCTGGTTGTTACTTGTTCCACTTTCTCTGTGGTAATGGCTATATCCATCTTTGGCTTCTGGTTGTTACTTGTTCCACTTTCTCTGTGGTAATGGCTATATCCATCTTGTGGCTTCTGGTTACTTGTTCCACTTTCTCTTTGGTAATGGTTATAACCATCTTGTGGCTTCTGGTTGTTACTTGTTCCACTTTCTCTGTGGTAATGGTTATAACCATCTGTGGCTTCTGGTTGTTACTTGTTCCACTTTCTCTTTGGTAATGGTTATAACCATCTTGTGGCTTCTGGTTGTTACTTGTTCCACTTTCTCTGTGGTAATGGCTATAACCATCTTGTGGCTTCTGGTTGTTACTTGTTCCACTTTCTCTGTGGTAATGGTTATAACCATCTTGTGGCTTCTGGTTGTTACTTGTTCCACTTTCTCTGTGGTAATGGTTATAACCATCTTGTGGCTTCTGGTTATTTTCGTGATGGAACACCGTTACTTTGATCTGTCTTGATATTCATCTTTAATCCCCTTTCTTGGCTTGTGTTGCTTATCTTAATCTAGTATTTTCTGTAAGGTTTGTGGAAGAAGGACTGTATCATCTGTATGTAGTAGTAAATAGAGGAGGGCTGTAGTTTTTTTTTGTCAGTTCTGGAGGTTGATGATAAAAAATCTCTCACAGATGACGTACAAGTTTCCTGGCGTCTTAGTTTTGATCATTTCTTGACTTTCTTCGCTATAGTTGTCTACAAACATGAGAGGAAGGAGAGCAAGGCTGGGGGAGAGATATCTTAATTGACTGTCCGAGTAGAAGGAAAGACGAAGAAAAAAAAGATATGAACTGAGTGCATAGCTTTGGTGATCGTGCTTTTCCACCTTGTCCTGTCCTTGGTTATTTCTAATGAGATGATTTTCTTTTCCCACGGCACCTGGTCAGTGAACTGAGATAGTTTTCTCATGGTCTTTCTCTCTTTCTCTTCCCACGATAAATTTTCCAGTCATTACTAGGTTCTGTAATTTCTGTCTTCTCATAACATGTCCAAGTTTTATAACTTCTGTCTTCTCAAAACATGTCCAAGTTTTATAACTTCTATCTTCTCATGACATGTCAGAGTTCTCTAACTTCTGTCTTCTCATGACATGTCAGAGTTCTCTAACTTCTGTCTTCTCATGACATGTCAGAGTTCTCTCTAACTTCTGTCTTCTCATGGCATGTCAGAGTTCTCTCTAACTTCTGTCTTCTCATGACATGTCAGAGTTCTCTAACTTCTGTCTTCTCATGACATGTCAGAGTAGTACTATATAGTACTGTAATTCTCTCTAACTTCTGTCTTCTCATGACATGTCAGAGTTCTCTCTAACTTCTGTCTTCTCATGACATGTCCAAGAAATGTTAATTGTCTTTATCTTATCGTTTTAACTAGTTTTCGTTTTTCTGAAACTTATTTTTTCTGTCTGTCCAGGGTATGTGCTACTTCATCCTCCACAACCGCGTTCCTTTTGCTTCTTGTTTCTTTGTCCTCGTTTTGTTAAATGTCCAAGTTTTGTTGACTGTCCTCGTTTTGTTAACTGTCCAAGTTTTGTTGACTGTCCTCGTTTTGTTGACTGTCCAGGTTTTATTGACTGTCCAAGTTGTGTTGACTGTCCTCGTTTTGTTAACTGTCCTCG
Organism: Achatina immaculata; assembly: GCA_009760885.1. NCBI lineage: Eukaryota > Metazoa > Mollusca > Gastropoda > Stylommatophora > Achatinidae > Lissachatina > Lissachatina immaculata. Next base: position 6,759,991 of record CM019710.1, read on the forward strand.
TTTTGTTGACTGTCCTCGTTTTGTTGACTGTCCTCGTTTCGTTGACTGTCCAAGTTTTGTTGACTGTCTAAGTTTTGTTGACTGTCCAAGTTTTGTTGATTGTTCTCGTGTCGTTGACTGTCCAAGTCTTGTTGACTGTCCAAATTTCACAACCATATAGCAAGGTTGGCTCTATATACCAATGGTGGTTCTATATAGCAATTCTGGCTCTGTATAGCAATGCTGACTCTATATAGTACTGTAATACTCTTTTCCTCACTTACATGGGCATCTTCTTTTTTGTTAGCATCTTCTTCATGTTATAAATAGCTGCCTTTGCCTTATCTACTGGTGATTTTTATTTTATTAGTGCATGTTCCCCTGGCTGCTATTGTTCTGTGGTAAGTGAATTTATTTACTTGTTTCACAGCCTTTCCCTTTGAAAGGAAGTTCCATGTTGATCTATTTATTCTTTTTTCGACATTAACATCGTTTTTGTCTTGTTGCTTTTTAGCTTTTATCTTATATTTTATCTTATATCTTATATCCTTCCCGTGTCGTTAAACGTCACATAGGGCTCACAAAGCTGTTTGCAAATGTTTCATGTTTTCAGCGAGCTTTTCAACCTCATCAAGGGATTTTATGCCTATTAATTTGGCCTCTCTTAACAATGTCCTCTTTAGAGTTTCACGTGGTCTGACTCTTTTTCTTTGACCTGTTGTGTTCCACTTGATAGCTTGTTTTGGGATTCTCTGGCTGTTTCTCCTCATCACGTGACTAACATATGTCCATCTCATTTTCCTGATCACCCATGAGACTGGTTGTTGTTCAGTCATCTGTCTTGTCTCTGCATTGTTCTAGAATCCGTTCCACTTGATGCCGAATTTTCCTTAGGCATTTGTTTTCAAAAGAGTCTAATTTCTTGTCTATTTCTTTAGTTGTTTTCCAGCTTTCGCGTGCATAAATGAGGGTGGATATTACATTTGAATTTAATAGTCTTAACTTAGTTTTGTGCTTTTGAATTCCATATGTTCTCAAGATTCTTGAAGATCGATGCTGCTTTTGCAATTCTGATTCTAACTTCCTTTCTAGTGTCACCATAATGGTCTATGTAGCTGCCAAGGTATGCAAATTGATTGACTTCTTCAATATCTGCCCCTTCTACGTGTATTTTTCCATTTTGATTAATGGGAAGTTTCATTATTTTTGTTTTGTCCTTGTTAATTTCAAGTACTATTTTGCTAGCCAGTGAAGACAGGATATCTTTTTTTTCTTGCATGGAATTCGCATTGTTACTGATAAAAGTTATGTCATCAGCAAGATCAATATCATCTATTTGAGTCCCATGTACTCAGTCAATACCTGTGTTACATGTGCAGCATTTTTTCATTATGAAGTCTATTGTAATTCCAAAAAGTAAAGGAGACAGTATACATCCTTGTTTCACACCTGTTTCAATCTGGAACCATTCACTCATCCCTTCTTCTGTTTTGACTGCACAAACATATCCATTGTAGAAGTCCTTAATGATGTTGACAGTTTTAGATGGTATTCCGTATAGACTTAAAATTCTCAATAATGAATCTCTGTGTATGCTATCAAATGCCGTTTTAAAGTCTATGAAGTTCAGTATTAATGGTTTCTGCTTTTCAATATGTTCTTCAAGTATTATTCATAGAGTAAAGATCTGGTCGAGACAGCTTCTCCCTTATCGAAATCCTGCTTGTTCTTCTCTCATTGCAGTATCCACTATATCTTTAAGTCTATTCAAAATGACCTTGCAAAATACTTTTGACACAACTGATACTAAGGTTACTCCTCTCCAGTTGTTACAGTAACTAAGGTTGCCTTTTTTAGTATTTTAACAACGATTCCTTTTTTTCACATTTAGAAGGGACAATTTCTTCTTTCCAAATCTTATTAAACATTCTCTGCAGTTGACTTATGTTGTCATTATTGATAGTGTTTATTATTTCGGTTGTTATTTCAACTTCACCTGCAGCTTTGTTGTTAGCCATTAAATTCACTGCTGTTTCAGTTTCATACAATGTAATTTCACGTAGGCTGACATTTAGTTGTGGGGCTGGTAAGTCGGTTTCAAGGTTTATCAATTCTTTTGGGTGTGGTCGATTAAATATTTCTTGGAAGTGTTCAGCCCATCTTTGCTTTTGGTCTTTACTTGATGTTAATAGGGTTCCAGTTTTGCTAAGGATTGGTCTTTCTTTAGATGTAATAGTAACTGTTACCTTCTTTTGTATGTTATATAGAGCTTTGCTGTCTCCTGTTTTTGCTGCTTTCTCTGTCTCTTTCGCTATGCTGTCTATCTATTCTCTTTTATCTCTTTTAGCTGAACTTTTTATTTTCTTGTCTATTTCTTTCTATGGTGTTTTCGCCAGATCTTTTCCAAGATCTGTTTTTGCATTCAACATGTCTAATTTGGCTGCTCGTCTTTCATGTATGTACTTCCATGTGTTTTCTGATATCCACGCTTTTCTGTTTGTTTTTTTTTCAGTCCAGCACTTGCTTTTGCTGCTGTGATTATGGCTGTGCTGTATGAATTCCATAATTCATCTATACCTATCTCCTCTACTTCACTGAGTGTTGTGGAATGATTGGCAAGTTCCTGATTGAAATTACTGTTAGTATTTTCTTCTTGTAGGATGTCTGTTTATCTTTCTGCGTATTGACTTCTTGTTTTGGCTTTTAAGTTTTAGTTTTATTTTTTCTATACACAGATTGTGATCACTGTTAACATCTGCACCCATATACCCCTTACATCTATCAGAGATATTGTGTATTGCTTTCTAATACAAAAAAATGATCTATCTGGTTTCTAGTTCTATTATCTGGAGATATCCACGTTGTTTAATGTATCTCTTTGTGTGGAAATATTGTGCATCCAATGACCATGCTCTCTGTTAGACATATTTCAATTAATCTTCTGATTTACCATGTCAATTCCTTCCCTATTACTTTTTCAACGTCGGTATTATCCTTCCCTACCTTAGCGTTGAAGTCCCCCATAGCAATTAGAATGTCGTGTTTAGGGACTTTGTCAATGATTTGTTGCAATTATTGGTGATAGAAATCGTCTTTCACAAGTGTTTAGCTCTAGACCTCTTTCATTACTGTCTGTGGTAATCTTGTTAACAAGGTTCTACAAACTGCTTTGACTTTCTGCTAATAGAGCGCTGTCATCCGTATATCTCATGTTATTGATAGTATGGTATCCTGTTTTACTCAGTTCACATTTTTACTGCCTCTCGTTATGTTTTTCCACTGTATAGTGAGAATAGATCAGGTGAGAACACACACTCTTGTTTTACGCCATGTTCTTACTATGAGACCCAGCTATGCCACTGTTAGCTCTTACTGTTGATCTTTACCTCCAGAACGTATCCTTAATAATTCTCTCATCTTTATCATCCATATTAAGCTTTTTTATAGCAGTTGTATCTATAGGTTTTTGATGAAAAATATATTATATGAGGATATGGTATACCATACTTGTACCAGGTGTCAAATCAGGAACCTTTTAGAAAACAAATCAACAGAGCTCCTCCCACCCGGCGTGGCGTAATACCATCCTCAGGGGAACGTTTTGATCTCTTAAATCTCTAACGCTTAAAAGGGTGTAAGTGAGGGGGGTGGGGGTGGAATTCTAGTTCGTGACTGCAAGATATTTTTCGCTTATTGGTGTATAACCGCTTCACAGGGTATTGCTACTTGGAACTATTTGTCACTGGCGGAGGAATATGTCCATGAAAAGTTTGGCCGAGGTTTGAGGTTTTTTTCCCCGCGTTCATTATAAGAAAAGTCTGAGTGTTACAAGTTTACATACTGAGTGTAGGCGATAGTCTGAAAGATGGGAGATGAAGGGTTGATGAAAGCTGAGAAAGATGAAGGGTAGATGAAAGCTGAGAGAGATGAAGGGTTGATGAAAGCTGAGAAAGATGAAGGGTTGATGAAAGCTGAGAGAGATGAAGGGTTGATGAAAGCTGAGAGAGATGAAGGGTTGATGAAAGCTGAGAAAGATGAAGGGTTGATGAAAGCTGAGAGAGATGAAGGGTAGATGAAAGCTGAGAAAGATGAAGGGTTGATGAAAGCTGAGAGAGATGAAGGGTTGATGAAAGCTGAGAAAGATGAAGGGTTGATGAAAGCTGAGAGAGATGAAGGGTTGATGAAAGCTGAGAAGATGAAGGGTTGATGAAAGCTGAGAGAGATGAAGGGTTGATGAAAGCTGAGAAAGATGAAGGGTTGATGAAAGCTGAGAAAGATGAAGGGTTGATGAAAGCTGAGAGAGATGAAGGGTAGATGAAAGCTGAGAGAGATGAAGGGTTGATGAAAGCTGAGAGAGATGAAGGGTTGATGAAAGCTGAGAAGATGAAGGGTTGATGAAAGCTGAGAGAGATGAAGGGTTGATGAAAGCTGAGAAAGATGAAGGGTTGATGAAAGCTGAGAAAGATGAAGGGTTGATGAAAGCTGAGAGAGATGAAGGGTAGATGAAAGCTGAGAGAGATGAAGGGTTGATGAAAGCTGAGAGAGATGAAGGGTTGATGAAAGCTGAGAGAGATGAAGGGTTGATGAAAGCTGAGAGAGATGAAGGGTAGATGAAAGCTGAGAAAGATGAAGGGTTGATGAAAGCTGAGAGAGATGAAGGGTAGATGAAAGCTGAGAGATGAATGGTAGATGAAAGCTGAGAGAGATGAATGGTAGATGAAAGCTGAGAAAGATGAATGGTAGATGAAAGCTGAGAGAGATGAAGGGTAGATGAAAGAGCAGAATGCTTGACAGAGCCGGTGTGCTTCAACTGTTCTGATGGTAAATGATCTTCTTCTTCTTCTTCTTCTTCTTCTCTGGAGCTGGAATCTGGTGTTCTTTACAGTCCCAGAACGGAGCTTAGAAAGGAACGAGGCATGCAATGCTTCTTTAGTAGACTCTGCCACCATGGAGAACTATGGCGATCCCTGCCTCTGTTAGCCAGTCTAGACTTGTTGTTGGGTGTCCCAGCCAGAAGTGCAACAGGGTCTTGATCAGCTATGGTCCACCAACCCTGACGCTTACGAGTCAGTCTTGAGTCGCCCACTCCCAAAACGGACAGCGTCTTGGCCCGAATGTTGACTGACAAAAGACATAATATTAAAACTGGGCTGGGTACCCCATCTTCGCTATCTTGATTGAAATAAGTTCTTTTCTCTGGATGATTTCTTAAATCACTGAATATAAATTTCGTTGCGAATGTCAAGCACGGAGATGCTCATATTTGATCCCCAATATATTTTTCATTGTGCTCCTCCTACCTCTTGTGCTTGTCCTACCTCTTATGCTCGCCTATCCCTTCTGCTTGTCCTGTCTCTTGTGCTTGTCCTACCTCTTATGCTCTTCTATCCCTTCTGCTTGTCCTGTCTCTTGTGCGCGTCCTACCTCTTATGCTCGCCCTATCCCTTCTGCTTGTCCTGTCTCTTGTGCTTGTCCTACCTCTTATGCTCGCCTATCCCTTCTGCTTGTCCTGTCTCTTGTGCTTGTCCTACCTCTTATGCTCGCCTATCCCTTCTGCTTGTCCTGTCTCTTGTGCTTGTCCTACCTCTTATGCTCGCCCTATCCCTTCTGCTTGTCCTGTCTTGTGCTTGTCTACCTCTTATGCTCGCCTATCCCTTCTGCTTGTCCTGTCTCTTGTGCTTGTTCTACCTCTTATGCTCGCCTATCCCTTCTGCTTGTCCTGTCTCTTGTGCTTGTCCTACCTCTTATGCTCGCCTATCCCTTCTGCTTGTCCTGTCTCTTGTGCGCGTACTACCTCTTATGCTGGCCCTATCCCTTCTGCTTGTCCTGTCTCTTGTGTGCGTACTACCTCTTATGCTCACCCTATCCCTTCTGCTTGTCCTGTCCCTTGTGCGCGTACTACCTCTTATGCTCGCCCTATCCCTTCTGCTTGTCCTGTCTCTTGTGCTTGCCCTACCTCTTATGCTCACCCTATCTCTTCTGCTTGTCCTATCTCTTGTTCTTGTCCTGCCTCTTGTGCTTGTCCTAACTCTTGTGCTTGTCCTACCTCTTGTGCTGGTCCTAACCTTTATGCTTGTCCTACCTCTTGTCCTCTTCCTACCTCTTGTTTTTGTCCTACCTCTTGTGCTTGTTCTAACCATTGTGCTCGTCCAACCCCTTGTGCTTATCCTACATCTTGTACTTTTCTTAACTCTTGTGCTTTGTTCTGGCTCTTGTCCTTGTCCTATCTCTTCTGCTCGTCCTATCACTTGTGCTTTTCCTACCCCTTGTGCTCGTCCTACCTTTTGTGCTTTGTCCTACCCCTTGTGCTCGTCCTACCTTTTGTGCTTTGTCCTACCCCTTGTGCTAATTCTACTTCTTCTGCCCGTAACGCCCACACTTTCTCCTCTTCTCATTTAAAGTATCATCTTTCTTGTGTTCTTGTTTATACATGTATATTTTCCCCGAGAAGTTTCTAATTTTCGACCGTTGACATTTAGATTTGGCATAAACCAACTCGCCAGAACCGCGCAAACAAACACTCGCCATTGGCGTCGACTTGATGAAGTTCGCCCCACTTGCTGGTGTAATCTCGACATCAAAATCATTAGCTCCCGACAAGGGAGAACACTCTCTCCGAAAACAGTACATTGAAAGGCTACACTAAAGACCGAGTGCGTATTCATGTAAGACCCACTCACGGGGCGGTTTATTCCAGTGTCCCACGGTAATTGGGACTGCAAACCCAGTCGTGAGAGGGAAAGTGGAAGCTGGATTAGATGTGTGTTGATCTCTGGGATATTTGAGAGAAGAAGCGTTCCCGAAAGCAGCGTAACTGATATTCGTAATAAAAGTTGATAGCCGGAGATATATAAACGATGAATTCTCAGCAACGGTTCTCAACTTTTTCTCATATCGAGGGCTCCGGAAGTAAAAAAAAAATAAAGTGACACTCTCCGATTACACCTGGCATTAAATTTTAAAACGTATTCTGTATAATCAAGACCAGTTATCCACAAATTAGGCGGTATTGCCCCCCCCCCCCACTGTTATGGTAAAAAGATCAAGTGGATCAGTGAGAGAAAATGGGCCAATAAGCGGCATGAGAACGCAATGCCGTCTTAACGCATGGGCCCATCTGGGCCTGCCTAGGGGCCACAAGTGTATGGGGCCCAACTAGCCTATGGAAGTCCATGCATATGAGTGTACAGTATTTGGCGTGGACACAGACGGCTTATTTTGTTATTTTATTATTACTTTGCCCAGGGGGCCCCAATGCTGTTAAGAGGGCTCTGCGAGAACTAACTGTGAGGGGGGGGGAGAGACATTTTATGTGGGTTCTAAAGATACAGTCTTGGAGAAAAGGGTGTGAGACGGGAAAAGTTTCTGGGATCCACTGTTCTAGATTTACCACATGGATCTACCCCCGGCAGACCCATGGATCAGTGGGTCACAGTTTTGGGAAACTGCTGACACGGAATGAGATGTACCAGATAAATAGGACTCTGAGCAAATGGTAAACTCTGGAGATAATTATTCTCATCTGTAATACAATTTGTAGTACTGTGATCCGTACGGCTACGGTGCCGCGGTTTGCTTCGTCATGAAGGTATATATTTTGTCGTTTTCTGTAGCGATTTTCCTCAATACAGAGTGACGAGTACCCATTTGTGTGGCTTAGTTTTACTGGAGGGTGACAGTAGGCGGGATGGAAACTGCTTTTTTTTTCATTCAGAGAAATCGCAGATTTTAGTGTCGGATGTGGAGTTTGATATATATAATTTCAGCCTTCACTTGTAAAGTGGCGCATTATCGTCGTTATCAGCAGAGTCGTCATCGTCGTCGTCATTATCAGCGTCATCATTATCATCAGTATCGTCATCATCAGCATCAGTAGCGTCATCATCAGCATCAGTAGCGTCATCATCAGCATCAGTAGCGTCATCATCAGCATCAGTAGTGCCATCGTTATCAATAGTAGCGGCATCATCAGCATCAGTAGGGTCATCGTTATTATTATTAGAGTAATCATCAGCATCAGTAGCGTCATTATTATCATCAGTAGCGGTATCATCAGCGTCAGTAGCGTCATTATTATCATCAGTAGCGGTACATCAGCATCAGTAACGTCATCATCAGCATCAGTAGCGTCATCGTTATCATTAGTAGCGTCATCATCAGCATCAGTAGCGTCATCGTTATCATTAGTAGCGTCATCATCAGCATCAGTAGCGTCATCGTTATTATTAGTAGCGTCATCATCAGCATCAGTAGCGTCGTCATCGTAATCAGCAGCGCCATCATCGTCATCGTCTAACAGTTTTCCGGTTCAAGAGATAGGACGAACAAAGTGAAATGCAAGACTTGGCCCCGGAAGTTGTAATCTGATCGGACCTCTGGCCTCTTTGATTCCTGCCACAGACTATGACTGATGACTAGTTTTGAGCCGCAAACTGGCCAGAAGAAATGCTAGAACTTGCGATCAGCTCCACTACCTGGCAGCTCCTGGGGCCCTTGGGCAATGTAACGCACACCCATCATATACATTCATACACATAGATTTCCATCGGCTAGTTAGCCCCCCTTGGCAGTACTCAGGTGGGCGCATGCATTAAGACGGCACTGCCTGGCTGCCAAGTGATAGAGGTAGCAGAACCTTTCACAAGTATTCACTTAAAAGCCATCTCTTATAGATCTGGGTCATAATTACACTTTAGAAATGACGTTTTATAATTCACAATAGACAGCTTTACAGCCGTCAAGAGTCGAGACAAGTAGAAGTCAGAGATTATGATTCTCAAACCCCCCCCCCCTCTCTCTCTCTCTTTATTTATGTATATGTCTGCGTGTGTATGTGTGCGTGAGTGCTATTTTATTAGGTTAATGACTTCTTCTCTTTTACCTTGAATGTAGTAGCTAAATCTTACACTCTTTTGATATGTTTTTCCTAATTTAATTTGTATATTTGTACTAAATCAAGTGCGTGGGAAGAATGAAAGATGGAGTGATGAAGGGCATAATGTAAGACGGGCCTGCGTGCCCAATTCTTTACCCTTGAAAAATAAAGATTATTCATTCATTCATTCATTTTCTCTCTCTCTTTCTCTCTCTCTCTCTCTGTCCTATCAGTGACTAAGACAAAGGGAATTGCTGGTATCAAGAGACTTCCACTTCTGTCAGAGACTAAGACACATGGGATTGTTGGTATCAAGAGATTTCCATTTTTGTCAGTGACTAAGACACATGGGATTGCTGGTATCAAGAGATTTCTATTTTTGTCAGTGATTAAGACACATGGGATTGCTGGTATCAAGAGATTTCAATTTCTGTCAGTGACTAAGACACACGGGATTGCTGGTATCAAGAGATTTCAATTTCTGTCAGTGACTAAGACACATGGGATTGCTGGTATCAAGAGATTTCTATTTTTGTCAGTGACTAAGACACATGGGATTGCTGGTATCAAGAGATTCCATTTCTGTCAGTGACTAAGACACATAGGATTGCTGGTATCAAGAGATTTCCACTTCTGTCAGTGACTAAGACACATAGGATTGCTGGTATCAAGAGACTTCCACTTCTGTCAGTGACTAAGACACATAGGATTGCTGGTATCAAGAGATTTCCACTTCTGTCAGTGACTAAGACACATAGGATTGCTGGTATCAAGAGATTTCCACTTCTGTCAGTGACTAAGACACATGGGATTGCTGGTATCAAGAGATTTCCACTTCTGTCAGTGACTAAGACACATAGGATTGCTGGTATCAAGAGACTTCCACTTCTGTCAGTGACTAAGACACATGGGATTGCTGGTGTCAAGGGATTTACTCTTCTGTCAGTGACTAAGACACATGGGATTGCTGGTATCAAGAGATTTCCACTTCTGTCAGTGGTCCATGGCCATCTTCTTCATTGTCTCTTAAATAAGTCCTTTGTTCACTTGAAATTTTACATTCTGCATTCCTTATTCCACCTTTGATTCATTTAGCCAAGGGGCCCTTTTTTTTCGTTCCGGGCGCTACCAGAACTACTTAATTCTCTGCTCTGCCACTATCATCTTTTGTTTCGTGTGTACGTCTAGAAGAGAACTCGGGACGCGGTTATTTGGAGCCCTAAACGAGTCTTATTTTTATCTTTTTGAAAACAGTGCCCCAGAAGATAAATATTCTGCGTCCCTCTAAGATTTACACTTCATTTTGCTTCCTAGATGGTCAAATGGTAGCGGCAGCCCCTGCGTGTTTGTTTAACTTTGTTCGTCTTAGCCCTGCTTTCAAGTTAGGTATTCATCTGTTCATAAACATTATCATCATCATTGCCCGAAACTTCTTGGGAGTATGGAGGACTCTACATATGGGTGACTGACATAATCGATCAGCCAGTTAGTCATTTGCGTGTCCCTTGCGGAACTTTGCCTCCCTAACAGCACTCCTGTAGGCCTCTCGGTTGTGAGCAATGGCCTGCTGCTGATGGATCCATTTGCAGATCATTAACAATGTCTTGCAGCCATCTTCGCCTTGGTCTTCCTCGCTTTCCTTCTCCCATTATGTACCCTTCCAAGACGGTTTTCTCTAGATTCTCATGACGTTTAATGTGTCCAGAATATTTAAGTTTTCTCTCTCTTTAATCCTCTTTACTAGCCAGCCTTCTTCAATATTATGTTCTTGTAGTATGGATATATTTGATATTTTGTTTCATACACCCTTGGGAGTATGGGCCACGGATAAAGTTTATCTAATCCTCTCTGTTCGTGGAATTTCTTCTCTGCTTCCTTCTTGTATATCCCTTGTCTCTTAACACTTTCATAATTTCCCTTCTCCAAGACATTCTGGATCTTCTTTGATTTTTATTTGCCTGGGGGAGGGGGTTCCAGTCAGTGCCTGTCTTGTTATGCTTGTGTTTGGTTTATTCCTTAGTACGCACCCACTCTATCTCCAGTTTTCTAGCCATGATTTATAGGTTCGTAGGCTCTTGTCCTGCTTTTTCCGAGACCTCCTTGTTCCTGGTTTTGTCCTACCTCTTCCCAGATGTCCTGGTCTTGTCCTACCTTTCTCAGGTCTTATTTTTCCTGGTCTTGTCCTACCTTTCTCAGATCTTCTTCTTCCTGGTCTTGTCCTACCTTTCTCAGGTCTTATTTTTCCTGGTATTGTCCTACCTTTCTCAGATCTTCTTCTTCCTGGTCTTGTCCTACCTTTTCCCAGATGTCCTTGTCTTGTCCTACCCTTTCCCAGACCTCCTTTGTTCCTTGTCTTGTCCTATCCTTTCCCAGACCTCCTTTGTTCCTGGTCTTGTCTTATCCTTTCCCAGACCTCCTTTGTTCCTTGTCTTGTCTTATCCTTTCCCAGACCTCCTTTGTTCCTGGTTTTGTCCTATCCTTTCCCAGACCTCCTTTGTTCCTTGTCTTGTCTTATCCTTTCCCAGACCTCCTAGTTCCTGGTCTTGTCTTTTCATTTAGTCTTTAAAATTCTCCTCAAGCAGTATTTCATGAATGTTTGTATCCCCTGTTGTATTGTCTCGGCCATAACATATGTCTCCGAACCGTATAGCAGGACAGTCTTTACGTTTGTATTAAAAAGCCTAAGTTTGGTTCTTGTTTTGATGTCCATTGAAGCCCATCTATTCTTCCTCGTTCTTGTATTCTTCCTGCTCTAAACATTGACCAGCTGAACTTCATACTGTAAGGCTTCTCCTAACCCGATGTAGTGTATCTAAAACCAGGTCTGTCGCAGGTTGTACGTAATTATAGAAGCGTCCGTATGTAGGCCGGAGGTAATTGAATATACAAGTTGTCGACCGAAACGGTCGAGAACAGAAGACGTAATTAGAAAATTCTTTTGCTGGAAACTTCTTGCTCTTTTTTTTCTTTTGTTATGCCTTGTTTCAACAGGAAGAAAAAGGAAGTGATGGGATGGAAACTTGTAATCGTTGGGGCCATCATATGAAAGTTGTATGTTTGTAGGTGCGTGTAGAGTTGAGTGTTCTGACATATATATATATATAATATATATATATATATGTTTGTCTGTCTGTCCATCCATCCATCCATCCATCCATCCATCTATCTATCTATCTATCTATCTATCTATCTATCTATCTATCTATCTATCTATCTATTCATCCATCCATCCATCCATCCATCCATCCATCCATCTATCTATCTATCTATCTATCTATCTATCTATCTATCTATCTATCTATCTATCTATCTATCTATCTATCTATCTATCTATCTATGTCAGTGAATGGATAAGAGCGAAACGTAAATGTTGTATTTTATTTTATGTCTCTCAGCTTCAATGTTAGTTATGTTTGTTACATGAGCAGCATATTTGTAGAATGTCTGGAATAGAGTGAAAGTTGTATGATAAAGGGCAGAATGTCAGACAGGCCTGCGTGCCCAATTCTTAACCTTTCTGAAATAAAGATCTAAATATCTATCTATCTATCTATCTATCTATCTATCTATCTATCTATCTATCTATCTATCTATGTTTTTGATTGCCTTTGTCTCTTTATGTCTGCTTGTTTATTCCTATTCTTATTGTCTGTCTGTCTCTGATTATGTTGTTTTGTCTGTCTGTCTCTCCTTTCGCTCATTGCTTGTTTGTCTGTCTATCTTTTTTTTAGTTTCTCTTTCCCATGTATGCCTTTTCTGATTGTCTGCCTGCCTCCGTTTATACTGTTTACATAATGTCTGTCTGTTTATCCATTTTCTGGTTGCCTGTCTGTTTATCCGTTTTCTGATTGTCTGTCATTCAGTCTGTCTGTGTTTATGTCTGTCTTTTCATCCTTCTGTGTATACTTGTGGTAAAGCTAATATTTGCGAGGGCAAACGAAACTTTGAGAGATAAACGACAGACTGTCATGTGAACCTTCTTGGTCAGTTCTTCCACACTTTGAAAAATTAAAGTACCTTATTCTGCCTGGGTTTGTCTGTTTCTTCTTTTTCTTAAAAACTAACCAGCCACACATATCGTTAACTAGGTCACCGAGTCGTGTCTGCAGAGATTTATCTGACCTGTCATAGCTCCCGCCCTCTAAACAAAAAAACTGACAGAAATTATGACCCCGAAATCCGCTTTGTCGCATAACAGCCCCATTAACCGAACGCACCCATTAACCAGAAAAACGAAGAAAATATTTATGCATATCTGTACAGTTTCTAGACAGAGGATAGTAATTGTCTTGCTTGTTTTATTTCATGGTGCCATTAATCCTCTTAAACACGGAAGTTGCAAAGTCTGTCTAATGAGATGAATGAGGCGAATAACGAATATATTGTGCCGCAGGATTAGGTTATTGACCTTCAAACTATACGTCAGAAGACAGATAGAGTATTAGGTCGTTGCTCTTCAAATTATACGTCAGAAGACAGATAGAGTATTAGGTCGTTGCTATCAAAACTATACGTCAGAAGACAGATGGAGTATTAGGTCGTTGCTCTCAAAACTATACGTCAGAGGACAGATAGATAGAGTATTAGGTCGTTGCTCTTCAAACTGTACGTCAGAAGACAGATATAGTATTAGGTCGTTGCTCTCCACACTATTCATCAGAAGACAGATAGAGTATTAGGTCGTTGCTCTCCAAACAAAACGTGAGAAGACAGATAGAGCATTAAGTCGTTGCTCTCCAAACTAAACGTCAGAAGACAGATAGAGTATTAGGTCGTTGCTCTCCAAACTATACGTCAGAAGACAGATAGATAGAGTATTAGGTCGTTGCTATTCAAACTGTACGTCAGAAGATAGAGTATTAGGCCATTGCTCTTCAAACTGTACGTCAGAAAACAGAGTATTAGGCCATTGACCTTCAAACTATACGCCAGAAGACTGACAGAGTATTAGACTATTGACTTTCAAACTATACTTCAAAAGACAGATAGACTAACTACACATAATGACCTTTATTTGAAAAAAAAGGAATGGAAGAAAATAAACATCCAGTTTTATTACTTCAATTATTCAGAAATATCGTTTAATCTTTAGAAAGAGTGAGATGGCTCAGTTGAATAATGCGCTGTTTTCTTGTGGCTAGGCGGTTGCTCATCCTACTAGAGTTCATGGTTCAAGGCCTAGGTCATTTTTCTTTCTCTCACGTCTAAAAGCATGTGAGACCTGGACACTTAACATATGCCTGTGAGACCTGGACACTTAACATATGCCTGTGAGACCTGGACACTTAACATATGCCTGTGAGACCTGGGCACTTAACATATGCCTGTGAGACCTGGACACTTAACATATGCATGTGAGACCTGGACACTTAACATATGCCTGTGAGACCTGGACACTTAACAAAACAGCTGAGAAACACATAAATGGCTTTGAATGTAAATGCTGCAGAAGAGTCCTTCAAATATCATGGACATAAAAAAGAACAAATATATCCATACTACAAGAACTTAATATTGAAGAAGGTTGGCTAGTAAAGAGGATTAAAGAGAGAAAACTTAAATATTTTGGATATGTTAAACATCACGAGAATTTAGAGAATACCGTCTTGGAAGGGTGCATAATGGGAAACAGAAAGAGAGGAAGACCAAGGCCAAGATGGCTGCAAGACGTCGTTGATGATCTGCGAATGGATGCATCAGCAGCAGGCCATCTTGCTCACAACCGAGAGGCCTACAGGAGAGCTGTTAGGGAGGCAAAGTTCCACAAGGGACATGCAACTGGCTGACTGATTGACTAACGGTGTTTTATTCTCTTGTCACGTCTTAGCAAATATTTCCGGAGCGATTCTTAACGGAGTCAGGTACCTATTTGTATATAAGCATAACTGACAGGTAACAAACCGGAGTTGCCTTAGGTCCACTAGATGGAGCACCTGGTTCAATCCGAAGCTGGGGTGGTAAAGACGCGATGCTGACCACATCATCCCTGTCTTGTAGCGCGATTCATCAAGGATAATGCGAGCGCTGGCACAATATCCCGTAAGCACTTCTGTGACAAGACTGGATCAACTTTACAGGATTTTTTAAATATATATATATTTCTTTAAGTGGATTTGTCAAGTGGAATCTAGGTTCTTTCCAAGTTTGTTTCCACATGATTGATTAAATAAGACAGGCTTTATGTAGAAGCTATACACACATAAATCTATTTATTCAACAGACAGAACTGAAGATATAGATGAGCAGGAAGAAGAAGAAGAAGCAGAGGAAGAGAGGAGGCAGGAGGAGAAGAAGAAAGAAAAAAGAAGGAAAAGAAGAAGATGAAACAAAGAGGAGATGAAGAAGAAGAAGAGGAGGAGGAGGAGGAGAAGGAGATGAGGAGGAGAAGAGGAGGAAGAGAAGAAGAAAAAGTAAAGAGGAGATGGACAAGAGGAAAAAGATGAAGGAGGAGGAGGAAGAGAAGAAGAAAAAGCAAAGAGGAGATGGATAGGAGGAAAAAGAAGAAGAAGAAGAGGAAGAGAAGAGGAAGGAGGAGAAGAATAAAGAAACAAAAGAAGGGAGAGAAGAAGAAGAAACGAAGAGGAGATGAAGAAGAAAAAGATGAAGAAGAAGAGAAGAAGGAGAAGAAGAAGAAGGAGATGAGGAGGAGAAGCGAAGGAAGAGAAGAAGAAGAAAAAGAAGAAGAAAAAGGAGGAGGAGAAGAAGAAGAAGAAGCAGAAGAAGAAGAAGAAGAAGAAGCAGAACAAGAAGAGGAAGAAGAAGAAGAAAATTTTCATGTCTCTGCTTATTTGTACCACTTTAAACTAAAGGTGACACCATTCAAGTACTGTTGAAATAATTTAAAGTACCTTTTGCAAAACATCTTTTTTGTTTGTTGTTGTTTCAGGAGAAATTTTTGTAGGTCATCGACGCCCGCAATTTTAAGTAAAATATCATTTTCTTTTATTTTTGTTTTCCTTCCGTCCAAATTGTGACTGGTTAAAACTAGTTGTTAATAAAAAAAAAAAGTCATCTTGAAATCACTTACATGTAGAATATGACACAAAAACACACTGACACACTGTTAGACTAAACTTAGTCCCAGATCTAAACAGGGATTATTTTCTTTTTAAAAGAGTAAAGAACGTTATCCAACAGCGGAAGAATATATATATATATCTGAACCTTAAGTGCCCAGAGCACATGGGGCTTCCGCAAGGGTTTTCCACAAATGCCTGTCCTTCGCCTTTTTTTTCTGCCCTTGCCCAGGTGAGCCCTCTATTGCTCAACATCCTTTCTGTTGTTCTTCTCCATGTCTCTTTTGGTCTACCCTTACTTCTGTTCCCCTGTGGTGTCCATCTTAGTGCTATTTTTGGTAGTGAGTTGTCAGTCATTCGGAGCACATGTCCCAACCATCGCCAGCGTCTTTCCTCAATAATTGTTGTCAGTGGCTTCATCTGCATTTCTGCTAATAAGATGTTATTTCTTATGGTGTATGGCCAGAATATTTTCCTAATTCTTCGTAAACATTTAGTCTGGAAAGAATTCAACTTGTTTTCTATGGTTTTGGTGATTTTCCAGCATTCATTTCCATAGAGTAGTACACTTAGAACACTACTCTTAAATATCCTGATTTTCATATTTATGCTTAGTTTTTAAAAAAATTTCCATATAGTCTGCAGCATTGCAAAAGCCTGGTTTGCTCTAGTAAGTCTACTGTTGATGTCCTCTGTGCTGTCTCCATTTTCTACTACTCTGCTGCCAAGGTATACAAATTCGTTGACCTCCTCCACTAACTTGCTATCTGCTCTGAGTACATTTCTGTTTTCACATTTTGCTTCATTAACTTTGTCTTTCCCACGTTTATCTTCTTATGTCTTATATCCTTCCCGTGCCGTTAGACGTCACATAGGGCTCGCAAGGTAGTTCGCCAATTTTTCCCTGTCTTCAGCGAGTCTTTCAACCTCATCAAGGGATTTTATGGCTGTTAATTTGGCCTCTCTTAACAATGTCCTCTTCAGAGTTTCACGCTGTCTGCCTCTTTTTCTTTGGCCTCTTGTGTTCCATTTTATAGCTTGTTTTGGAATTCTCTGATCGATTCTTCTCATCACAGTATGTATATATATGGCGAATGACAGGCATTTGTGGAAAACCCTTGCGGAAGCCCCATGTGCCCTGGGCACTTAAGGTTCAGATATATATATATATATATATATATATATATACACTGTTGAACAGGGAGCTGTAATAGTTCTACTCTGAGTGATTTCGAGTGTTACTAGTCTGTAACATCAATTATTGGGCGTATTTATCATTATTTCCTTCAGTTCGATTAGGATACTCTTGGGTTTCCGGAAAATCTCTTGACATTTGGACGGACGGTCAGAATATTGTACAAACAGTCCTCCATTGTTGTCTAGGGCTAATGAATATCTTGTTTCTTACAGGCCTGTTGCAGTCTCATGGTGCAAGATCGTGGAACAAGATAGGATTGTGTCAAACTGTGGAATAAGACAGGGTGGTGTAAGCCTGTGGAACTAGATAGGGAGTTGTAAGATTGTGAAATTAGGATTGTGTGCAACCGTGGAAGTAGATAGGATTTTGTAAGACTGTGGAACTAGATAGGAGTGTGTAAGAATGTGGAACTAGATAGGAGTATGTAAGACTGCGGGACTAGTTAGGAGTGTGTAAGCCTGTGGAACTAGATAGGATTGTGTAAGACTGTGGAACTAGATAGGAGTGTGTAAGATTGTGGAACTAGATAGGAGTGTGTAAGATTGTGGAACTAGATAGGATTTTGTAAGGGTGTGGAACTAGATAGGATTGAGTAAGGTTGTGGAACTAGATAGGATTTAGTAAAGCTGTGGAACTAGATAAAATTGTGTAAGGCTGTGGAACTAGATAGGATTGTGTAAGCCTGTGGAACTAGATAGGATTGTGTAAGCCTGTGGAACTAGATAGGATTGTGTAAGGCTGTGGAACTAGATAGGAGTGTGTAAGACTGTGGAACTAGATAGGATTGTGTGAGGCTGTGGAACTAGATAAGATTGTGTAAGGCTGTGGAACTAGATAGGATTGAGTAAGGCTGTGGAACTAGATAGGAGTGTGTAAGGCTGTGGAACTAGATAGAATCGTGTAAGATTGTGGATCAAGACACTGGTGCAGTCTGGCGAATTATCGCTTCTCCTGTTGTTCTGCCCTCTCGTAGCTGGTGAGATGGTTTCTTTTATAGCCTACGCTATGAAGATGTTGGAATGCAAAGGTCGTATCGGATTAGGAGTGGGTTACAATGGGCAGCTTGAAAATCCTGAGCTGAAACCCCCCCCCCCCCCGAAAAAAATCAAATGTACAAAATCACAGCTTTAAAATCACAGCTTTAAAGATGTGAAAAGTATAATCTCCCTTGCTGATGGGTAATATTATGAAGATGTAAACAAGTCTCACATTACTGTCTCGTTCCATTGTGTGCGTTCTGCGCCCGCCATACATTATGCACAAGTGTTAAAAGCATTGAGCGACATACGAAAAATTAACACTTCACGTAGGTAGTGTGAATTTAACGATTACAGAGATTTAAGTTAATTTCATCTCCAGTGCACTCCACATTTCAGAAACGAAAGGTGTCACAACTTCCTCCTGAACCAGTGTGAAGATGGTGCAAAACGGCGCCTGGTTTTATGACCCAAAGGGATGTTATCTTTTATCTCCGACGAATAATAACTCTGTTTGGGGGAGGGGAACTTTATGCAATAAGCAGCAATATAATACTTTGCTCTGCCCCGGTCATTACCTGTCTTGTCTTGGCTTATCTTGTCGCCTTCCTCGTATATCTTTCATCGTTGAGGGGACAAATAGACCTCTTGATAGGGCTCGGTGATTTCTCCCTCCACCTCCTGTGTGATCTGCCTCTTCTTCTGTTTCCTTTAAATCTTAGGACGAATATCTTCTGTAGTAAACTATCTGGAGGTAGCCGTGTCACGTGGCCTAACTATTTAGTTCTGGTCCTTACAGATACGCTAAACTGTGCTTACAATCAGTTCCGTGCGGAGAGTTAGTTCCTTGAGGCTCTTTTTAAAATTGCAGAAGATGGGATTGTGTAAGCTGTGGAACAATAAAGGAATATGTAAGACTGGAACTAGATAGGATTGTGTAAGACTGTGGAACTAGATAGGGTAGTGTTAGACTGTGGAAATAGATAGGGTTGTGCAAGACTGTGGAACTAGACAGGATAGTGTAAGACTGTGGAAATATATAGGGTTGTGTAAGACTGTGGAACTAGACAGGGTTGTGTAAGGCTGTGAAACTAGATAGCGTTGTGTAAAACTGTGGAACTAGATAGGGTAGCGTAAGACTGTGAACTAGATAGGGTAGCGTAAGACTGTGAACTAGATAGGGTAGTGTAAGACTGTGGAACTAAATAGGATTGTGTAAGACAGTGGAACTGTACAGGAATGTGAAAGACGTGGAACTACGAGTAGATAGGATTGTGAAAGATTGTGGAACACGATAGGGTTTTGTAAGACTGTGGAACTAGATAGGACTCTGTAAGACTGTGGAACTAGATAGGAGTGTGTAAGACTGTGGAACTAGATAGGATTGTGTAAGACTGTGGAACTAGATAGGAGTGTGTAAGACTGTGGAACTAGATAAGGTAGTGTAAGACTGTGGAACTAGATAGGATTGTCTAAGACTGTGGAACTAGGGTTGTGTAAGACTGAGGAAAAAATATATGATTGTGTAAGATTGTGGGAAAAGATAGGACTTTATCATCCTTTCCAATCTGGTTCATCACACAATCTGTCTATCTATAAACCAATGCATATTCTTTCATCGTTATAAAAACACTAGGAAAACACGCGCCATAACCTTGCTACATATGACATAAAGTCAATGAATGATTGACATTTAGTCACATTTAGCCACATAGTTCTTCCTAACATGACAGAAATGTGACTTTCAGATATAAAGGATGACACACTGTGTGCTACTGTTTTAGTTGACTTGAAGAAAGCATTTGATATGACTGACCATGAACGTGTCTTTTCAAAATTTTGAAATTTATAGGTTACATCCAGAACCTATCAACACTTACTACTTCATGTCTCTCAAGCATTCAGCAAGAGGTATCTTTCGAGAGGATGGCAAGTAGTGGCTTTCAAGCAGACAGCAAATAGTGTCTCTCAGATAGACATCAAGAAGTGTCTCTCAGGCAAGCAGCAAGTAGTTTCTCTCACGCAGACAGCAAGTAGTGTCTATAGGCAGATAGGAAGTACTGTCTCTCGGGCAGACTAGTATCTCTCAGACAGACAGCAAGCAGTGTCTCTAAGGTAGACAGAAAGCAGTGTTCTCTAAGATAGACAGCACGTAGTATTCTCTGAGGCAGACAGTAAGTAGTGTGTCTGAGGTAGACAACATGCAGTGTCTCTAAGATAAACAGCAAGTAGTATCTCTCAGGTAGACAGCAAGTAGTGTCTTTCAGGCAGGCAGCAAAAAGTGTCTTTCAGGCAGGCAGCAAGTAATGTCTCTCAGGCAGACAGCAGGCAGTGTCTCTCTCAGACAGACAAGCAAGCAGTGTCTCTCTAAGATAGACAAGCAAGTAGTGTCTCTCTAAGATAGACAAGCAAGTAGTGTCTCTCTAAGATAGACAGGCAAGTAGTGTCTTTCAGGCAGGCAGCAAGTAGTGTCTCTCTAAGATAGACAAGCAAGTAGTGTCTCTCTAAGATAGACAAGCAAGTAGTGTCTCTCTAAGATAGACAAGCAAGTAGTGTCTCTCTAAAATAGACAAGCAAGTAGTGTCTCTCTAAGATAGACAAGCAAGTAGTGTCTCTCTAAGATAGACAAGCAAGTAGTGTCTCTCTAAGATAGACAAGCAAGTAGTGTCTCTCTAAGATAGACAAGCAAGTAGTGCCTCTCTGAGAAAGACAAGCAAATCGTGTCCCTCTCAGACAGACAAGCAAGTAGTGCCTCTCTGAGAAAGACAAGCAAATCGTGTCCCTCTCAGACAGACAAGCAAGTAGTGCCTCTCTGAGAAAGACAAGCAAATCGTGTCCCTCTCAGACAGACTAGCAAGTAGTGCCTCTCTGAGAAAGACAAGCAAATCGTGTCCCTCTCAGACAGACTAGCAAGTAGTGCCTCTCTGAGAAAGACAAGCAAATCGTGTCCCTCTCAGATAGACAAGCAAGTAGTGCCTCTCTGAGAAAGACAAGCAAATCGTGTCCCTCTCAGACAGACAAGCAAGTAATGTCCCTCTCAGACAGACAAGCAAGTAGTGTCCCTCTCAGACAGATAAGCAAGTAGTGTCCCTCTCGGACAGACAAGCAAGTAGTGTCTCTCAGGTCTGTGTACAAAAGTCTTCACTATCTAAAACAAAACTGCCTCCTCATTCCATGATGAACATACCATGCAAAAATCTTTGAATGAATTTCTTGCTGTTCTTCTCTCGTGCAATCTTCCAAGGGTGGGCGGAGATCTTTGATCTGGTCTGCTGACGTAATTATTTTCCAAAATTGCGGACATGTTCCCGTACGAATATATTTAGAGATGATTTTTCATAACATATCTGTAGTACAACTGTTTACAAGTGGATTTAGATTTTTTGAGTGCTAATTAAGGTTTGTTATTTCCCTTGCTTCTGTTTCTGTAGCAGTCGGTTAGTTTTTTTTACCAGATAGGGTTACTGGCCCTATGCCGAACCCTCCTTGGTCGCCTTTTACGATCATGCGTGGTAGGGTACAGTGGTCCTATTCTTTGCAGATCCTGGGTACCACACGGGGGTACAAGAACAACAGAAAGGATGTTGAGCAATAGAGGGCTCACCTGGGCAAGAGCAGAAAAAAAGGCAAAGGACAGGCATTTGTGGAAAACCCTTGCGGAAGCCCCATGTGCCCTGGGCACTTAAGGTTCAGAGAGAGAATTAAGGTTATTTTATGACTTGCCCTGAAGAAATATAGCAAAATGAGCCCTTTTTTGTTTGTTTCGTTTTAATGACTTTTTAGGGTACACATTCTAAGATTTGAAATGTTTAGGAGAGTAATCTTTGCGGTTCAGATAATGGTCTTGTTACTCTGGTCTTCTTGGAAGATTTATCTCATTATGACTGCGTGTACTCCGTAGTACAAATGATAATCGTTATTGGCTGATCAGCTACGTATTTTGGGAGATAATACTCAATTATTTCAATCTTTCAGTCCAATATATCACTAAACTATTTGTACGGCCTTTTCATATAGTTCTTATGTTCCAGAATCCAATCTTTGTCACATGTTTGGGGCCGACTAATGAGCTCTTCGGAGTTGGCATCCCTGATGCTCGGTTGGTTTCTCTGCGAGTTTCCGTAACGATATCTTTTTTTCCCACCTGGAGTTGCCTCTAGATAGGTCCCAGGATAAGGTTGTTGCCTTATGCCCAACTCCCGGTACATGATATGTAACAGATCAAGCGGAATTCCGCTGATTTCTGGATGCCCGCGAGAGCGTTAAAAAAACACGTCCGCCATCTTGCACGTCACGCCGGAAGAAAAAAGAGGCAGACCGCGTGAAACTCTGAAGAGGACATTGTTATGAGAGGCCACATTAACAGGCATAAAATCCCTTGATGAGGTTGAAAGACTTGCCGAAGAGAAAAATTTACGAACTACTTTGTGAGCCCTATGTGACGTTTAACGGCACGGGAAGGATATAAGATATATAAATATAAATATATATATATAGTTAGTTACATTTAATATTTGTATAGCATATATATAGTTAGAGTTTATATATATATATATATATATCCTTTCTCACAACACTAAACTAAATATATACAAGACACAGATTTGTCTTTTATGGATCAGAAACATGGAGTACTAGAAAAAAAAACACATGAAGCACAACTACAAATCTCAGAAAACATAGTCTTGAGAAACATTTGTGGACCGATTCATTCGTTCATTCATTTGCATGTCCCTTGCGGAACTTTGCCTCCCTAACAGCTCTCATGTAGGCCTCTCGGTTGGAAGCAAGATGGCCTTCTGCTGATGCATCTGTTTGCAGATCATCAACGACGTCTTGCAGCCATCTTCGCATTGGTCTTCTTGTCTTTCTTTTTCCCATTATGTACCCTTCCAAGACGGTCTTCTCTAAATTATCATGACGTTTAATGTGTCCAAAATATTTAAGTTTTCTCTCTTTAATCCTCTTTACTAGCCAGCCTTCTTCAATATTAAGTTCTTGTAGTATGGATATATTTGTTCTTTTTTGTGTCCATGATATTTGAAGAACTCTTCTATATCATTTACATTCAAAGGCATTTATGTGCTTCCCAGCTGTTTTGTTAAGTATCCAGGTCTCACAGGCGTATGTTGCGACGGGAAAGACGACTACCCTTACAAATCATGAACCGATTAGAGATCCTATATTACAGGAATGAAAAGTTAGAAATAACAAAGAAATTCACAAGTTATTCTATACATATTCTATCTCCACTTACGACTACCATTGTGAAAAACAGCAGACAGAGATGGCTCTGACACTTGGAGAGGGTGGACGAGAACAGACAGACAAAATGGGTTTACATAGAAGTGATACACTGAGACAGACCAAGAGGCAGACCAGTACAACGGTGGGGGGACAACCTGGAAGAAGATCTACGAGCCCTGGGAGTGGAGACAACTGGCAGGAGAAGACTAAGAACAGAGAGGAGTGGAGACAACTGGCAGGAGAAGACTAAGAACAGAGAGGATTGGAGACAACTGGCAGGAGAAGACTAAGAACAGAGAGGAGTGGAGACAACTGGCAGGAGAAGACTAAGAACAGAGAGGAGTGGAGACAACTAGCAGGAGAAGACTAAGAACAGAGAGGAGTGGAGACAACTGGCAGGAGAAGACTAAGAACAGAGAGGATTGGAGACAACTGGCAGGAGAAGACTAAGAACAGAGAGGAATGGAGACAACTGGCAGGAGAAGACTAAGATCAGATAGGAGTGGAGACAACTTGCAGGAGAAGACTAAGAACAGAGAGAAGTGGAGACAACTGGCAGGAGAAGACTAAGAACAGAGAGGAGTGGAGATAACTGGCAGGAGAAGACTAAGAACAGAGAGGAATGGAAACAACTGGCAGGAGAAGACTAAGAACAGAGAGGAATGGAGACAATTGGTAGGAGAAGACTAAACAGAGAGGAGTGGAGACAACTGGCAGGAGAAGACTAAGAACAGAGAGGAGTGGAGACAACTGGCAGGAGAAGACTAAGAACAGAGAGGAATGGAGACAATTGGTAGGAGAAGACTAAACAGAGAGGAGTGAAGACAACTGGCAGGAGAAGACTAAGAACAGAGAGGAGTGGAGACAACTAGCAGGAGAAGACTCAGAACAGAGAGGAGTGGAGACAACTGGCAGGAGAAGACTAAGAACAGAGAGGAATGGAGACAAGTCGTGTCTACAGCAATGAGCCGCAACTGCTCGGGAAGCTGAATGAAAGAATGTTTATTAAAGAAGGACCAACACTTGACACTAAAGACGTTATGCCCTACAGAAACTAAAGATAGTGGAACCCTGTGTTCTTTGTTTTTTTTCTTTGATCAATGACGACACTAGAATCTTTCGAGATTATTTTCTGCTGACAAGACACGGTTTCATTTTCTGAAATTAATCACAAACACGATATCGGTAAAAGTAATCGGAATTCACTGAAGTGTACACCCGAGACAAACGAGAGAACGAAAGCGCCAAGCGAGGCTGGTGATACTATCGGGTCGCCACTATACCTCTCCTAGCAGGCAGCCCTCCAGTTCTGGTTTCGCGCCTATGTAGATCGATACTGTCTTCACTTCGATGAAGGTATATACCAGTCAGTGGATAGCGGGCTGGCGGGGAGCCCAGAAGGCAGTGCTCAAGAGACAAAACTTTGGGAGTTTATCAGTGCCACGATCTGGGCTGTGAAGAGTAAGGCGAACATGGAAAACTTCCGAGATGTATGTTCGTGTTCTGTGGACGTTAATTATTATTATTATTATTTTTTTTTTATTTTGTTATTATGTGCATTGCAAGACAGCGCCGGCGAACATACTTCCCAATCTTGTGCGGTCTTTGATGTTTCTGATTAGTTCAAATACTTTTCTGTTTCGCATTCCACTTGATTAGTTCACTTGGTCAGTCCACTTGGTCAGTCTACTGAGATATTTTTCTCTTGATCTTCCTCTCTTCCGTTTTTCTTCCCTTGAATTTTCCAGTGATTACTAAGTTCTCCAACTTCTGTCTTCTCATGACATGTCTAGGTTCTCCAACTTTTGCCTTCTCATGACATGTCCATGTTCTCTAACTTCTTATCTTCTCATAACATGTCAATGTTCTATAACTTCTTATCTTCTCATGACATGTCTAGGTTCTCTAACTTCTGTCTTCGCATGACATGTCCCAGTTCTCTAACTTCTTATCTTCTAATGACATGTCTATGTTCTCTAACTTCTTATTTTCTCATGACATGTCTAGGTTCCCTAACTTCTGTCTTCTCATGACATGTCCGAGTTCTCTAACTTCTTATCTTCTAATGACATGTCCATGTTCTCTAACTTCTTATCTTCTCATGTCATACCCAAGTTCTCTAACTTCTTATCTTCTCATGACATGTCCACGATTTTTGACCGTCTTTTTCTTATCATTTTAACTAACATTTCGTTGTTCTGAAACTTCTTTGAGGACGTCTTCGTTTGTTTATCCATCTGTCTAGTTAATACAGACATAAATGTATTACATACATTACATTACGGGTCTTGTATTATTTTAGTAGTAACGAATGAATACTTTTATAGCAGAAAAGTAATATTTCTTTATGAACGAAAATGGTATCGTTTTTTTTTCTTCTTCTTAATCGCCCTAATGACAAAATGAACTGCGTTCTAAGACGTGGAACATTTATTATTGTGATGATGATGATTATTATTATTATTTGGTGCAGTATTTAGTACTGAACGTATGTATGATCGAACGCAGATAATTAGAATTTCCTCTTTATGTCTACATTTTTATGAAGGTGAGTTAGCCTTGTTTCGCCCTTTGTGTTCTTATTTTCTTTGACCTGGTCCCTTAAACAAAGACTTAAACGGGACATGGTTCGAGAAAGCCTGCACCCATGGCATCTTTGCTGTACAAAAAAGAGATAGGGTAGTGGTGCTGATCATATATTCATTGGCGTATATCATGATATTGATTCTTAGGGTCTATGGTGTTAGTAACTATATTTTCTCTGACTACATGCCTCATTGGCTGCATGGTTGGCCGAGTGTTTAGACGCTCGGTTTATTAATCCGATGGTACTGGGTTCTAGTCCCAGAAGTGGGATTTTATTCTGGTACAAATAAAAAAATGCCCCGGGGTACACCCAGCCTGTAAAAAATGGGTACCAGAGAAATCTGGGAAGGTAAATTAGGCCAAGTGTGATACTGACCACATCAGACTTTCATGTGCAGGAGGTCCTTGGAAATACGGGCCTAACACCGTACCCTGGATATGCCTTAACGATATGGATTTTACCTTTTTATTTTTATTTATATGAGTCGGTGGCGTGGACAGACCAAGGAAAATATGGCAACTAGAACCACGTCCACTAGCAAAAGTCTGAACTTAATATAGTTCTACACTTCCCGTTAAAGTCGTTTGCGACAATACCGAGAAGTTTGACATGTCATGAGAAGACAAAAGTCAGACAACTTTGATATGTCATGAGAAGACACAAGTTAAAGAACCTGAACATGTCATGAGAAGACAGAAGTTAGAGAACTTTGACATGTCTTGAGAAGACAGAAGTCAGAGAAATTGGGCATGTCATGAGAAGACAGAGGTTAGAGAACTTTGACATGTCATGAGAAGACAGAGGTTAGAGAACTTTGACATGTCTTGAGAAGACAGACGTTAGAGAACTTGGGCATGTCATGAGAAAAAAGACAGAAGTTAGAGAATTTGGACACGTCATGAGAAGACAGAAGTTAGAGAACTTTGACATGTCATGAGAAGACAGAGGTTAGAGAACTTGGACATGTCATGAGAAGACAGAGGACAGAGAACTTTGACATGTCATGAGAAGACAGAGGTTAGAGAACTTTGACATGTCATGAGAAGACAGAGGTTAGAGAACTTTGACATGTCATGAGAAGACAGAGGTTAGAGAACTTTGACATGTCATGAGAAGACAGAGGTTAGAGAACTTGGACATGTCATGAGAAGACAGAAGTTAGAGAATTTGAACATGTTATGTGAAGGCAGAAGTTAGAGAATTTGGACATGTCATGAGAAGACAGAAGTTAGAGAACTTGGACATGATATGAGAATACACAAGTTATAGAACTTGAACGTGTCATGAGAAAACATAATTCAGAGAACTTAGTAACGGCTGAGAAATTCAGCGGATAAAGAAGATAAAGAAGTCCAAGAGATAAAGAAAAGATATGAGTGAACTGATTAAGTGATTAGGGAAAAAAGAAAAAAAAAGATCTGAATTAAAAAGAAACACAAAGAATTGCTCACTATGAGGAAACATCTTCGCCAACGCTGTCCAGCATGACACGTAATGAAAGAAGTTAAATTTGGAGTTTCGAAGCATGAAAAAGCAGTAATTGTTCATCATCAGAGACAGCGCGTTATCATGTCTTCTACACTGATACAAAGAGACGCGAAAACGAGGTTCCATGTAACTTAACAATCCACACCTGACTACTCTGGTGAAGCATATGGCAAAAAAAACCCAAAAAACTCATCACTTTCCCTTTCTCAACCGAAGTAGCAGGTTTAATCAGTTTAACGGGAGGGTCAGGGATCCGTATAATCCCAATATCGGTTGGGGTCTGCTAAATAAATAAACTATTTCACCTCTGTGAGTTTTGTTTTTATTTTTATTTTTAAGGTCAAATCAGGGTTCTGAGAAAGTATCCGCCATGACCCACTCCCAATCCGACACGTTGCTATTCTTTACACTTTCACGCCCTCGGCTACAGAGAACACCCTGCTAGCATCGCCATGGAGACAGGACAATAACAACAGTTAAGAGAGGAAGGAAGTTCTAATTTCGAAACTTCCAAAGATTACAACGAGAGAATAGAAGACTGTCACATTACATTAAATTCCTAGATATGGCTGTCCGCGAAGGACAGATTTTTTTTTTTTGTGGTAATTTTCGGTAAATAAATAGACGTACTGGTTTCTTGATGTAGTCTTCTTCAGAATAGTCTCATGGTGATCGTATACCCTTAATTTAGCAGTGCTGCCATTTATGGAAGCACCTCTGGAAGCCATTTTCTGAGTTAACCCTAATTTGTCTCTTCGCGTATGTTTGAATTTCTTCAGCTTCGGAGACCTTTCAATGTTCTCTTCAGACGTGGGAACACAAAGAACGAACGAACGAACTTTATTTTCGAAGAGCTAAGAACTGGGCACGCAGGCCCGTCTACCATTCTACCCTTCATCGCACAACTTTCATTAAGTCATAGATATTCAGCATTTGTTCATTCATCATTCATTTGCATGTACCTTGCTGACCTTTGCCTCCCTAAAGCTCTCCTGTATGCCTCTCGGTTGTAAGCAAGATGACCTTCTGCTGATGCATCCATTTGCAAATCATCAACGATGTCTTGCAGCCATCTTCGCCTTGGTCTTCCTCTTTTTCCCATTATGTATCCTTCCAAGACGGTCTTCTCTAGATTATCATGACGTTTAATGTGTCCAAAATAATTTAAGTTTTCTCTCTTTAATCCTCTTTACTAGCCAGCCTTCTTCAATATTCAGTTCTTGTAGTATGGATATATTTGTTCTTTTTTGTGTCCATGATATCTGAAGAACTCTTCTGTAGCATTTACATTCAAAGGCATTTATGTGTTTCTCAGCTGTTTTATTAAGTGTCCAGGTCTCACAGGTATATTTTGCGATGTGAAAGATGCATGCCCTTGAAAATCTCATTTTTCTAGTAGCAACAACAAAAATCAGTTCCGGAACATTATGAACAACCCTAGCATTGTCTTCTCTTTCTGACAGCGTTAAGTTTTAAAAGCTCCATCGGAAAGTGAATTGGCCGTAAAGCGAATTTCGCCGAAGTGAATTATGCAGTAAATTCCTGTCAATAGACAGGCACGCTTTAAAACATTACTGTAAAATGAAGCTAAAGCCACTTTATAATTTGTACACAGACTTTAAAATAAATCATAAGTAGTTCTACGTTCAGTAAGTACAGTATATTCTTTTTAAAAATTACCCGTGTAAATTTACAATAAGAAGTCACAGGACGGATAATCGACGTAAATCGCCGGGCGCCAGACAGTGGGGACTTCATACCATCATTACTAATCTTAAAAAAGATGTAATAATCTTGAAAAGGAAGATAGAAGTGGCTGATCCATTAGCACAGCTCGGGTCGCGTAGAGAAGGGCGTGAGCTGTTATTCAATTGTCGTATCTCGTCAGCGGATTCATCTGTAAAGTTAGGTACTCTACTAAAAGTGTTGAGGAAAACTTGCTAGCATCAAATGCGCAGACTATATCATTTGTCTTTGGATCAAGGTTGGGGGGGGAGGGGAGGGGGGAACAAATCAGGTTTTTAATGAAAATGAATTCCAGGAAAACGAGTTTTAGGAAGTAAAATGAGGTGGAAAATTAAACGAAAGTGTACGAAAGGAAAGCTATTTTCCAGAACACGTACTAAGCTGCTGTAATAGAAATCATTCACGATTTGCTGGAAAGGGAATAGGTCTACATATTACGCCATATTGGGAGATGATGTTACTGTCCTTTTTTCCCTTGACCTGTTCGGACACTAGAAGATGATGTGGTCATTATTACGCCTGGCCGTCTTTACTTCCCCATGGCTTCAGAAAAAAGCTCATTTCTACAGCCTGGTTGACCGATGCGGCTCCTCCGACCAGATTCGAATCACCGACCTTCGCCACGTGAGACTAGTCAGCTAACCACTTCGCCAGTCCGACTCCCATCTGTGGCGTGATCTTTGGTTATAAAATGTCAGACTAAAACTTGTGAGTTCGGACACGCGCGAGCTGCCAAGCAGACAAACGCGCACAAAGAGAAAACCACCCCACCATATTTCAAGCAAACACACAAAACGACTTTTTGTTCCAATCGCTTTGTATGCTCTCCTGGGCTTTTAGTTTGATCACCTCCTCTGTTGAATATCCCCACACAAGAATAAACACTCCCTAAGGATTACGGTTAGACATGGTTTATTTGATACACGTGCGATTAATTGCGAATTTACCAGTTCCAAAGATTTTTTTGGTATCGATTTCTCCAGCCATTGATTGGAAAATGAAATGATGCGGAATTTGATGCGGGGGAAAGGTTCAATGTTACGTTTCTGTCAGACAGTCTGAAACAAGGAGACCATAAAATGTCTAGGATAAAATATTTGTTTTTTGTTTTGTTTTGTTTTGTTTTTCTTTCTTCATTTATTTTCTAGCTTTTTTTCTTGGTGTTTTTTGTTTCGTCTGGTAATGTTTTCTTCTCGTCCTGCTCCGCCGCTGTTTTCAATTTTCTTTCGTTCTTTTTTACTTGTATATCATGTCTTTTATGATATAAGTTTTATTCTTCTTTCTTCTTGTTTCTTTCTTGTTTTGTCCTCCTTCCTCCTTCTGCCTCTCCTTCTCCTTCTTCTTCTTCTTTATTTCTTTCTCTTTTCTTTCTTTTTTCTTTCTTCTTCTTTTTTCTTTCTTTCTTTCCTTCTTTCTTTCTTTCTCTCTTCCTTCTTTTTTTCTTTCTTATTCTTTCTTCCTCTCCTTTTCCTCCTCCTCCTCCTCTTTCTTCTTCTTCTGTTTCTCTCAAATCTCTCTTACAGCAGTTCGCCTCTTGTATACAGCATCTCACAGAGCTTCTTCTCCTGCATGGCTCTGAGATCTAGCAGGGGGTTTTGACCCGCGTTGGCTGTGTAGCGATTCAGTCACTTCAAAATCTCTGTTTCCTTCAGAGACCTCTTTCTTTTGTTGCAACACATCTGTTCCACTTACTCACCTGTATAGCCATACTCTCAGTATTTTCTGTATTTAATTCTCATTCAGCATTCAAGGAGGGTTGGTCATGCTAAATCTGCAGCCCTGTCGCCCTGACCAAGTCCACCGTCTTCTCCAGGTCTTGAGTGTGAGGCCCACAGCTTTTCTTTCAGTTCCTCTCCCTCGGGCCATGTCTATGGTCGGAAGTTTGAGTGAGTTGGGAAGGTTTGCAGAATGTGTTCTGGTGTCTGGATTACAAAGCCACCAGGAGACTCATGTGTGTGTGATATTCTGAGGCCACGAGTCTGCAGTGTCCCGTTGTCTGGCAGAAAATTGTGGTTTGCTGCTATCTCCGTAGTTGATGAATGGGGGGTCTTGTTTGATTCTGTTTTCAATTTTTTGTTTTGTTTTTCAACTGGTGTTTAATTTCTTGTAGATGATGGTTTTTGTTTATTGTATGTTCAGTCAGTCAGTCATTTGGATGTTCCTTGCAGAACTTTGCCTCCCCCCTCCCAAACAGCTCTCCTGTAGGCCTCTAGATTGTAAGCAAGATAGCCTACTGCTGGTGCGTCCATTCGCAGATTATCAACGATGTCTTGCAGCCATCTTCGCCTTGGTCTTCCTCTCCTTCTTTTTCCCATTATGTACCCTTCCAAGACGGTCTCCTCTAAATTCTCATGATGTTTAATATATCCAAAATATTTAAGCTTTCTCTGTTTAATCTTCCTTATTAAACAATCTTCTACAACATTAAGTTCTTGTAGTACGGATATATTTGTTCTTTTTTTGTATCCACGATACTTGATGGATTCTTCTTGTATATTACTGGGTGGCTAATTTGTTCCATTTTGCTCTCTGTTTTGGAAAGAACATCTGCTGTTTCATTTCCATTATTCCACGGTGTATAGAAAGCCAATGTAGGAATATAGTTGAGTTTTGGAGCTTGTTTAGTTGTGAAATAACTTCCTGTGTTTGTGAGTCGTTTGCATTTGTCTGTATTACATCTAGCAGGGCTATGCAGTCAGTGAAGCGTACAGTCTTCTCTGGTAGCTTGTATGTTTCTCTGTATATTTTCGGGTCTGTATTTACTGACATGTAGTGCTAGAACTTTCAGTATCCTCTCCGCTTACTGGCATGTAATTTCTATACTCTTAAAATCATCTCTGCTTACTGACATATAGTACTACACCTTCATTATATTCTCTAATTACTGACATATAGTACTACATCCTCATTATCTTCTCTAATTACGGACATATAGTGTTATACCTTCATTATCTTCTCTACTTATTAACATATAGTGCTATACCCTGATTATCTTCTCTAATTACTGAAATATAGTGTTATACCCTCATTATCTTCTCTAATTACTGAAATATAGTGTTATACCATCATTATCTTCTCTACTTACCAACATATAGTGCTATATCCTCATTTTCTTCTCTACTCACTAACAAATACTGCTATACCCTCATTATCTACTGTACTTACTGACATATAGTGCTATACCGTCATTATCTTTTTTACTTACCAACATATAGTACCATAACCTCATTATGTTCTCTACTTACTAAAATATAGTGATATACCCTCATTATCTTCTCTAATTACTGAAATATAGTGTTATACCCTCATTATCTTCTCTACATACCAACATATAGTGTTATACCCTCATTATCTTCTCTACGTACCAACATATAGTGTTATATCCTCATTATCTTCTCTACTTACTGACATAATGTTGCTATACCCTCATTATTTTCTCTACACATTAACATGTAGCGAATTACTCTCAGCTTCTTCTGCCATTTACTAATCTGTATTAGGCGTGATACTGACCACATCACACTCTCATGTGCCGATGATCTTAGAAACACTGGCCTAACTCCGTATCCCCAATATGGATTCATGACATGGAAACGAGGATTTTACCTTCCCTATTCATCTATATTGCTATACGCTGGGCAACTTCTACATTTGATGACCTTTGAATATTTCCATTATTTGACATAAAAAAAACAAAACATGCAGCTGGCCTGCCTATGTTTGTTGTCGATAAATTGGCAACTTGTTTCGAGACACAAAGGATTGTGCAAGATGGAAAGAGATGGCCGCCTACGTCTACTGCCATGACTCTGTCTGATCTGATCTGGACTGTTCATATCAGACACAACTCGTTTCTGGCAGAGGTCAGTATAGATCTGCACGGCGAAGCGCACTGGTATAATCTTTACTCACATGATTATCATTGCATGAAGGTAAACAAAAAATGGTATATTCATTATATGTGGCGTCATTAGAAGGTAGGGAGTCATCATTCTCCATTTTTCACGGTCTTTCAACAAAAAAAATATTAGTCACACTGGTTTTGGCAACTGCTCAACATTTTCCAGTCACTAAACATGCAGTGAAAGAGTACCACAAAAAAAGTAGTACAGATCAGTAACAAATAGATAAAATGAATTTTAAATAACTGGTTATGTATATCGTCATGTCGTGCTATAGATGGACAATATGTTAATGCACATATGTTCCTGGACCTATAAGCCCACTGCTGGATTCTGTGGATAGAACCACGTTATGTCATCCCTCCCTTCCCAATATCCAGAAAAAACAAAGCTACGGCTGAATGACTGGGGTACCTTCCATGGGACTCGAACCACACAGATGAACCCATATGCAGGAAACTCTCTACTGTAGAGAGCGGAAGTGCGTCTTTAGCGATTTAGCTATGGAGGACTGGTACTGGTTGTGGCAAATGAAATTACTTATGTTCCCAATGCTTGTTTCGCATACTCCACAGCCAGCATGAGGCATTTTCTGCTGTTTCTGAAAGGCTTCTCAATGCCCTTGCTCTTGTTTTTCCCTTTATGCCCAGTTGCTTACATAGGTCATATGCTGATGTTGCTACGAATCCCCTCGCTCCCACTTCTACAGCTATCACTTTTGCCCTGATTCCTGCCCCCTGCCTCAGTTGCTTGATCAGATCATTGTACTTCCCATGATATGCGCGTGCATTGACCACTTTGTGCGTCAAACCTAAGATAAATGAACTAAAAATGTAGTCATATATTTGTTGTTCTCTTTCATGGATTATTTTCTTCATTCTTTTTCAGTGATTTCATCGGTCGGCCATGTATCATGGCGTCATAGCCGTGACGTCACAGCATCCGGGTCTCGTTAGCGCCCAAAAGTCCTTGACCTCGAGGTCTCGACATCCAGGTCATCAGGGAGGCTGTCATTGCATCACGACCTTCGTTGTCACGTGTCTGATTTTCACCGGGATGAACATATTGTTGCACCTGCGGCATATGCCCGTGCTAAGCGCCTCTTGCCTGTGCCCGTTCTACTGAGGTCAGTTGCTTCCTTTCCAATCTTTTTTTTTTTCTTTCAGATTTAAAAAAAAAAATTATCAGTTAGAATACAGGTTAGGAAGCTGTCACTCTGGCAGTCGTCGACCCATAGCTGACATGCTAGCGTCATCGTTGGTGAACTATAGCTGACATGCTAGCGTCATCGTTGACGAACTATAACTGACATGCTAGCGTCATCTTTGGCGAACTATATTTGACATGCTGGCGTCATCTTTGGTGAACTATAGTTGACATGCTGGCGTCATCTTTGGCGAACTATAGTTGACATGCTGGCGTCATCTTTGGCGAACTATAGTTGACATGTTGGCGTCATCTTTGGCGAACTATAGTTGACATGCTGGCGTCATCTTTGGCGAACTATAGTTGACCTGCTGGCGTCATCTTTGGCGAACTATAGTTGACATGCTGGCGTCATCTTTGGCGAACTATAGTTGACCTGCTGGCGTCATCTTTGGCGAACTATAGTTGACATGCTGGCGTCATCTTTGGCGAACTATAGCTGACCAAGACTCTGCCCCTCCTTTCAGGGGTAACCCCACTAATGGGAAAGGGATCGTAATAGTGCATACGGTGGTGGAGTCTGCTAAGGAAGTACCCTGCTTTTTACCTGTACTCCAGTACTGAAAAAAAAAAGTAGCTGCCATAACCCACTCTCAAGCAGATACGATGCTGTGTCTCAACACCTCCACAGCATCAGCTGCAAATAACAACTATTCGCAGTTCCAGGGAGATGGAAAAGACAAGGCAACTCATGATGTCATAAAAGATGACCTGGACGACCTGTGTCATTTACCCCGGGATCCAGAACAACAACAACAACAACAACAACAACAACACAACACAACAACAACAAAACCAGATACATCCCGGGGAAGAGCTACGACGCTGGCCTTTTCTCTACCACCACCGTCATCATCATCATGTTCCACCACCATAGTGAAAGTTCACTAGTCTGTGTGAATTAATAACCACCCCGGCCCCCCCCAGGGTAAAAGTATTACTGACCCCTCCCCACCCCCCACACCCTCTACTCTATACCATTCTTGACAGAAACAGTAATCAGTATTTACAGTGCTTTTATAGATTTTCTTTTACACGGGGGTGTCATGAGGCCCTTTCAACTTAATCTTGTTGAGACTAAAAGAATAATCCGTCAAGGATTGATTATATCTTCAGTTTCATCTGTCCTTTATTTTGACGGTGGGCTGGGGCCACCGCTGAATTCTGTCTACTGTTTGTGGGCTGGGGCCACCGCTGAATTCTGTCTACTGTTTGTGGGCTGGGGCCAACGCTGAATTCTGTCTACTGTTTGTGGGCTGGGGCCACCGCTGAATTCTGTCTACTGTTTGTGGGCTGGGGCCACCGTTGAATTCTGTCTCCTGTCTGTGAGCTGGGGCCACCGCTGAATTCTGTCTCCTGTCTGTGAGCTGGAGCCAACGCTGAATTCTGTCTCCTGTCTGTGAGCTGGGGCCAACGCTGAATTCTGTCTCCTGTCTGTGAGCTGGGGCCAACGCTGAATTCTGTCTCCTGTCTGTGAGCTGGGGCCACCGCTGAATTCTGTCTCCTGTCTGTGAGCTGGGGCCAACGCTGAATTCTGTCTGGAGCCACCGCTGATGTTCTGTCTCCTGTCTGTGTCCTTGTCTTCCTTTCTTTTCTTTTGCCGTGTGAGATCCGCTCTAGCTCTGCTTGATTTTTACAATCGCTTTTTTTTTTGAGGGATGGGGGCTTTGCATCATGCCTCTACTTTGGGGGTCGGCTTTGGATCATGCCTTTCCTTTCGGGGTCGGCTTTGGATCGTGCTTTTACTTTGGAGGGAGGCTGTGGATCATGCTTTTACTTTGTGTGGAGATTTGGATCGTGCTTTTACTTTGTGTGGAGACTTTGGATCATGCTTTTACTTTGTGTGGAGACTTTGGATCGTGCTTTTACTTTGTGTGGATACTTTGGATCATGCATTTTTACTTTGTGGAGAGACTTTGGATCATTCTTTTACTTTGTGGGGAGACTTTGGATCATTCTTTTACTTTTTTGTGGATACTTTGGATCATGCTTTTACTTTGTGTGGAGACTTTGGATCGCGCTTTTACTTTGTGTGGAGACTTTGGATCATGCTTTTACTTTGTGTGGAGACTTTGGATCATGCTTTTACTTTGTGTGGAGACTTTGGATCATGCATTTTACTTTGTGGGGAGACTTTGGATCATGCTTTTACTTTGTGGGGAGACTTTGGATCATGCTTTTACTTTGTGTGGAGACTTTGGATCATGCTTTTACTTTGTGGGGAGACTTTGGATCGCGCTTTTAATTTGTGGGGAGACTTTGGATCATGCTTTTACTTTGTGTGGAGACTTTGGATCATGCTTTTACTTTGTGGGGAGACTTTGGATCGCGCTTTTAATTTGTGGGGAGACTTTGGATCGCGCTTTTACTTTGTGTGGAGACTTTGGTTCATGCTTTTACTTTGTGGGGAGACTTTGGTTCATGCCTTTCCTTTAGGGGTCGGCTTCGGCAAAATCGGAGGAGATGATGAGAGTAACGTGGGCAAGGTATTCTCTTGATACTGTCCTGGCACATTATTATTATTCTTACGAGGCGAAGATGTTGTCCGTTTTGGCACTCAGCGGACCGAAACTGGCCAAGACCCTGTCCCAACTCTCTTTCATACCTCGCAGTAACAGGTCTAACCCGGCTATCGGGGGCAGGGATCGACACAGTCCCCCTAGCTGTGAGAGTGGGGGGGGGGGGAGCTACTACAGAAATATTCTACACCCCCGTTGCCTTATGACTGCACTCAGGGACTCAAATAGTTTCGGCCAAGACCCGCTCTCAATCCGACACAATGTTGCGTCTCAACACATTCACAGCATCGGCTGGAAAGAACAGCACCTCACCGTTCCAGGGAGATAAAAGACAAGGACAAGACACGATAACACATTATGATTATTATTATTACTGTTATTATTATTATTATTATTATAATCAGTCAGTCATTTGCGTGTCCTTTGCGGAACTTTGCCTCCCTAACAGCATCCACTTGCAGATCATCAACGATGTCTTGCAGCCATCTTCGCCTTGGTCTTCCTCTCTTTCTTTTTTTTCCCCATTACGTACCCTTCCAAGACTGTCTTCTCTAAATTTTCATGACGTTTAATATGTCCAAAATATTTAAGTTTTCTCTGTTTAATCCTCTGTACTCGCCAGCTTTAATTAATATTAAGTTATTATTATTACTACTTGTATTATTGTTATTATATAATGGTATATATGATTTCCAACAATCATGATTACACGGAGATTTATAAACCTGTGGGAACAGGGAACGGAAAGTAATGGATGTTTAACTTTTCTAGCAAGTTCTAAAGAATTTTTCTCCTGCCTCCACCACCTGGGAAGATTCCAGGAAAGTCCGGGGCCTTCATGGGCGTACGTCACGCCTGGCTGAACTCGTCTGATTGGTTCGTGCACAGAACTGATAATAACGACGCCACTGTTATAAAGCCGTTTCCAAACAAGATGTACAGCCGAAACCAGATACTTAGTTCCACAACTGGCTGGGTTCGAACTACAGACTTCGGCTTGACAGACTAGCGCTAACAACGTCATCATTCAAGTGACAAAATAACTTCGTTTAAAAAAACAAAGGCAATATCCCCGTTTCCACG